>JAFFSR010000349.1:7800000-7818692 GCA_017163975.1 Anastatus disparis | reverse complement strand
AATTTTGAAAAAAAAAATTTTTCTTCATTTTTCTTTTTTTTATTTTATGAAAACCATTCTGATAGGTTTGCTCCAAAATTTGTATGCAAGTTATTCAGCTATTGTCTGAGGAAAGTGGGGGCTTTGAAAACTCATTTCTTTAGCGCAGTTTTAATTTTAGAGCATTTAGGAAATTTTTGAAAATGTTTATTTTTCATTTTTTATATTACACAAAAAACATATCGTTAGATTTGCTCTAAAATCATTAAACAAATTATTTGTTATTGCCTTAATAAAACTAAGCTTTAGATAACTTATTTTCTTAGCGTAGTTTTAATTTAAGAGAATTTTGGAAATTTTTAAATATTTTTCATTTTTTGGGTCTTACGTAAACTACTCTAAAATTTGTTTAAAAATTTGTATAGTAATTATTTGCTACTGTTAAAATAATAAAAACATTTAAAAAACTGATTTTCTTGGTATACTATTAATTTTAGAGCATTTTGAAAATTTTTAAAAAGTTGTTTTTTATTATTATTCTATTTTACGAAAACCATTTGATAGATTTGCTGCAAAATTTGTATGCAAGTTATTCGCTATTGTCTGACGAAAATTAGCTTTTAGAGAACTCATTTCTTTAGCGCAGTTTTAATTTTAGAGCATTTAGAAAATTTTGGAAAAATGTTTATTTTCCATTTTTTTATATTACACAAAAACCATTCGTTAGATTTGCTATCAAATTATTATGAAAATTATTCGTTATTGCCTTAATGAAACAAGCTTTGAAAACTTATTTTCTTAGCGCAGTTATAATTTTAGACATTTTATAATTTGAAAAAATTTATTTTAAATTTTTCATTTTTTTGGATTTACGTAAACTACTGTAAAAATTTGCTTAAAAATGTGTATAGAAATTATTTGATACTGTTAAAATATATTAATTTTATTATTTTTCTATTACACGGAAATATAAAAAAATTAATGAAACTCAAAGAGCTCTATGAGAAAGCATTCCGCTAAAGCACTTGGCAGCGTTTTTTGAATTTTCTTAAACAGTTGCATTTTAAACCAAATGCTAGGATTTTTTTAGATTTGCAAATAATTTTTCTGGTTTTAGCAGGAAAAAATACATTGGAATAAGTAGTTTTTATCTATTTGTTCGAAAAAATAATGAAACCCTACCTAGCTCTCGGACTATTAATAAAGCAAGCTTCCGAGGAAGAACACGGACAAAATACTGTTGTTTCTCTAACATTCGAAATGCAAATAATAGTTGCACTTTGAATGTTCGAAAAAAGAAAACTCTCATGAACGGCTTGAACAGTACCTATAAATAAAGAAATTTATTGTTTAAATAAATAGCCATCAATTGTTTCATGGTTTATATTCGTAAATATTTCAACTTATGATTATAAGAAAATAATTTTTGTTCCTTTGTATTTTAGTGATTAAATGGATGTATGCTGAAGATTCAGGATTATATACAATGACATTACGTAGAATTGATGGCTCCTATTTGATTTTAAAAATTGTTTCGCTGGCAATCATCCCAAAAAGGCCATCAATCATAGTCCATGAAACTTTCCCTAGTTTCAATTTCTTGTCATTGCAGCATTTTAGGCTATGTTTATACAAATTTAAATATAAAATGGAGCATAAATACTAAAATTTGGAAAAATTATGGAACAATTTCTCCCATTGTCGTAAGTTAATGTTAATATTTTGCTGATCATAATAAATTATAATTTGTTGATTATGATAAATCCTTGCAACGTCAAAATTCAATATTGCTTGAACTGACAAGATTGAAGATATAAAAATTCATATTATTATTATACTGAATAAAAAGTACGTAATATCGTCATTCCAAAATGAAAAGTTCGAATGAGCTTATCAACTTTGATTTCAAAAATAAATCTACATTCATAAATATATATTATAAAGTATGCAACGAGTATAGAATTCTCTTAAGCTGCTACAATTTTACTATTTTCTTTACTGAGTTTTATGTTCTTTGAATTTTCGATTCAATATGGTTTTAAAGTTTGGTTTGTTCTATTTCAGTAATAATAAAAATTTGAATTTTATACAATACAGACAGTAGAGAACGGGACCAATTGACAATAGCTTATTTTAAAAATAAATATCATTTAAAAAAAAAGCAACTAATAATTCAAATAAAATATCAAGCATATTCAAAATAAATAAACACGAACAAAAAATAGAATTAAATTTGATAAAAAGTAAAACGATATAATAAGATAAACTTTAATTTAAGTGATTGAATTTTTTAAAAACTGCATTTTCCTAAGCTTTAATAATAATGTCTCGTCTTTTCTTAGGTTGTTTTCTTTTCTTTGTTCTTGCTCAATTTAATAGACATTGATCAGCCTGATTATTTCTATGGAATGGCATCTGATTCACTGGCTGAGTCAGTGGCTGGCTTGATTAATAATTTATCTGATAATGAGAAATATTGACCGTCAAAACAAATCTCCACTATATTACCCCAAAGGTTACTGACTACAGGGTCAATAACCTCTAGGAAGATGGTATGAGGTTGTTGTTATAACGGTACATGTGCCCCTCTGATATAAATAGAAACAAATTTATTTTTTAATTTTATTCGAACATTAATAATTCAAGATCGCTGACCTTAGAATTGAAGTAAAATACACAATTGTAGATAGAGTAATATACGCATACATAAACATATATTCATCATTTATATACAAAACAAGCAAATACACAACTATTTACACGTTATGTACTACAACATATAACCTTGGTCAGTGCCACATAAAAATTGCTTACCAGCTGACTGCTGTTGAAACACATCCTAACCTAGACTCACATTATAGTACAACCTTTCTACCGAGTTTTGATAAAGACTGACAGTGAAGTTGAATCTTTAATCCTTAATAGACTTAGCTCCCCCACCGAAAAATCAAAAATATAACATACCATTCTCACACTACGAATAGCAACTTGATACTCTTTTACAGAGAAATATGAATAAGTGTATTTCGAGAAACCTATTTTAGAATAAAGTTAAAATGAGCATAATTAATGAAAAAAGTCACATGCCATTCTTAAGCTAAGATTTTGATAATACCAATCCACCACTAAAAGACTTTATGCAAGATATTAAAAATGAGAGGCAATTGGTGCCCCCGCTCAAGAGAGATAACTTCTACGATCAATAATATCTAAATTGAAAGGAAAAGCCAGACATTCAATATTAGGGCATACGTACAATACAATAGATAAAGTTAAGGATCAGTTAAAGGGTAGATTCGCTTCTAGTAGATCGTATGACTATTAAATTCAAGCCTCAACTAATGCATGCATGAACCAAAATGAAAATGTGCATGAGTATCATGGATGTCTAACCTTTTGGTAAATTTGGCCAGGCCGTATAGAAAAATTTAGTTGAAGAAGAAAGAAAAAAAAAATCAAACCCAGCATTTAAAAATTTTAACCCTTGAAGCTTTTTTAGAGATTGACAGATGAATGAAGAATGACGATTATTAGCAAATAAAAAACACTTGACGAAGCTCTTGAGATTGCTATAAATTTGGAAAATATTTAACCAGGAGAGGCTATGAGCTTCGGTCACAGATCTTGACGAAACTTTGGATCTGATTTTTGAGGTACTAAAATATGAGTAAAGCCAGAGCTGTACGGTCTAGCGCTTCTGAAAAACTGAAAGTATAGACGTTTCCCAATCTTATTTAAAGAAAAATGTAAAAAAAATCCTAACTGAAGTGTGAAAAATCCAGGCTAGAAATGTCTTTAATAAATTAACAGGGACTAAAATAAAGTACAGAAAGCAAGCTTTAATTTGTGGTTTTCAGAATTGAAAAATAATAATTGGAACTAGAGATATGTTCGTTCAAAGTTAAGAAGCAAGAAAGTACAAAAAATCACAAAATTACTTTTAGTAATTTAGATGATTTTGGTATTTTCTTTTGTACAATTTTTGTTCAAATAAGACTGGAAACGTCTATAATTTCAGTTTTCGAAGCGTTAGACCGTACCGCTCTGGCTTTACTCATATTTTGGTACCTAAAATCATATCTCAAAGTTTCATCAAGATCTGTGACCCGAAGCTCATAGCCTCTCCTGGTAATACATCTTATAATGGCCATCCTCGGATAAGAATGATACAGCAGATAAACGAAATAAGGGAGAACGCCCAGATTTGCAACCAAGAATGGCACAGAGATATTTAATCGTAAAATTCCTTATTATTACGATCATAACGATACTATTTTAGGAGAGGCAACGTTACGAAGGAGATCGTATCATTGCTTCTCCACAACTAACTATATACAAGAGGTACAACAATCAAAGACAGAAATTAATCCCCCCCATAAGTATTTTAAAGAACCTCGATCATAACCATCTCCAAGCAACGCTTCTCTAAATCATTCAAACCACAAATTTCTTTTTACCAACACTATAATCTCCTATATACCTCCTATTTCAACCCACCTATGTACCCTTATGCTTATTACCCAGTGAATCCTGGTTATCCCACCAAAAATTACACCCGAATAATAAATAACTTGAACCTTAGAATTCTCAAAACTTACCTCCACCCAATCAACAACGATTCTCTTATCAACCACGTAACAATGACTTTAACAAAACTAATAATAACCCTAGACCAATCTCTCCATTTAGATCCCATGTAAATATGAATAATGCTTCTTTTATACTACGAGGGTGCTCAGTGAATGACACACCACAGCGAACAATACCCAGCCGCTGCATCCAGCACAGATTCACCTTGTCAGAGCAGAAGAATCTGTTGCGCAAGGAGCCGAAGAACTTGCCCTGCAATACGATTAAACGTTTCCACTTTGAAGAATAAAGAGGACATTTTTATTCTAGATACATCAGTTGATATTAATGCAGTTAAACGTAACGCCTTTAAGGTGATACACTCAATTAATACCAACGAAGCAATCACTGTTACTCGAATCTCTACCTTACCAAAAGATACGTTAGGCACTGCGGAAATGAAAATAATCGGTTCAACACACACATTTCACGTGTTACCATTAACATCACCTCTTACACATGGAGCTATATTAGAATCACCTTATTTTGAGATGAGTTGGCTAGAGTCTGTTATGAACTGAGCCCTATTATAGCTAAAA
This sequence comes from Anastatus disparis, assembly GCA_017163975.1. NCBI lineage: Eukaryota > Metazoa > Arthropoda > Insecta > Hymenoptera > Eupelmidae > Anastatus > Anastatus disparis. The sequence goes on along the minus strand of JAFFSR010000349.1, from coordinate 7,813,545 downwards.
GACCAATGGACCCCATTCCATTTTAAGAAAGAAAAATCCCAACCTTTAAAGAAGAACAAGAGTTAATTTTTTAAAAAAATGGCTTCCAGGAATAGAAAGTGACAAAGCCAAACACATAAGGCTAGAAATTCACAAAAACCAAAATCTAAGAGTGGAACAGAAAATTGTAATGCCTACGACAACTACCATATGTGTCTTCTAGAAAACGAAACACCTAATAAAATTATTAAAAAAACAAATCCTGATTATAAGAAAATTGGTTGTAATATTATAAATCGTTTACCACCACATAGTAAGGTAACTTAAAAAATACCTACCAAAAAATCAGTCAATGGAAAAGCTTATTTACCCAGAGTTAATGTAGGCTTCCTTTAACAACAATTAAAAATAAATATGTAAGCTTCTTTGAGCTGTAAAGGAAAATTAATATGTATGTTTCCTTTAGCGATGATAAAAAACATCTAAGCTTCTTTTCACTAAAATAATAATCTGTAACTTCTTTTAACTGAAAAAAATTAATAAGCTATTTTTAACGACAGTAAAAAAATGATGGACAAATTTCGTTTAATATAAATCAAAATAATTTTGTAGGCTTCTTTTAGCAATAGTGAAAAATAAATCCGTAAGCTTTTTACCGAAATTGAAAAATTCATTATTACACTTCGTTTTAAGGACAATGATGGAAATCTATAAAGTTCTTTTAGTGACGAACATAATTAGTTTTATAAAAATTTTCATTCAATTAATTAAAATGAATTTTTCTACATTTATAAGAATATATAATTATTCTAAAATTAAAATTTAGTTACATCATGAATAGATCTTTAAAATTCTTTTTTATATAAAATATAAAAGTGATCAGTAAGCATCTTTTAACTAAAAAAATAAATAAATGTATGTACTCTTTTTAGCAACAATGAAAAATAAATATGTAAGCTTCTTTGACCTCAATAAAATATAAATTTGTGAAGCTATTTGCTGCAATGAAAAAATAATCTGTAAAGCTTCTTTTAATAAAAATAAAAAATAAATGTGTAGTTCTTTAGTGACAATGAAAAATAAATATGTATTTAAAATTTTATTATTATTAACTATTATCAAACATTATAATAAACAATTAAAATTTGAATAAAAATAAGTCCGTACATTTTTTTAGCGACAGTAAAAAGAAAATCTGTGGGCTTATTTTTAGCAAGAATGAAAAATAATCTGTAAGCTTCTTTTAGCAAAGTGAAAAATAAATGTGTAGGCTTCTTTAGTAATAATGAAAAATAAATATGTAAGCTTCTTTAAACTACAATGAAACATAAATTTGTAAGCTTCTTTTAGCAATAATATGAAATAAATCTGTAAGCTCCTTTTAACGTTGATAAGAAATGATCTGTAAGCTTCTTATAGCTACACGGAAAAAAATCATGTTATTATTCCATGGAATTTCAAGTGATTACTACATGATATTTCTTCACCAAATATTATCGAAGAAACAAGTGATTTTTTGATGATACTCATGTTTTTAATAGATGATTGGTATCCATCTTAAAATCAGATACAAAAGATGTTATTTTTCTTGATGGTCAACTTAAAATTACGTGGACTGCCAGGAGAATGAACGTGGCGATGCATCATGTTAAAATTACTTGCGACTCACGGGATTTTCACGTGGCACTCAAGTGAATTCAATGGTGGCGTGACCAACCGAGTAGCGCGTGCTTTGCAGGTAGTGGGGAGAAAAGTAACCAAAATACAATCTTATTATGATGGTAAAATAGCAATATATATATTTTAAAAAATTAATAAATATTAAATTATCAATATTACCTTTGAAACTATTAGATAAATTTTAAACTTAAAATTTAATTATCTTAAACAACTGGGGGGAGCAGATAAGCATGTATCATTTCGCACAAACATATCTCAAAGCAGGTTTAGCCTAGTACGTAACGTTCGTGCTTTTCTTTTTGGGTGTGCGGAGTTCAACTCTTGGTCAAGGCCACTTTTTTATTATTTTAATAATTTTTATTAATTCTCTTTCTTTATCTCTTCATTTATCTCTTAAGCCTTGAATATCTATTACGTAATCTATCGTGGTGAAAACGCGAGCTCGTGTGTACTACTACGACTGAGTGTATGAAACAACTAGGAGCAATGAGAAAATGAAACGAATGGTCTTATAATGTTTCTCCCACCATTTCACCACCCCTTCCACCTTAGGCATTAAAATCCGTAATAATGTTGTCTGTTTGAATCGATTTCTAGCACGTTATCGAATTCGGCGTAAACGATGCAATTAATTGTTTCCCTAAGAGCCTGCTCAAAGCGAACTTCAATGCGCAGAGCACCCGAGCGAACGAGATTCCAATGTGATGAAAAATGAGCCGACAAATCAGGCGTCAAGTCGAATGCAAAGAACAGTAACCTTCTGGATAAGAGGTTCGGCTAACATCGATACCCTCGTTAAGAAAATGTGTACCAATACCGGAGAATGGCGTGTGATAAGCGTCTACATAGAGTTTATTATTCCTTGTGTATTTTGGCTGTAGGGGTTTGCTTGGTATTTGTACTCCATCGACGTAAGAGAAAAATTGATAGGATAATATTGAAAGTTGAAAGGATTCAATTGACGATTGCCGTTGAAGGCTCGGTTACTCACAAAACCTATGATGATCCTTTTCGGCAACTGGCCCAATATAACATTATCAAGAGTATCTCCTAAAATTTCGCTATGTAAAGTAAATGATTTCACTTCCATCTCTTGTTATTGGGTATTTTACAGTAGTTTTGGTCAAAGCATTAGCATGAGCCAATAGTATGGCTGGACTTATTTTAGCTCGACGGACGATTAGCGTCGCTTCTCTGATGCGTACTGAAAATTTTCCGTCATCGGTGAAATCCATCAAACAAAACGCGTCCTTGCTACGAACGAGTCTCACTCGCATCTCAACGCCGTTCACCAAAAATTTACCTTGATTAAATACATCGCAATGGAGGAGGCCAATCATATCGACAACTTTACCGCGAGCTGTAAAGTATTGACGATTCCGAGAACCGACATTGGCTCCAACTGTTTCGGTAGCAATTGCTGGTGATGCATCCATACATCCTGCTGTGTCCACATACCAAAGTGCGGAGGTGAGGTGTGATGTTAAGGCAGGAGAAGCGTAATTTAAGAGCGTTTCTATGTAAGCTCTGTAAGGATAGGCGTTGTTTGGGGGTAAAACTAGCTTTGAATTGAAAAAGATCTCCGTTTGCTCGAACAACGAATGTAAAAAATTGTTAATAGGAGCAACTTTTGCATTCTCGGCGTCGGTTCCCACGGGTGTAATTTCCACGCTTACTTTCAACATTGTATGCGCTAGATCGATGTAATGCTCGGTCGAATTAGGAACCAAAAATTCTAAAGGTGAATCGCTTCCATTGCTGAGAGATAATACAGGTTTGTAGTAGAGAAAAGAACTGCTTTCAATCGATGTTTGAAAGCACACAAAAATGTCAGATACACTTCTCAATACTTTCTTCTTCTTTCGCCTTGATGTTTTTTTTCTTGCTTCTACCACGCTTATTTGTCTTTCTCTTTGTCTCTCTTTTCTTGCTCGATGCGTTGTGTGCGGGAACACGAGCTCGCGTGGACTGTCGTTTGCGCTTAGCAGTAACAGCTTTATATCCACTACCTTTCATAATATCGGAAATTTTATTAGCTGCTTTTCTTTTTAAATTTCGACCCAACTCTCGAGCACGCGTGTTGAGAGGCTCTTTAAAATTCGCTCTCTTATTCGTCACGTCGTCTAGCACGTTCAAGCCTGTTCAAACGGCTTCCTTGCCTACTGCCTTGGCCCCACTGGCAAGATATGGCACAATTTTTTAAATAATCCTCCGAGAAAGCTACCAGTTCCAGAGCCTCTTTGAAACGTTGAACCAGAGTAAACGTTTTTAATACCGCTTCCACCACCACCAGCCTGCTCGTCGTAGTAATAAATATAATAACTCATATCGCTACGTATTCAACGACTACGCTTGAAATGAAGCATAACCGTCAGCGTTCCATACTCAAATGGTATTTTACGCCCATGCTGATCTCTTATATCGATAACAATATTTCGAAAGGTATGATGTAGTAGAGGTATGTATTGAATCGGTGCAAACTGTTTGACAACGGTTGATCTGAATTTGTACTTTGAATTTTCCAGGGCTACAATGCGTAAAAGTGCCGTTTCCGTATCACCAACTGCATAAGGTTCGCATATGTCCGTGTAAACGTAGAGCTGATCAGGTATGGCCCGTGCTAAACTAGCTGGTCTATTGCCCACATTTGTACTTGTTCCTGAGTTGGAAATGACAAAAGTTCCTGTTTCTCTGTGGACAATATTTTCAAAACCAAAAATTCGACGAATTTTTTCGTAAATCGTGTAGTGCGGCTCTTCGCAAATGCAAATCCTTTTCAAGGTGTAATAACCTTTCTGAAACTCAGTCGGTTCAAGCTTCTGATGTTCACGTGTCTCGTGTACTTTATTTATTTCTTCCACAAGTTGTTCAATGCTACTGTATACGCCATGAGGAAAATTACAAAACCCATTATTTTTCGAAACTTTGGGGCTCGGCGCTTCCTAATTTGAAAGTATAATAAGCTTCAGGTTCTTGAATATGCATAATAGTACAGGGTATGTGTATTTCGGCTGGACCGACCTGCCAGTTACCAATTAATCTAATTTTACGACATAAATAAGTGGTAAAACAAGTAGTCGTATTGTCGGGAAAATAGCGCATACTACTGTTACTCGGTAGTACTAAATAAAAATCATCTAGATTATCCATTATTTTTAAATTCTTTCAACGTCTGATGCTTTTATCCAAGAATTAAATTCATCCGGATATCCTTTCCACTTTACAAATAGCTGTTTTTATTTCCGCTTCCCTTTGGTCCGAAGAACTCGTTCAATCTTAAAATTTTGATCTTCCTATAGTCGCTGTGATCCTACAGGAGCCAATTCTTCTGTATAAAAGAAACAGTCAATGTCCTCTCCTTGTAAATCTTGTAACTCGTAGGTATAAAGATTTTGCCTGATAGAAAAGCGTTTAACTTTAAATACTTCCTCGCTTAACTTTAAATACTCCTTCCCTTAGAGCGACTGATCCTCACGTAGTCACCAACCTCGTATTTACGGTCTTTTATTTGCCTTTGATTTTTCTTTGCTGAAGAGCGCACCTCTGTAAATTCGCTCGTGCCTAAGCTGCGTTATATAAATTAACCTCTGAATGTTAGTACTGTATTGTTGTATGCATAAACTATCTTTTGTATTACATCGATGTACCTATGTGTATTGCAATGTGTGAAATATCTCCAAACACGTTCTTTGAGAGTTCGATTAAGACGTTCTACCACTGCCGCCTTAATGTCCGGATTTCTTGACACTCTAAACTGTATGTCATATTTTTTAAGAGTATTTTGCAAACCTGCACAAACAAATTCTTTACCTTTGTCAGTTTGTAAGTAAACAGGTGTACGACCATTGGCTCGCTTAAGAATCTCCTCTAATGCAGCTGATACAGTATGCGCTGTTTTATCCCTCAGTGGTTCTACCCATGCATACTTACTGAGCACGTCAATGACTACTAGTAAATCCGAATAACCGTCATTTTCTTTTTAAGACTTGTTAGCCGACACAAATCTGCTTCCCAAACGTCATCCACGTTAGTTACGTTATAGTGTAATCTAGGAAATTTTTTTCTTACAGGACGGTAAAGAGTATAAGCATCTTGATTATTCAACCAGTCGTGTATTCATTTTTGTTCTCTTTCTCTGTTTTTCAATGATTTACCCTTTATATTTACACGTATTAAATTTCGCGCTCCTGCGTGAAATGCTTCGATGCGAACAGTCGTAATACTGATTTTCCAAAGACATTCTCTTCATAGGTGCGCTTTAAGCCACTTTTTCTTAGCAGCATGTCTCGTCACGGATGGAGTAAATACTAGTGATAACATTTTTCGTTTAGCAGTATTTAAAGGAGACGTTAGCCCATTAGCAATTTTTAAATTTCCTTGTTTCCGATCAGATCATTAGGCGTTTCTGTACTCCCGATAAATTTTGCAAATTCAAATCTTCCAATAGGCGCTTCGTCATCATCTTCGATCTTTTTCTTTTTCTTTTGCAAAACATCGTTAAGCAATTCTGCTTTGTTAGACCGTGGTATAAGTTTTCCATCTACGATAACGTTTCCAGTACTATCCCATTTTAATCGATCTGGCTCAAAAGTTCGCCAATGTTTTAGTAAAAGTCGTGCTTTTCTAGCATAAATTTTAGGCACGTTATCGAGTATTTTTTCTTCTGTTAGAGGTGTCAGTGTAGCTTCGATTTCGTCAATATCTCGACCAATTTCACCATCATCCATACGTTCGTTATCTTTGAAGAATAAATAACGCCTCAAAACTTGCAAATAATTTTTACACTTTTCTCGCTCACTGCTAAAACTTTTAGAATTAATAATTTTATACATTTCCAAATCAAGCCGTGTTAAATTATCACCAGGTGTCTGTATAGTTTTTTCAATATTTTCAGTTGTGCTATTTGTCGAAGAATTAATTATAGGCACAGCTCCTCCCTGCTGCTGCTGCTGCTGCGAAAAACCTTTTATTTGTTCCAGAGATTTTTCGGGGACAATGACCATTTTCGAGCGCGTTCCATAATTTTTGTTTTGCCTTGAAAGAAAATTAATTTTTGTTTCCTAAAATTTGGAAAAAATTGTACTTATCAGTGGAGCCAATAGAAGTGGTAAAAAAGAACCACCACTCTGAATTATAGTACGATTTTTAGCTTTCCAAGCATCAGCACCACCAGCTGTTTTTCTTCCACTTTTACTAATTTTCTTAATATAGTTTTGTGTTTTTATAAATGGTTTTGTTCATGAGTTTTTAATTTTACAACACCTTGCAATACATTCAGTGCACACTCGCAAATACACTTTATGAGATTTTTATCGGCTGTGCGAATCAAAGCTGAGCGTTGTTGACTATCAGCGTGGCTCAGAGTATTTAAAGGTGCAACGTGCTTTTTTAAATATATTTTCCCAGGCATACAGCAGGTGCTAGACTTGATGGAACTTTTTCTCTTTCCTCCTCCTGGTTTTCTTTTGTTTCAGATGGGGCCATTGATATTGTCTCAGCCATCGCTATTTGGAGACTGCTTTTCCACTACGAATGCTTCTTTCTTTTTATTTCTTTATGCTCACCTGAATCTCGATGAAAATTTAGGCAGCTCAGCATAGTGCAACTTGTCATCGGGAAGTATGTCGGTGCGAAAGCGAAACTCATCTGGAGTATCTTGTTTCAAATCTAATCAAAGATAGCTAAATGGCCTACTACAGCCATCGATGTCGGCTTCTTGCAAGAACTTTGAATCTTTAGGGTAAACTTGTCGAGCGAGAAATTGTATTTGCGCGCGATCTCTCGGATTTTTGAACAACACAATATAATTTGAATTCAACGATGAATTGCGCTGATTTGGTCACCTATGAAAAATATTTTGCGTGATGAAAATTACACTGATATTTTTATGATGACAACCTTTTGTGAATAAATCAAGTACTGTATTATTCGATGATTCACGCATCAGATCGTCGAGTATGAGTAATTTTCTCTTATCATTGTCATTGGAATAGTCTGTAGCTTGCGGTAAGCCTTCTCGAAATTCGATGCGTTTATTACCACCTACTTTAAACTCGCTATGGTATGCTTCTTGCCACTCGGCGTAATAAAAAAGAATACGATCGAAATTCATCGCACATTTGTGGCAAATTATAGAGAAATCGCTTTACAAAAACAGTTTTCCCACATGGTAGGCCCCGAAATTATACACGGATGTTTCCATCGTGTATCCATTTCGAATACTGAATACAGAAGGCATAAGTTTTATACTTTTATCTTGAAACCCCTCTTTATTTTATTTTATTTTTTTCAGGTTAAGTGGTTGTGGTGTAGAGAGGAGGGTGGGCGGCGGCGGCGGCGGCGCGGGCACACGTGTTTTTTATTAGCTTATTCAACACGTGTGCGGGAATAAGCTTATTTTCCGCGTTAATCAGCTAAATAAGAGAAGTATATAAGCTTATCACCGCGCGGGGTGTTAGCGTATTGTTAGCGTCTATGAATTATTGATAATTGTTTTCTGAAATAAAATAGATTTCATGGAATTTTCTTATCATTTTTTATCATTCATATTGTTTATTCACTCTTGTAACCAAAAGGAAGAGAAAGCGATAAGGAAACATATCGTCTTTTTTCAAAACAACGCTACAGGTTTTGAATTCTTCTCTTGTTATGACCTCGTGGTAAGGTGTGCGTCGAATGGATTTAAAATTCAATCGTATTTCGCTTTTATTCGTTTCTTTCTCATTCTCTTCTCTAAGCTTTCTCGCAAATACTTCGTCTATGAGCGTTTTAATACTATCAAAATTTATTTTTAATGAATTTTTGAAATTTAGACTTATTTCCCTAACCTTGCAACATTCATAAGTATTTCCTGACGGTGTCACAGCACGATAAGCGTGAAACTTTGGTGCTGCAGACATCATGGTATCTATGTAAGTACCAGGACCGTAAGATCTCAATTCATCCGTCATATCACCCAATAAGTTTCCCAAGGCTGGCTCGTATTCATCTGAATCGTCCTTTTTTACAAAAATACACGAATCGGTATCACAGTACAGAGTACGTCTATCAAGCTTTTCCATGTGTTTGTACAATTCTAGCCTGGCTTGCGCAGTTGTGAATGCTGCTATTACCACATTTGTATTGGATGATGCTTCAACGGCTTCTTCTCTAAGCTGCCAATGAACGTATAAAATATCGTCGTTTACAGGTAAAATACTTAGAACTTCTTTGTCAGGAGAGGTTAATAATCGCAAGAGATTTTCGCGCGATTTCACGATTTTCGTTTGTTTTAAGTTGCTGCGTTGTCCAAACTTTCCCCAAAAAGAATTTAAACAAAGTTTTGCTACAGCTCTTAGACCAGCATTTTTTTCTATTTTCTCGCGATCTAATCGAATACCTTCGTTTTTTTCATACTCATCCAAGTACCGCAATTTCGCATCGTCGTCATTTACACACCAGGCGGGCTATCCGCTTGCTTCTTGTTTTATTTTCAAAAACGTATTTACGTATCCAGCAAAAAAACCTCCGTTAATACCGTTAAAGCGTGTCATTTCGTATTTCCATATAACGTATATTTTTGTTATACGGTAGCCAAGTTCGACAGCTTTACGTAGTTCGTCGGCTACCCAAGTACCCGTAAATTCTCGTTCACCAGCATTTTCGTGAATACAGTCGCTTCCTCGCATTTCTTCGCAACAAGATCGACAAAGAGCAAATAACAAACGACCGTGCATTTTAACGGGTAACAAAGGTAAGTACAGGTTTCGCGGTGGTAGGACTTTACACTTGACCAGTCCCTCAACGCGTTGCAAATCATTATTATTTTCTCCAGTTAGTTCACGACACTCATCTCCAATGTAAATTTTTGGATGTCCAACGGGATATCGTCCACGTTTGCAAACGTAAGGATACAAGGAGCATATATCTGTGTATTTAATTTTTTCACCTTCCTTAATTTTATAATATGGAATTATATTTTCAGTTCTTCCGCCAAAAAATGCTTCTTGAGGATTTAAAGTAATATTACTCATTAAAGGGTGATTGCGCGCGTATTCAGCTGTTTCCGGATTCTCAAGTTTAATTTTATCGAATTCGCATTCCCATATGCAGCGAACCTCATATCCGCATTCTCGAATTTTATTTATTTTTATCCATGTATTTTCATAAACTTCATTAAACATACGTCCAAAAGCGATGGGTGTATCTCCATTTTTATCAAAACATTTGGGACAACCGTGAGTGTAACAACCTTTGTATTCAAAAACTATACCCTTTTCATTCTGATTTTCCGATGAAGGTGGCAAAAATCCATCTACAAGAAAACCTTCAGGTAACCTGAATTCTCTTGCCCTGCCAGCATGAATAATTTCACGACCGATTTCTCGTTCACATGCTAATAAACATTCAATTGATTTCTGAGAATGTTTATCACAGCGTCGATAGCCTGCAGGAGGTATAATTCCAATACTCTTAGGGAATAAGAAATTTTTTCTCTAAACGAGAGAACATGCACTTGCGATAGTAGTTGCAGATGTAAATGGACAGATTTGTCCTACGTCTAAGAAAATTTTTCTAAAAGGCCAAACATGCGCGTCTTAAAATTTCAACATCCATATGACAATATTCTACGATTTCATTTTAAAAATCGAATACGCGTCCGCTTAATGTTTCGGAATCGTACCACGTAAAAAATGTATCTCTTTCCGTGCACGACATGGAATCAGGCGCGTAAAATCTTTTACCCGCTGCTCCGGTTATATTTAAAATATTATGATAATGACGTTCATCAGAATCATAATATAAATTTATGACACTTTGTAAATTCACATTATTTTTGGATTGGACAATTGATGCGCGACCGTTAAAGAATGGTGGTTCCCCACTTCCGAAATTACTCTTATCATATACTTGTATAGCAATGCCAAGTCTACTATAGTATTTCTGAAATTTATCTATTTTACGAAACCCCCACCCTTCCGTCGGAATATTCAATTCTGCATTTTTTATCAACTGCAAAGCGTACTCTTTTTGCAAAGTTCTGCGGCCATCGCGAATGAACGACCACTGCTTTTTCATATCGTTAGAATCGTTATTTTTATAATCTATATACATATCTCCAACTACTACTGCTCCCGGCAAACACAAATTATCTTTATTTTGTATAAAAACTATTGACTTTTTATGCAGTATGTTTATATTTAATTTATTTTTTTGAGCAGTACCTCGTGGTAAATTAACATACGTTGCCTCTATAACAAAACTTTCGTCCATCTCAAAATTTTCGTTGCTCTGAGTTAAATAAGATATAAGTTCCCATAAATCGTCGGAATTAAAATCAATAATCGGTCTTAGCGACATTCCGGCCGCACCATGGCTAAAGCGAATACTTTTACACTGATTCCTATTAAGTCATTTTCTTCCCCTAATGATATCAAATATGCATGTGTCGTTACTACGTTCATGACTGTCATAGCTATTGGAAATAGACTCGGGCGCGATCTCTCCCTCCGATGCATTTTCGTCTCCCCACTCTTCTTCTTCTTCTTCTTCTTCGCTTTCAACACCACCAGCAACAGCAGCAGCAGCAGGAGGAGGGGTAGCAGGTAGATGCGTGGAAAGGTTTTCCAGTGTGCTTGATCCTTCTACGAAGGATCATGATAATGATGCTATAATAAATTTAGGATAATATTATATAAATAATTCGAAAATTGTTTTAAAATATTTTCTTTATTTATTTAAAATTTCGATTGAAAAATTTTTTATTTAACAAAATTATTATTATTATCTAATGATTATACTTTAACATTCAAAAACATCATTATTATTATTGCTATTTTTCTCATTATAAATCGAACTTTACGAATGACAACGTTTTCAAATTTTTCATTCTTCCGAAGGCCCATTAAAACTATCGTGTACCCGATCTAGTAGATCGGTTAAATCGCTGATCGAATCTGTATACAATGCTGATGTAAGATCCTCAGATATTGTATGGAACCAACGCAATTCTTATGCCCGTCGAACAGGCCTAATTCTCTGGTCATAAATTTGCAGAGACGTTGAATTCAAATTCGATACGCCGTCAGTTCCGTTTTCTTTCCTCCGAATCACTTTAGATTAAAATAAAAAATATTTTAAAAATAATAATAATAAAATAATAATAAAGATAATGTTAATAAAATAAATAAAAAAATAAATATATTAACAATACTATTATAATTACAGCAATACCAATAATAATAATAATAATAATAATAATAATAATAATAATAATAATAATAATAATAATAATAATAATAATAATGATAATAATAATAATAATTTTTTTCTTATGGTGGTAAAAAACGGGAAATCTGCCTAAACCAGACCTTCAGCGACAGGATCCACGCCCGCCGTGCGATTCCGCAAAGCGTTATCGCCGTGCAGGAGGGATCCTGCCACCGGTGTGACGGGTTCCTGAGTGCACGTCAGCTTCGACTGTGAAATGATCCTCCATTTCACATTCAGGGCATCGGAGTCCCAGGGGACCGTCTAACCCCTGTCCTTCTGACCGCGTGACGATTGCAAGAAGATGCAATCGTCACGCGGGCAAAATGCCATAACAACCCGGTAATAATAATAATAATAATAATAATAAAATAATAATAATAAAATAATAATAATAATAATAATAATAATAATAATAATAATAATAATAATTTTTTTTTTTTTTTTTTTTTTTTTGGTGGTAAAAAAACGGGAAATCTGCCTAAACCAGACCTTCAGCGACAGGATCCACGCCCCCCGTGCGATTCCGCAAAGCGTTATCGCCGTGCAGGAGGGGATCCTGCCACCGGTGTGACGGGTTCCTGAGTGCACGTCAGCCTTGACTGTGAAATGGCCCTCCATTTCACATCCAGGGCATCAGAGTCCCAGGGGACCGTCTAACCCCCTGTCCTTCTGACCGCGTGACGATTGCAAGAAGATGCAATCGTCACGCGGGCAAAAGGCCAGTAACATCCACCTCGTGACCTTTATTCCACCCTGGCACTTAGGCCTTCTCGGCATTACTTCGGGGTGGGGTCACCAATACGCCGCAGCGCCTTCCTTACTGTACCTGGTACTTATCCTCCTCTAGTTTCCAATGCGGTAACTTTCTTCCGAGGCTTATTGGAAGTCTCTCGTTTTTTCCTCTTCTCGGCCTCTAGGACTTGCCTAAAGACCTTGCAGACCCCGCTACCAGCCACATGATTGACAGCTTTGCCATCACACCCTTCCTGTCGGCATAAGAAGCAGCAGGCATTATTAGGACATGTTGCCCTTGTATGTCCTGCCTCTCCGCACTTATAGCAGTGCGCGGACCTGTTGGGACCCTCGCACTGGTCTTTCCTGTGGCCAAAGCCCAAGCATTGATGGCATCTTATTACCATGGTTCTTATCTGTATCCTGCAGTTAACAAACCCAATTTGAATTCGCTCCTTATTTAAAAGGTCTCTTGCCTCAGTCTCATCAAGGACGACTACTGCCATCTTAGATCCAAATTTACTTGGTCCAAGGATTATAACCTTCCGAGATCTTTGCTCGGAGCTTAGGACTCTACTCAGTGCTTCCTGTACTTCAGCCTCCGTAGTCATCTGATCAAGATCGCGAATCTCAATCGTTCTTTTCCGCTCCACCGTACTTATAGTTCCCATACCCTCCACTGCAACCTTAACGTTGTCAGTGAAGGCCTTTCTATCCGACTCTTTCGAGATCTGGATTATAAGGTTTCCTTTGGTCGTTGGTCGAACGCTCAAGACCTCAGTACTACTCTCCTGTGGCTTGACTTCCTCGCGAAGCTTCCCAAGAACGTCTGCGTATGTAGACCCCTGTGAGATCCTCACAACCACCGCTTCTATCTTCCGGGTGCCTTTCTTTCCTTCCTGA
>JAFFSR010000349.1:7790000-7795000 GCA_017163975.1 Anastatus disparis | reverse complement strand
GTCACCTCACTTCTTGTCTGCACCACGTTTGTGCCTACTGTCATGGGAAACTCGATGTTGATGTGTTTCCAAGTTAAGGGCACGATTTCTGTTTTGGCCATCGCTATTTCGAGACCATGCTTCACCATCCACTCGGAAATTCTTCTCATCGCCGTGTTTAGTATGTGCTGGGCAATGTTTTCGTTTTTCGCGGAGATGACTAAAGCGACATCATCAGCGTACGCAAACATTTTCACCCCATCCGGCATTGCAAGTCTGAGTAATGCATCGAACAGGATGTTCCAGAAGTCTGGGCCGAAGATCGAGCCCTGTGCCACGCCTGCGCTAAGGTCTTTTTCACGCCAGCCTTCTTCTGTTTCATAGCGGAGGATACGGTTTCTCAGATAGTCTCGTATCACTCGCATAAGGTATTCTGGTACATTAAACTCTTTCAACGCAGCAAGGAGGTCAGGCCATTTTGCTGAGTTGAAAGCGTTTTTCGTATCCAGCATGACTAGAAACGCAATAAGACGGGAATGATGGTTCCCAGTCCATCCTTCTTTTGCTACCTTTACTACTTCTTCTACTGCATTTACGGTAGACCGCTTTTTCCTGAAGCCGTACTGGTTGTCAGCGAGATCGCCAGCCGCCTGTACAGCTCCTTGTAATCGCGGTTTAAGCAGCCTCTCGTATAGCTTCCTGCTTCGTCCAACATGCAGAGTGGCCTGTGGGACGATGGATGCCGGGGATCACCTCCCTTTCCTTTGTTGATCAGCACAAGACGCGCAATCTTCCAGGGAGTGCTAAACACACCCGTCTGGAGGCACGCGTTGTACATGTTCAACAAGAGAGATGGCGCTTTCACCGCTATGCATTTAAGGACCTCGGATGGTATTCCGTCAGGCCCAGGTGCCTTATTGTTCTTCATCGTTCTTGCAGCTATCTGTAGCTCTCCGCTTGTAAAGAGCGGGATCTCTTCTGGTTCTCCTGTATTCTCCTGTTCTTCGAGTGGTGGATGCGTAGGGAACAAGTGGTTTACGATGTTCGCCATGGTCTCTTCTTCGAATGGCAACGTGGGGGCGGCGTTAAGCTTCTTGGTCACGATCTTGTAGGCCAAGCCCCACACCTCTCTGTTGACGTCTTCGCTCAGGTCTTTCCAGCATTGTGCTTTGCTTCGATTGATCTTCTTACGAAGCTTTTTATGCACGTCTCTGTATTGCGCAGACAAAAGATCTGCTGCTGGTGAGTTCTTCTTTCTTGCTCTCTGTGATGATCTTCTGAGACTAAGAGCTTCTGACCTCGTTCTAGCGATTTCGTCATTCCACCAATACGCTGGACGCTTATGATGTCGCGATCCCTTGCGCGGCATAGATGCATCACAGGCTCTGTGAATGAGACTCATCGTCTCTTTTACGAGAACCTCTGCAGCGTCGGCGTTTCCGGTGGCAGTTGTCGCGTCCGGTAGATAGTCTGATCCTTGCTGCAGTACTTGGACAAGTTTCTCAGAGTCCAGCTTGGCAACGTTCCATCTGACTGGTCTAGCGACATTTCGCCTCGATGATTGGGATCCATCATGGATTTGAAATGTGATGTACTGGTGGTCACTTCCATTGTATGTCTCCAGCACCTTCCAATCTGACACTTTACGTGAAAGATTTTCTGATGCAAAGGATACGTCAGGAATCGTACCGCTAGCTCCTCGTCTGAATGTTGGAGTGCTTCCGGTGTTTAGCACTGTTAGGCCGAGTCTGTCTGCCATCTCCATGATGTATCCTCCTCTGCTGTCCTGCAGTGGCATTCCCCACTCTAACGCTTTCGCGTTAAAGTCTCCTGCGACGACGACGTCACCTTCCATTCTTCGGACAGAGTCTTCCAGCAGATCCAGACGGCGCCTAAACGTGTCTGCTGTTGAGTTTGGTGTAAAATAACAGCTCACGTATGTAACGTTTCTGCTTTTAACCCATACGAAGCCTTCTTCAGCTCCATTTGCGTCTTCTCTGATGGTCTTTGGGTCTACGTAAATCGCAGCAGTGCCAAGCTTGTCTCTAAACCAGGTCTTAACGGTCCAGTTTGTGTACTGCTCGCTTATCAAGAGCACATCAGCCTTTGTTTCGAATTTGATTTGGGTCAAAAGGCTGTTGGCTAGGTCGCTTCTGTGTAAGTTGGCTTGAAGGACCGTTACGCGGCCCATCATTAGCGTTTTCTTTTGAATCGGTCTAGTGGTCTCGCGAAAGACTTTGCACTGACCTGACCCAGGGATATGTTTTCGCTCTGCTGGTTCTACTTCGCGCTCAGTACATAGTATGCACTGAGTGTCAGTAGCCTTACAGGCCGATCCCTTATGGCCATCTTTGCCACACTTGTAGCACATCTTGCTACGGTCAGGTCCTCGGCAGTCACGCGCCTGATGACCGTAGTTCAGGCACCTGAAACAGCGCTGAACCCTTTGCCAACTTCTGATACGGCAGCTGGTGTAGCCGATCTTTATTTTCGTTTTTGCGAGCAAAAACGCTGCTTGGTCTTGTCCCATCTCTACAATGGCCAAGCGAAGCGCTCTGCTGTTGGGGTTGGTTAGCGAGACACTAAACTCCCCTATTTCATTGTTGGATTCAGTAAAGATAGCTTCAACAGCCTTCCTTACTTCATCTACTGTGGCTAGGCAGTCGATGTCTCTAATTTCAACCGCTTCCTTAGGGCACATTTCCTTTACGCTGCCCGATTCACCGACTGTCCTTTTCAGGAAATCGCTAAAAGTCTCTAGTCCTTTAGTGGAGCCCAACTCAATTAGGACATCACCAGCCCTGGTTTTCCTAATCCCTTTGATGTTGGTCGTTGGGCTCTGATCAATAATATCCTGGCGGATACTGCTGAGAATGTCACTGTATGACTTTCCTTCTCCTGGTTTAATAAGGACGGCGGTCGATCTTTTCTTTGTCTTCCTCTTCCTTTTTTTCTTCTTCTTTGGCAGCTGTTGTGCAGGCTGCTCGGTAATGGCCGATGTTCTGGCCGCCGGTGGTTTGATGTAGGGCTGCTGCAATCGCTGCTGCTGTTGTTGCGTTCGTTGCTGCTGCTGCTGTGATTGTTGTTTCAGCTGCTGCTTTTCCTGTTTTTTCGCAGCCCTAACATCCTTACGACTCTGGACGGTCTTAAAGGACTCGTTCTCTTCTCCCTCAGCTCGGCCCTTCTTAAAAGAGCTCGCGGTTCAGAATTATTTCCTGAATCGAGCGAGTCTTCTTCTCTGGGTCGCTTAGCTGCGGCGCTTGCCTGAGGCGTTTCGGTCACTTCCATCTGTTCAGTGACCGTTCTTGCTTCGAGCAAGCGGGAAAACTCCATCTTCATAGCATCCACGTGCTCGATGAGCTCTGGAAGGTTGTCCTTGACATCCAGGGAGATGCCGGGCATCGACTTGCAGGCTCGCTTCATCAGCATAAAGATCTCATTCATCCTCTGAGACCTCTCTCTCGACTGTCAAGCAGGCGATCTCTACCCCTAACTTCGGTGGGGATCAGCCTGCGTCATCTGGCCTTCATTTTTTGTTTGGCTATTTCTAGCTGCTTCTGTTTTGTTTTTGTTTTGGTTTTTTAAGTTTGACATATGAAAACGATACTTTGGTTTAAGACGGTTCGCCCATCATGGGAGCTCCAGACGCATTGGAGCCACTATCCCCGCCTGTGAGGAGCCCTATTTATAGGTGCCGCAGCCGAGAAGCGGTTTTCGGATGGTCAACCCTAGCGACACCAAGTGATTCTAAGAAAGATGTTACGGGTTAGGCCCGCGCCATGTTGATGCTAAAGGTTTTACGTCATCCGTATTGAGTGGGCGACGTCAGTACCGTGCTGCGCCTGGCCCTAAACTTCAGGCTAGACGTTCCGCAGTTCTCCTGCGCGGACTCGGTATAAGGAAATACTGACCAGATAATCCTTCGCACCTGCGCCTGTACAGACCAACTTCAACCCCTTCATGGGCTCTGGTTACGTTAGTAGAAGTACGTAGAAGCTCCTAGCCGACATGTGGTTTCACGAGACCTTTGCCCGTCACGACTTTCGCCGGAGAGGGACTAACTTTTACTCTTATTACTAAACAGAGGTCAGCAAGTCACCACTAACGAACAACTCCGGTAGTCTGACGGGAATATCCATTGGTTGGCAGCCACAGCTCATTCATACATCCATTCATACTGTGTTGCTTCTTAGTACACGTAAATACGAACACAAAATTTTAATGGGTTGGCAGTTCCGTGAAGCGGAAGTGCCTACGCGATCATCCAGATATCCTTAGTCATCACTAAGGATGGCTAGCGATATGTGGATCGTGCTTAAGCCTCCGCCCCGCCACCACATCGTAGGTGGACACTTACAAGGTCAGCAACATGCGGAGGAATAATAATAATAATAATAATAATAATAATAATAATAATAATAATAATAATGATGATGATGATGATGATGATGATGATGATGATGATGATGATGATGATGATGATGATGATGATGATGATGATGATGATGATGATGATGATGATGATGATGATGATGATGATGATGATGATGATGATGATGATGATGATGATGATGATGATGATGATGATGATGATGATGATGATGATGATGATGATGATGATGATGATGATGATGATGATGATGATGATGATGATGATGATGATGATGATGATGATGATGATGATGATGATGATGATGATGATGATGATGATGATGATGATGATGATGATGATGATGATGATGATGATGATGATGATGATGATGATGATGATGATGATGATGATGATGATGATGATGATGATGATGATGATGATGATGATGATGATGATGATGATGATGATGATGATGATGATGATGATGATGATGATGATGATGATGATGATGATGATGATGATGATGATGATGATGATGATGATGATGATGATGATGATGATGATGATGATGATGATGATGATGATGATGATGATGATGATGATGATGATGATGATGATGATGATGATGATGATGATGATGATGATGATG
>JAFFSR010000349.1:7297500-7785000 GCA_017163975.1 Anastatus disparis | reverse complement strand
CCGGCGCCATACGAAATCGCATTTACGCTGTATAACGTAACACAATCTCGCGTTAATTAAATAATCAACAATCTGAAATATAATTTTACGAAATTCATTTTCATCAATATTCCTCATGATTTCTCTCTCAATAAAATCACTTAACACTTAAAATTTATACTTCTATTCGTCAATAAGACAAAATACTATCTGTGGCAATAATAGTTTCGTCATTTATTTATATACCGCTTTTTCTGAAAGGGAAGATCGATTTTTAGGGAATAAGGAAAAACAATATTTCGCGTCTAAAAAAATATTGTCTACGAACAAGCTGCAAGAAAAATTTTAAAAGAAAATCGGTTATCGGACAAAAAAGGAAAACAATATTATACGTATAGAGATGGTCGAAATACATAACGGATGTTTACCTGTTGCCTTGCGACTCCAAAGATATCTTTTCCGAAAGGCAACTACTGTGAAAAAACATCTGGTTAGTAGTGACAGTGCAAAAAAAAACATCTGAACATGATGCCTACTAATCTACTCATCGCTATACCACCGGACGTCCCCCTTTTTTTGTCCCTTTAACACCCCTGCAGAGTATACATGTCGATTACTTTCTTCTATCTTTTCTTAAGTGCATTCTCTTGCAGTAAAACCTATTAAATGTTTTTTCTTTAATTTTTTTCTTTATACCTTTCACTTGGACCAGATGATTTTGTTCTAAAATTTTCTATATCAGATGAAATGTCCACAACGTCTTCTCGATTTCTATGTCCATCTTACAAGACTAGAAGAAAATTACCTTTCTTCGCTTTGACTTCTTCAAATATTTTCATTTTATTTTAGAGAACCGAGTTATACACAACGTTTTCATTTGTTTTCCCGTGGTATTATAAAAATTAAAAAGTTACAGTTCAAAAAACAATTTTTTTAAAAATGAATTTTGAAATACAAATATCTGCGGATATGTCGTGGTTAGATCAGCTAATTAAAGAAAGAGTGGACGAAGCAGAAGAGCAACGAGCAAAAAATCAATTAGAAATGAGTATCGAAAAAGAAAATACAGCCGCATTAAATAATCAAAGAGAATGCGCAAAAAGTGTAAGTGTCAGTACTGAAAAAAATAAAAATTACGAGAGAGCAGAGATAGAGGTAATACATGAAATACCTCAATCAACAACTGGACAAAAGAGTGCGTACAGGAAAAGCAAGCCAAACGAAGTGGTCGTTCTCTTATTAGAAGATACAAAACAAAGAGCAGCTCTCAATGATGAAATCTTTAATAAATTTACAAGAGAACGAGAAATAACATTGATGACCCCGTTCGTTAATATGCAGAAATTGGGTTCAGTGGGAATTAACATATCTCAGTGTAAAAGAGATTTAGAATTTACAGCCTATAAAACAAATTTACACCAAGTGTATACGGATAAAACACTTGTGTTTTACTGGGCGCGACTAATCCTCAGTATAAACAATATAATTATAAAAACGCCACTGTTTACATTGTCGAGTAAAGAATTTTTTAATTGTTTGACCCCCGTGCCGAAACCAACAAATTACGATGATTTCAACGACAACATCACACAAGGAGATCTGTACCAAAAAATATTAGAATCATCAAAGCTGGAATCGAGGATAATAGGGTAGTAAGTAAAACTTTTTAATATATATTCATACATTATTTTTTAAAAATTATTTTATTTAAAAAAATAAAAAATTTTCACATAACAAATCATTAAATATTTTGATAATTTTTTATCATCAATCATATTTTTGTTTTTTAAACAATTAATTTTCAAATAGTTTTTTATTAAAATAATAATAATTCTTTCCTGTTTTATTTTATTTAAAATATTTTATTTTTAAATAATAAAAATTTTGAATTGAAATTATATCTCATTTCTTTTTTTTTTACTTTTTAGCGCTGAAATACACTGTTCTCCGATGATGGGCAAAGCGCTGAGGCAGAATGTTATAAATTACGCCTGGCGCGTGAAATCTGTCCAAATGGTCCGGAAAGAACCATGTACAATACAATCTGATAGAGACCTTTTCGCTTTTCCATACGGCGAAGAAGGCTTTCTCAATATCATCTCGCAACAAGATTATTTAAATATAATGAACAAAAAGGAAGTGAGAAAAACTTTACTTGACAGGAAAAGACCATACCCGTCAACATCAAGACAAGTATATGAAGATATACAATAAGAATGTAATTAAATCAAGGACCGAAAAAAAACTTTATTGTCAATAAAATAAAAAAGTACGACTACATATGTATACAAAGGTAATAAAAGAAAATTAAAACGCATTTACTTTTATTCTATTCTATTTTTACCCATTTACTTAATTTTTAATACTATATATTTTAATAAATATATTCATAACATTTTAAAACTTATTTTAAAATTTAATTATTTTTAACTATTAGGCGAGTTATTAATTTTCTCTATCCTTTCAATTAATCTTTTCCATTATAATTAAATGTTAAATGTTTTTTATTACTTCTTTATTTAATTCATACAATTTTTATCATGTTTAATTTTAATTTAAAAAAAAATTCATATACTAAATACGGTCCTTTTTAGGACCAACAAAAGTTTATACGTAAGAAATAACGATTAATAGTTATAAAGTACTATATAACATTCAGACCTTTAATATTATAAAATATATTTTTTATATTAATATTTTTCATGACAATGTTATATGATTTTTAATTACTTATTTATTTAATTTTTATAATGTTACTCATATTAAAAAATATACATATACACACATACATACATACTATACTTACGGGTGAAGAAAAAAGACAGAAGATGCTAATCATTTAGGGTTTTAAGGTCACCATAGAAACTATAACACCCTCAGACAGGTGCGGGAGAGAGGACACCTTATTCACCAGAACACCCAGACAGATGGGGAGGGGAAAGTTGGTCAAATCAATTCACGATTATACCACCCCTTTATACTATGACACCTGACAGACATGTAAAGGGGAGCGAGACAAGGGGTCGAGACAGGAGGAGCGAAACAATGGGGGAGAGAGACAGGTGCAAAAAAATCGATATGTCTCGCTATACCAGTCCATATACTACTAATATTAATAATTCAACACTCATTAATTTATTTAAAAAATTGCCATTTTACCATCATAAAAAGATTTTATTTTGGTTACTCTCGCTCTTTCTCCCCACTACCTGCAAAGCACGCGCTACTCGGTTGGTCACGCCATCATTGAATTTACTTGAGTGCCACGTGAAAATCCCGTGAGCGGTAAGTGAATATCACAGGATCGACTAACTGGTTATATTCACTTGGCGCTCTTAGTAATTATAGCTGCTGTCCAAAGGATAATATCATGGCGCCTATAGCATTCTCAGTTAGGATCTATTCTGATTAAATTGAGAATCATTTAATTTCAACGTGTTAAATTTATCATAGGAAAATAACATGATTTTTCTCTCCTTGTATAATGAAAAACAAATGTGGAGGCTTCTTTAGCGATAATGAATAATAAATATGTAAGCTTGTTTTTGCTACAACAACATAAAAAACACTCTTAAGAGGCGGTCGGAACCAAATCGATGACTTAGTTCGGTGCTTGTAATAAATGCTTATAATAATTTATTCATTTATTAATATGGTAAAAATATAGTCATTTCCTCTAGTCATGTATATAAAGAATAATTTAAAATAGTTAAAGCCACATAAATATACAAAATATTATTATAAAGCGAAAAATGCCACCTAACAATCGACACGACAGTTTTTTGCATGTGGTGTATGTCAAGTCAGTTTGATATTTGTAATAAATGCTTATAATAATTAATTTACTTATTCATATGGTAAAAATATAGTCATTTCCTCTAGTCATGTATATAAAGAATAATTTGAAATAGTTTAAGCCATAAAAATATACAAAATATTATCGTAAAGCGAAAAATGCTGACTTGATATATACCGCAAGTCACCGATATGGTTCCGACCGCCTCTTAATGCAGCCATATATTTATATATGTTGGTCTTAAGTCCAAAAACAATGAAGTGCAGAGAGGGCGTTTTTTCTGTGTATTGTATTTATAAAATTCATAAAATAAGAAGATAATAATATTTATTTATAATCATAATATCTAAATGTAATATTTTTATTACATTATACACAAATAAAACATAAAGTTTCATTATATCTAATTATAGGTCTTCTGAAGTGTTTTTTATTCTTCATAATTGCGTACAAGTTCTTCAACAATAGTAAATCTTACAAATGATGTAAAGAAAATATATCATAGTTTTATGAATCCATTTAAACTATCGAATTCTATTAAATCTTTTTCTGCATAAGAAAATATTGGAACCTAATTCTTTATAAACTTTTAAATAGCGTGTTAAAAAATCTTGACTTTTATAATTTTTAATACATTATATACAATCAAAACTTGAAATTCTATTATTATTAAATCGTCGTGTTGGCGGAACAAAGATACATACCGTTTTTCGTTTGGAAAAGACGACACCTCGATTTTTGGCGTGGAAATGGATACACGTCGTTTTTCGTTTAGAAAAAGCGACACTTCTGAGGGAAACTTTTTTTTTAAATGTCTAGTTAAAAAAAGAAATCATTTAATTTTTTGTAACTAGGAGCTATACTAATTTTTAACTATCAAAGTACTCAATAAAATTTATGATTGACTAAATTGAAATAATTTTTCAACAAGAAATTTTTTTTTTCTTAATTTTTAAATAATCGGTAACACAACTAAAATAAAGTATAATTAGTATAAATATTATTTACATATTATATGCTGTAAAAAATATTGTAATCTACAAAATCAAAAATTAGAATTGGAGATTCCGTTTATGGTGCTCTTAAAGTTTATTGAATCTGTTAGATAGTTTATATTATTAGTTCATAGCGACATATAATAATCTAAGATTACTATTTGACATATTATAGTTTAGAGGTTGTGCATAAACTACGTTACCAATTTTTCAGATTTCACTGTAAAAAATTTTTCGGAACTTTACATCGCTGAACATGGTAAGTATCGGGACCCTCGGTGAGCGTGTTAATTACATATGAAAACCGGTAAAATTACATAATCCATCATTTCTAACTTATGTTGGGTATAATTTAATAAAAAATATACGTTGAACGTTTGTTACTCATGACACTATGAAATTTGAAAAGATTGTTTAATAACTTTATGTTGAACATCAATTAATAAGAATAAAATATTTCTTATTGTGTTTAAAATGTGTTTCTGTTGTCACGAAAGTCCACGTATGTCATGTATTTTTACCGGACAGCCATGTTGATACTGACTGTAACATTACACTGCTAAGCACGGGAAAATACAGCGTTCATAGTAGGACCTATGCTCAGCAATGTAAAGTTACATAAAAATGTAACTTTACATCGCTAAAACATGTAATTATGTACAGAAAACTGGTATTGTTACCAGAAATTAAATTAAGAATTATTTTTTTTTTTCTTTACGCCGATATATTTTCCAATAAACAAATTTTGAATTAATGATGGAATCTCATTTTTCTTTTAAAATTTTATTTATAACTATGCTTAAAGCGTCATGTAAAACTGCTATGTATATCGATTAGCCATATTCAAATGTTAACGATCAAATGTCCCTCGCGAAATACCAAACACCCTATACTCATCGAAAGAAATCAATAAATCAATATTTCTTTTTCATTTAGACTAAACAAAAAATCTTAAGGGGTGTCCTCATACCGGCACAGAGATCTACCTTATCTATATTTGAATTATGCATTTTAATAAAAATTTAACTATTTTTGACTAAAATTCATAGAAGCGGCACATTCTTAACATTCTAAAGAATTTATTGCAACGTTAAAAGACAGAGTTAAAGTGAAAATGAAGACAAAAACTGCATAATACCATTATTCATAACTACATTGAATAGTTAATCGTATTAAGCAGTTTTCGCCTTTATTTTTACCCTTATATTGTCTTTTAACGTTGCAATAAATTCTTTGGCATGTTAAGAATGTGCCTCTCCTACGAATTTCAGTCATGAATAGTTAAATTTTTATTAAAATTCATAATTTAAATGTAGATAAGGTAGAACTCTATGTCGGTATGAGGATTCCCCTTAAAGAAATTAAAAAATAATTAATGATTTTTGTATTCTAATTTTGGTAAAATTTTTGTTATTAATTATCTTTTCTTTTCAATCTTTCCTTATTAAATCTTAGTAAATAAGGATATTAATTCTTTTTATACAATTTGTAAGTTTAGATATACTTCTAAATTTAATTACCATTGTTCTTTTTATATATTTATATATAAATATATATATATATATATATACATATATAACTAAAATTATTTCATTTAAGATATACATTATATTTGAATAATTATATATTATGTAATATTAATATATATATATTGATCAATTTTAAACTAATTCGGTGTTATGTCAAATTATTTTTAAAATCTAATTTTTTATATATATTTTAATTATAATTACTATTTAATTTATAAGACTTGAATTGATCGTTCTTAACAATAATGAAAGAAAGAAAGAATGCAAAATAAAATCAATAAAATCCCTACTAATTAATAATAGATGATAGAATAAAGAGGGGCAGCTTTCGTGCAAGCTTGGACCTTCTGATATAAAAAGGCTGGCCCTAACATGACAGCAAGTCAGTACTTTTTGCAAGTTCAAACATTTATTCAAATATACAATTCATTTTTGCTTTACAATTTATAAATATTGCCGTTCAATAACTTTGTTTAAAAAGTTTAAATTATCGATTTGTTACACTCATCTCATCATAAAAAAATAAAAGTAAGTCAAAATATTATAATATAAAGTTCATTTTATTTCCTTAATCCTTTTCAATTTTTACTAACAAATTAATGCGCATCGTTTACCAACTGTAATCAGTTTGTGTGAGCGATAATTGTAAACAGTTGCCGATTAAGAGCAGTTGTTTGCATAGCATTTCATTATTTTCTAACTCTGGCATTCCGTCAAATTTCCACAAAAGAGAAATTTGACAGAAAATTCTCTTTGAGAATTTTCAAGTGCTTTCCTTAAATTTATTTTTATTTTTTTTGTTTACACTCTCAAAAAGATTGCTATAACCTGAAGATTATTCGGTGAAATACCCGAGATCTTCATGGGAATTCAACCCTCGTAACTTGCGCCAAGGTTTATGTTTTTCCCGGCATAACAATATTATGCGTCAAGGCCGCAAAACGTATCATTCTTGGCAAGTGCATGCTCTAGCTGCATGAGCAAGAATGATACGTTTGTGGCCGTGACTGCATATACTTTTTTTGCCCAAGGGCCGCTAAGCGGAAGCTGGGCCGAAGCCCCCCCGCCTATAAAAAAAATAATACATGATTCTTAAAATATAAAAGAATTTTATATGTATAATATGAATTTTTTTACTATATATTTAATAAAAAAATTTAATTATTAATAATAAATAACTAATAATTCTTAAAACACAATAAAAAAATATAATAAAAAAAATTCGATTATAAAAACCACTAATAATTGTTAAAATAATAAATGAAAATTAAACAAAAATACAATAAAATATAAAATGAAGCTAAACTATAAAAATGATAACTAAAAAATATTTAAAAAAAGGAAGAAAAAGTTTTAAAAAATAGAATTAAAAAAAATCGATTATAAAAACAACTAATAATTGTTAAAATATAATATTAAAATAAAACAAAAATAAAACAAAGCTAAACCATAAAAATTATAATTTGAAAATATTTAAGAAAGAAAAAAAAGTTTTAACACGCGAAACTTGTAACTATGTCTTCCTCTCGCTCTTTCCTTTTCTTTCATGATACACATATATTGAGTCTAAGTAATTTGTTAACGTATACCCAGTATAGTATATGTAAGAAAAGGATAGCGATATTAAGGAAAGTGAGCAGTTCATTAAGTTCAATTCCAAGAATCGCGACGTCGAGAACATTTTTCTGCGAACTTTTATTAAAATAATACATCGGATATACACATCTTTCTTTTGCGACCTAGGACAAGAATAAACTATTTTGTGCTGCGTATACAGGACACAAAAATTCATTTTGCGGCCTGAGGACAAAAAAATTTTTTTTAGACATAGTACTTTTTTTAATTGAAATGAAACAAACCTCTTTTTAATCCAAAATAAAATAACACCTTTCTTCAACTCTAAATGAAATGGCACCTCTCTTCAACTCTAAATGAAATGGCACCTCTCTTTAACCAAAATTGAAATGGTACTTCTCTACAACCAAAAATGAAATGACACCTTCTTCCTCGCGACTGTCGAATTATTGTAAAATTTGATTTATTTATCTAATCTTTAAAATTTCGTAAAGATCATCAAAATTGTTCAAGTCAGAATTAAGTTATTAAGTTTTCTATTATTTCAAAACTGACTTTTTCGACTCGACTCCTTTTTCCCAATAGCCCCCCAATTAAAAAACGCTGTCAAGTGCTTTGGTGCAATGCTTTCTCATAGAGCTCATTAAGTTAGAGTAATTTGATTTTATTTTTTCATATGTGATTTCAAGAAAAAAGCATAATTTCTTTTCCAGAAAAATTAAGAAGGGAAAGAAAGAGTAAGACTGAGAAAGTGATTAGGAAATAGGAAGAGTGAGAGAGAGGGATATATAAAAATAGTGTCAAAATGAGTATTAGGGTGAGATAGAAGAAAAGAGAAGTAAGAAAGAAAGAAAACAGTTAGTGAAAGCATTAAATAAAAAATAAGAAGAAGTGATCGAAGAGCTACGCTAAGAAAATTATTATTTAGTAACTCTTTTTATAAAGACTGTAACGAATAACTTGTGTACAATTTTTTGAGCAAATCCATCAAGTAGTTTACGTAAAATAGAAAATAGAGATTCGTAGATGATTGGGTTTACATGTGTAACTCGTTCGATGAACACGCGAAACATCTACGAGAAGTTTTCCAAAAGCGAACTTAACGTTCAATTTTGATAAGGTCAATTTATTCCGTACGGAACTTAAATTCCTAGAGTACATACTCACATCGGAAGGGTTAACCATAGACCCAGAAAAAGTATCAGCTATTAATCAGTTCACACCCCCAAGGACGGTACAGCAATTAAAAGGGTTCGTAGGATTAGTGAATTTCTGTGCAAAATTTATCCAAGAGTTATTGTTAGAGTTGATGCGTCTGCTAGAATTGACAAGGAAAGGTGGTAAATGGTGTTGGGGAAACAAACATCAGGAAGCGTTTGAAAGGATAAAAAATCTTTTCAAGCAAAATATGATGCTGTTCCACCCCATACGCAATAAACCTTACATTCTATACACTGATGCGAGCTCTAGGGCCTTAGGGGCAGCATCATGTCAAGAGGACCAATACTCCGTAATAAAACCGTGAGCTTGGCGAGTCGGACTCTATAAGCGGCTGAGATTAATTAATTCATGACGGAGTTAGAAACATTCGCCATTCTTTGGGCTGTAAATAAGTTTCGAACTTACGTTTATGGAGCACAAGTGGTCGTTAGAACAGATCATAAAGCATTGGAGTTTTTTATGTCGTGTAGATTCCTAGGTGGACGGCTCAGAAGGTGGGCGTTAGCGCTATAAGAATATGATTTGCTCCTAGAGTACATTCCAGGAACAAAGAACAGCCTCGCAGATGCCTTGAGCCGTATCCGAGATAATAAAATGGATCAGGATAAAAATGAGGTTTCTATTGCAATAATCCTCTCAATATATTGTCTTTTTCCCTATAAAAAAGGCTGATGCTAGAACAACCATTAAGAAAATGTTCGATGAATACATCTCAAGGTATGGAAAACCAAAGAGAATCCAATCAGACCATGGTACTTAATTTACATCTGATAGATGGGTAACAAAATTGGAAAGCGAAAATATCCATCAGATATTTTCAGCTATCAGACATCCTCAAAGCAATATGGTTGAAAGGACAAATAAAGAACTGGAAAGGTTCTTCAGAACATTGGTCGGGCACAAGCATAGCTCTTGGGCAAACTGGGTTGGATTCATACAAGACTGTATGAACGAATCATACCATGAAACCATCAAATTCACACCAATGAAGATTTGACTCAATAAAAAACCTTCCAGATTCTGGGAAGAGTGGATAAGTAGCAAAGAGGACCAAGCGATACCCTACGAGAGAAAACTGTCGTTAGTATATGAGCAAATCCGAACAAAAGGGCAATAAATGGAATAACCACACTAACTTCGTTTCGTATCGAATCAGTGATCTCGTTTTGGTAAAGGCTTGTAAATGTCTGTCGGGGATCAAGGTATTGTCGGTAAATTCTTGGCTCTGTATGAGGGACCATATATAGTCAGTAATGTGTTGTCCTGTGCAACGTACGAACTAACAAATGAGAATCAATTAATCAGAGGAAAATTTTATGCTTCAGCTCTTCGCCCATACAATGGCCAGGTCAAGGAAGGAACGTCGACTAATCCACCGCCTGCGCTGCAAAATAGTGAAGTTGCAGAAAAAGATTAATGCAATAATATATGAGAAGGCCTTGAAGGCAGTGAGAAGAGAGCGAATAAGGGCAGAGCTGTTCAAGGGTCGTTTTACATACGATGACGAGGTAGCCCTTGCTCGTATCGAACTAGAAAAGAAGAAGTGGAAAAAAGCATGCCAACAGGTGGCTGCTTGGCTATTCAAACATCATCCGGTATCACAAAAGGAACCAAGATCACCCACTATGAACATCTTCGGACCGTTCTCCTCTCCTAAACTTACCATTGAACCAAACGACGAGGACTATCTCGACCTCGACACAAACGAGACTTTCGATTAGACAAGTTTTCTCATTTTTTTGTTTTTTATGAATTGCAAATACATGAAGTATTACACAAATCCCTTCTTGTTTTGTTTGCATTAAAAATAATCTCATTCATTTCATTTTAATGGGGGGACTATGCAAACAGTTCAAAATTGCATATCTTTTTTATCCTTGCGACTTATTAATAGTCATTGCATTAGCAAGTATTACAGAAAATTTTTTTCTGGTCACCTGGAATGGCAGTTCATCATTTGCTGATAAGGTCATACAGTACCGAGCAATAATTCTGAGCAGGTTATCAAATTTTTGCTCCGACTTTGAAAAAGCGTATCTTCTTCAATTTTGATGCTAGAAAAAATTTTGAAAAAGCATTTGAAAGTATTCTTTAAATGCTTTCTTTTTAGCTTACTTACATTTTTTTAACGATATTTAAAAGAAAAATAATCACTTTGGCAATTTTGAAATTTTTTTCATTTTTGTATTTTTCTTTAATCAGTTGTAGTTTTTTAAATAATTGAGCTAGAAAAAATTAAAAAAAAGATTTGGAAAGGGCTCTAAAATGCTATTTGCAGCTATTTTTACAAAAATTTTTTAATTATTTTTGTCAAGTTTTAAGCATATAAAGTTATCGATCTAATACTTTTGCAGTTGTAAAAAACACTTGAATAGCAAGTAGAAAATAATCGCTGGTGCAAAACTTTTGATTTCTATGATATAATTTTTGCAAAATAAATCTTTTTGTTGTCTCATGCTTTATTATGTTTTATTATTAATAATGAATACTTATAATTTCCTACTAAAATTAAATCACTAGTTCACCAGCGATTATTTTCTACTTGCTATTCAAGGGTTTTTTACAAGTGCACAGTATTAGATCGATAACTTTATATGCTTAAAACTTGACAAAAAATAATTGAATAATTTTTGTAAAAGAAGCTGCAAATAGCATTTTTAGAGCCCTTTTCAAATCTTTTTTAAAATTTTTTTTAGCTTAATTATTTAAAAAACTACAGCTGATTAAAAAAAAAATGAAAAAAATGAAAAAAATTTCAAAATTGCCAAAGTGATTATTGTTTTTTTAAATATCGTTAAAACAATGTAAGTAAGCTAAAAAGAAAGCATTTAAAGAATACTTTAAAATGCTTCTTTAAAATTCTTTCCAGGATTAAAATTGAAGAAGATACGCTTTTTCAAAGTCGGAGCAAAAATTTGATAACCTGCTCAGAATTATTGCCCGGTACTGTACGTGGTAAGAATATAGTGCTCCCTTTATACTATGATTGACAATAATAATTATTCACTTTCATTGAAGCTCATTTATTTACAAGAAATTAAAAAAATTTTTATCCCAATGCAGTATAATATAATGATATGAATATATGAAAAAAAATTAAATACATATTTTATATTGAACTACTATTGTCAATGAAATTAGCAAATTTATATATAATAATATGATATATGAAAATGCAACCGAGCGACGTCAGGAGCAAGGTAAATTTTGCTCGTTTAAAAATTAAAATAAGAAAAAATTTCCTGGTGAAAAATTATTTTAATTTAGTCATTCATAAATTTTAGTGAGTATTTTGCTAGTTAGAAACTAGTGCAGCCCCTAGTTATACAAGGAATCAAATGATTCCTTTTTTTAACTCAACATTTGAAATAGAAGTTTTCCTCCGACGTGTCGCTTTTCCAAACGAGAAGTGACGTGTCACCTTTTCCAAACGAAAAACGACGTGTATCTTTTTCCGCACTCAAAACCGAGGTGTCGCCTTTTCCAAACAAAAAACGATGGGTATCCTTATCCACTCCAAAAATTGAGGTGTCTCCTTGTTTCACCAATCCGACGAAATACTCTTTTTTCACATTATTTAAATTACTTTTTATGTGTTTTAATTTAGCGATTTAAATGATATTTCTTTTATAATTTGTATTTCTTTATAAAAGAATTAGATTTTAAATTTTATTATTATTAATTATCATTAAACATTATTATACACAATTAAAACTAAAAATTCTAATGCTATTAACTCTTTTATTTTCAAAGCGTTTAAACTATATATTATGTGTTTCCAATAAATTATTTAAATTATCTTCCATACCAATTAGCTAATAATGATATATTTTAACAAACAAGAATACATTTCTTATGTCTTATATATATATATTGCTCAATTGTTCATGCATTATTTTCAAATTTACAAAGTTTGAGAAATTCTTCAGATATTGTACTTTTATTTTACTAAAAAGGTTTATTTATTTTGGATGGCTAGTTTTTGAGTATACAAGCCGCGAATATTGCGGATCTTAGCGAGCGAAAATCCTTTCGTTCCTGCACCATTCAGACCGTTAATATACTGAAAAACTAGCCATCCACAATAATAACACTATTTTAGAACTTTTAAACTTTGACAATTTTTTACAACGAAACTAAGCATCTTACGAAAAAAGTTGTGTAAGAGTTGTTTGTTCAAAATCGATCAAAGATTACAATGGAATTTTTTTTTAACAACTTGGTTAATTTTTTCATTTGTTAACAAAAATTGTTAATAATTTTTTTTCTCCCAAGCTTGCAAATTTCTACCCTCGATATTTGTAATCGGTGGGTCAAAATACATAAAAAAACCTTGCTAAAGCTCTGCACCTACAAAAACCTATCCTGTGAAATGATATTTATCTATTATTTTTTTATATATTTATTTTCCAATGAAAATTATTAAATGCTTGCAGAAAAAAGTGAAGCTGAACTTTTATCTTATCAATTTTATCTTCTATTAGAAAATAAATTTATATTTAACCTTTGGAGGACAGGGGTGATCACTTTAGGGACCCCCTGAGAGCACAAACTATTTAATGTTTGTGCCCTTAAATTTCACTTAAAAGGTTAAAAAAAAATTTTTCTTTTTTCTCTTTTAAGAATAGGTAAGCTCATTGAGTTAAAGTAATTTGATTTAATTTTTTAAAATGTGATTTCAATATAAAATACAATTGCTATTCAAGAAAAATTAGTGAATGTGAGAGAATGATTAGTAAGTAGGAAGAGAGAGATAAGGACAGATGAAAATAAGGCAAAAATGAGGATCAATCTGAGAAAAAAGGACAAAGAGGAAGTGAGGAAGTAAGAAAA
The DNA here is from genome assembly GCA_017163975.1 of Anastatus disparis. Lineage (NCBI taxonomy): Eukaryota > Metazoa > Arthropoda > Insecta > Hymenoptera > Eupelmidae > Anastatus > Anastatus disparis. Next base: position 7,771,072 of record JAFFSR010000349.1, on the reverse strand, counting down.
GAGTTAGTGAAAGCGTTAAATCAGAAATGAAAAGAAGTGATCAAAGAGCTACACTGAGAAAATTATTTTTTAAAAGCTTGTTTTATAAAGACAGCAGCAAATAATTTGTATACAAATTTTAGAGTAAATTTATCGAGTAGTTTACGTAAAATGGAAAAAAAATAAAAAATTGAAATTGAAAAAAAATTTTTTTCAATTTTTTAAAATTAAAACTACGCTAAGGAAATCGGTTTTTAAAAGTCATACTTCTTTTGGCAGTTGCAAATAATTCCCATGCAAATTTCAAAGCAAATTCATCGAGTAATTTACGTAAAATACAAAATGAATGGAAAATCAATAATTTTTTTAAAATTCTTAAAATGGCTCTATAAAAAAAACTACTCTATGAATACCAATTTTCAATAGCTTCCCGTCTACTTATACAAAAACATAGATAGTATGCAAAATTCGAAGCAAATCCATCAAGTAATTTTCGAGATCTAATTGGCCAAATAAATAACATTTTTTTTCAAAATTTCTTTTTCAAAATTTTAAAAATGCTTTAAAATTAAAACTACCTTATGAAAATCAATTTTTGAAAATTTCCCTTCTTTTGGCAGTTGCAAATAATTTCCCTGCAAATTTTAGAACAAATCTATCGAGTACTTTATGTAAAATAAAAAAAAATAAATAAAAAATCGAAATTTTTTAAAGAATCTTTTAAATTTTCTAAAATCGTAACTACTCTAAGAAAATTAGTTTTTAAAAGCTTATTTTTTCAGACAATAGCGAATTGGTTGTCCAAAAATTTTGGAGAAAATTTGTAATATGGTTTACGCAAAATAGAAGATAAATGAAAAATAAAATTTTTTTCGAAAATTTTAAAAATGCTCTAAAATTAAAAGTGCGCTAAGAAAGTCAGTTTTCAAAAGTTTTTCTTCTTTTGGCAGTCGAAAACAAGTTGCATAAAAATTTTCAAGCAAATTCTTCGAGTAGTTTACGTAAAATACAAAAAAAAATGAAAAATCAAAATTTTTTTTAAATTATTAAAATGGCTATAAAATTAAAACTACACTAAGAAAACGAATTGTCAATAGCTTACGCACCAATTGATCGAAAAATTGAATTGTATGGAAAATTTGAAGTAAATACATTGAATAGTTTTTAAGATTTTATTGGCTAAATAAATATAAACATTTTTTTCAAAAATTTCAAAATTTTCTAAAATTAAAACTAAGCTAAGAAAATCAGTTTTTAGAAATTTATTTTAATTGGGCAATCGCAAATAATTTCCATGTAAATTTTGAAGCAAATTCATCGAGTAGTAAACAAAAAAAACAGAAAAATAAAAAATCGTAATTTTTTTTTTTTAAACGACTCTAAAATTAAAACTACGCCAGAAGAACCAATTATCAATAGCTTCCCAGCAAGTTCGACAAAAAAATAAATTCCATGCAAAATTAGAAGCAAATCCATCGAGTAGTTTTCGAGATACAATTTAATAACTGAAATCATACAGACACACACACACACACACACACACACACACACACACACACACACACACACACACACACACACACACACACACACACACACACACACACACACACACACACACACACACACACACACACACACACACACACACACACACACACACACACACACACACACACACACACACACACACACACACACACACACACACACACACACACACACACACACACACACACATACATACAGACATTTTCTGGAAACCACTTTTTTCGACTACCTGAGTTTAAATATGTATAAATTAATAAAAAAATAGAAAATAATTTTTTTTATCGACACAATGCTTTCTCTATGAGAAAGCAATATGAATGGTGTAATCAGTGTAATACAGCAATGTTGTCATGCCAGTCCCAAGCTTGGATAAATTGTAGAGGGCACTCACATTGGCTTTATTAGTCTACGCACTATATATTTGTGGGTGTGTTCCGAAATTGCTGACAGTACTGGCCAGTCACCCAAGTAACAACCGCGCAATAAATTTTAGTGGTTTATTTAAATCAACGAATTTAGTTAAAATATTTAATTCATAAAATTTAATTGCATAATCATATATTATGATTGATTATACTATTTATTATATTTTATTATATTATATTTTCACAAATTTTCTTTAATTCGATCATCAACCCAGTAATCAGCCGATTTTTATTTGCATATGCTCTACTGATGTAACTCAACAGCTAACAGCTCGCTATAAATTAAACTCTAAAATAAAAATGAAAATGTAATAAAGTAAAATAATAGTAATTAATAATCTAACAAAACAATATTTTTTTAATAATTTTACTATAATAATATAATAAAATTTTATGAATTGAATTTGTTGATTCAAATAAACCGCTAAAATTTATTGCGCGGTTGCCACTTGTGTTACTGGCCAGTACTGTCAGCAATTTCGGAACACACCCCGTATATGTTTATCTGCGTTTGTGCACTTGCAAGTTTGAGTGTGTATATCATAATTTTTGTATTTGAATGAATTATAAGATGTGCCAAATATTTAAGAAAAAAATATTCCTAAGATGTCATATTTGTGTAATCGTGCTTTTGAAGAGAAAACGATCGAATAAGGTCCTTAGGTATATAAAAGAATTCAAAATGGTTTTGAAAATATACACATGTATATATATATGGGACGTTTCATATCAACTCGACTGACAAAATAATAGAATTTGCTGAAAATCCGTGAAGAGGTTCCATTTGATAACCAAAATATACAAAAAAATTTTTAGAGGCATAGGTCAAAGGGATTACGAGTAATAAGTGATAGAATATTGTGATTTTTCAAATTTTTTTGTGAAATTACCAACTTAATTATTTTTTTCCTCAGAAACTAAGGATTTTAGAGATTCACATATGAATATATTTATTGTTGCAAATGATGAGTAGAATCTACACAAATTTTTTTAAATCTCAGAATTGCTGTCTTCTGATTAATTCATTTTGTACTTTCATGTAATTTTGAATTTCTGGTGTTCGACCAGGTTGATTTCACTCAGGTTGCACTATGTTATGTATTTTTATAATTTCTTGAAGTGAGTTTTGTCTCATCTTAGGCATAGAACTAAGAGAAGAGCTATAGGACTTTGAATATTAAAAAATAAAATAGAATTTTCAATTTAAAACATATATACTGTGAATTTGGTTCTTCGGTTATAGACAATGCAATATACGAACAAATTATTTTTAAATATCTTAAAAGAGATCTATTTCTTAATAATTTAAGTATTAATTTAGAATCTGACTTGAATTATCAACTGTTCAATATTTAGACATTATCATTCTTAATTACCTTATACTATTAGTCATTGCTATCTGTTTATCTTTAATTATAGTATAATTAATGACAAAAATAATAATAATCATCATTAAATAACATTATTCTAAAAGAAAAAGACTTTTGATATTCTTATTTTGAGTAATGATTGTAAAAATAGAACTAATCATCGCTCTATCATATTTTCATTTATTACAATTATTTTTTTTAAGTTGAAAAGTATTTAAAAATTAAAATGTCACTAGAATGGAAGTAAAATGAAAAAGTACTTGTCAACAGTTTGACAATCTATGAATGAAAAATTTTTTATTTTGTAATATTTTATAACGAATAAATTTTATGCACCTTGAATTTATTTAATTTATTTTCTTTTATTTCTAGATATATGATATAAATATTAATTCCTAAATATATTTTTGAATTTTTTCAATTCATAGTCTATTTGCAAAATTAAAATGTCACTAGAATGAGGATGAAATCAAAAAATACTTGCCAAAAGTTCCACAATCTATAAATAAAACATTCTTTGAATTCGTAATAAATTTTTATATTAAATCAATTTCATGCCTATAGAATTTATTTCACTTCATTTCTTTTACTTCTAGATATATGATATAAATATTAATTCTAAATATATAATATGTATTAAAATAATTTTTCAACACATATTTAAAATCATTATAATAACAATTTATTGAAACACATAAATATGTTTTGGTTACGAGTGTATTTTGAGGATGTCTACATAATGAACAGTTGATATTTCAATTCAGATTCTAAATTAATACTTAAATTATTAAGAAATAGATCTCTTTTAAGATATTTAAAAATCATTTGTTCGTATATTGCATTATCTATAACCGAAGAACCAAATCCACAGTATATATGTTTTAAATTAAAAATTCTATTTTATTTTTTAATATTCAAAATTCTATAGCTCTTCTCTCAGTTCTATGCCTAAGATGAGACAAAACTCACTTCAAGAAATTATAAAAATACATAACATAGTGCAACCTGAGTGAAATCAACCTGGTCGAACACCAGAAATTCAAAATTACATGAAAGTACAAAATGAATTAATCAGAAGACAGCAATTCTGAGATTTAAAAAAATTTGTGTAGATTCTACTCATCATTTGCAACAATAAATATATTCATAAGTGAATCTCTAAAATCCTTAGTTTCTGAGGAAAAAAATAATTAAATTGGTAATTTCACAAAAAAATTTGAAAAATCACAATATTCTATTACTTATTACTCGTAATCCCTTTGACCTATGCCTCTAAAAATTTTTTTGTATATTTTGGTTATCAAATGGAACCTCTTCACGGATTTTCAGCAAATTCTATTTTTTTGTCAGTCGAGTTGACATGAAACGTCCCATATACATATATATATATATATATATATATATTGTATATACATACATAATGTATATACATAATTTCCAAACAACTGAAGATTGATAATGGAATTTTTCATCGTAAAATGCTTCAAAACTAGGTAAAAATATAAAAAACAGGTTTTTCGCGATTATGACCTAGTTCCATCACTTTCAAAAATTTGAAAATATTTATGGATATGGTTTTACATAAAATATACAACATATAATTTTTTCGATCCTGTTGCTGCTCTAGTTGTTTCTAATCGAACTTTTAAACTTTTAAACGCCCAAAAGAGTTTAGATTTCAGGCCAAAAGTGAAATCAAAATATAGTATGTTAAAGGCGATAAAAAAACCTTCAAAATGAAAAAAAAAAAGTTTCCACGGTGCTCAGAAGCCGAGGTATCGTTAAAAAATTGAAAAACACGTTCTTTGATTTTTGAGGTTATGTGAGGGTCTAGAGGGCTGAAATTTTCAGCAAAGTCATATTTTTTATGTACTACGCGAGGACTTCAAAAGCGCCGGGGGCATTTTTCACTATCTTTATCGCCTAGATCCTTGAAAATCGTATCAATTATATACAAATAAAGCTTTAAATTTAATGTATTTTCAATGCCTTTTTTAATGTATAAGAAGGTAAAAAATCGATATAAACAAATGCATAAAGCCTTTTTCATAACGTTTTTTAATTTCTTGTTGGTTTTAATAATATTTGAATTAATTCTTTTGATATTTTTCGATTACAATATAATTATTGCATAATCTTTAAAATGAGCTGTGTTAAGCACCATTAAGTTCAATAGAACCGGAAATATATCGATTATAGTAAGTGTTGAGCATGACTGGAGCACATTTTGTTATAACAAAATCTTATAATTACTTATATCTCAAGTTACAAATAAGATATCATAAAAATTCAAAACCGAGCAGATCTTTATGTTGATAAGGAACAATTGTGCTTTTAAAATGTCTCTGTATTTTCAATGGTTGATGTTCTATAGCGTTATAAACTATTAAATTGCTTATAAAAAAAAACCACCATTAGTTGAGCTGGGTAACCAAGAAATTCTAATTTTGCTGATAAAAAACTACTAAAAAATGCAAAGTTACCGAGGGGACTTAAAACTTTATACTCATACGTTGTCAGCGACCGGACTAAGAAGTATTAGATCAATTCGAAGTATTTTATTTTTTAGAAAGTGGGTCAAAATTTAAACCGTTTGTAAAAATAATTCCAAATTTTTTTAAATCAAAAAATTTCATGTTGATTCTAAATAATTATTGAATAAATATAAAATATATTATATTGATAATTATTTTAATTTAAAGAAATTATTTGTATTAGTTTATCTTTAAATTTATCCGCTTGATGGTATTTGATGATTCCTACGGTCATCGCTTTTCTCTTAGCTCTTATCTGCTTACTTTCGCAAGTGGTAAGAGAGCCTTCTGTTTTGTACATAAGAAATTTGAGATTCTGGAATGACAACTGAAATATAACTCGTGCGATATCTAAGATACATTATGCGTGTGCGGTGAATATGTTAAGGAGGTTCTTGCAAGTACAGTTAAAGTTAAAGTCGATAAAAAAGTAAATATAGATATTTTTATATATATTTATTCTGAAAATTAAATAATTATTTTTTACATTCAAATTCACATTTTAATTTTTTACTTAAAATCTGATAAATTAGATCAATTTGATTTTAATTATTATAAGATTTTTTTTTAGCTAATTTTAGCTGATTTATTGAGAATTTTAGCTAAAAATTTAATTTTTTAGCTAAGTTTAGCTAATTTATTGTGAATTTTATTTAAAATTTCAATTTTTTCTTTTTATATTATAAAAGATTTTAGAAATTTACAAAAATGAAAATATTTGTTTATGCCAGGTAAATGGAATAAGAATTGAGCCTTTAGAAGTTGGGAGGTGATTCTCGGAGCATAATGCGAAATAAAGATCGGTTGGAGATGGTGACCATAACAGCGTCTAATATGCGCTGTATAAATAAATATTTATATCATATGTTATATTTTATATTATGTGTACATTATTAATTATTATATCATATGATATATTTTATATTATGTGTACATTATTAATTATTGAAATATAAAAAATGTATGAATTACATCAGATTTTTTAAAATAAATTTTCAATTTTTCACTTCATTAAATCACAAGAAAAAAATCTTAATTTTTATCAAGTTCACTAAATAGATAAATTTTAAATTTGTCATAGTCACTTATATATCTTTTTCTTTTCGCTTTTTCTTTTCACTTTACGCACACGTGATTATTTATTTTTTTTCTATTTTACGAAAACCATTTAATGGATTAGATCCAAAATTTGTATGCAAGTTAATTGCTATTGCCTGAAAAAAACAAGCTTTAAAAAACTAATTTTCTTAGAGCATTTTAATTTTAGCGCATGTTGAAAATTTTTAAAAAATTTTAATTTTTCATTTATCTTCTATTTTGCGTAAACCATACTATAAATTTTCTCCAAAATTTTTATACAATCACTTCGCTATTGTTTGAAGAAAATAAGCTTTTGAAAACTTATTTTCTTTGTGTGGTTACAATTTTAGAGAATATAAAAAATTTTTTAAAATATTTTGATACTTCTTTTATTTTCTTTTATTTCACGTAAAGTACTCAATGAATTTGTTCTAAAATTTGCAAGGAAATTATTTGTGACTGCTAGAAGAAGGAAAATTTTTAAAAACTGATTTTCATTGTACAGTTTTAATTTTTGAGCATTTTAAAAATTTTGAAGAAGAAATTTTGAAAAGAAAATTGTATTTATTTAGCCAATTAGATATCGAAAATTACTCGTTAGATTTGCTTCAAATTTTGCATAATATTTATTTTTTCGTCTGAGTACGTAGGAAGCAATTGAAAATTGTGTTTTTTAGTGTAGTTTTAATTTTAAAATCCTTTGAAAAATTGGAAAAAAATTTTGATTTTTAAATTTTTTTCTTTTATTTTACGTAAATTATTTGATGAATTTGCTTTGGAATTTGCATAAGAATTATTTACATCTGTCAAAAGAAGTATGTCTTTTAAAAACCGATTTTCTTAGCATAGTTTTAATTTGAGAAAATTTTATTAATCTTGGAAAAAATTTTAATTTCTATCTATTTTACGTAAACTACTCAATAAATTTACTCAAAAGTTTGTATACAAATTATTTGCTACTGTCTTTATAAAACAAGCTTTTGAAAAATAATTTTCTTTGTGTAATTCTTTGATCACTTCTTTTGATTTCTGATTCAACGCTTTTACTTACTCTTTTCTCACTTCCTCACTTCCTCTTTGCCTTTATATCTTAGATTGATCCTTATTTATACCCTATTTTTATCCATCCCTGACTCTCTATTCCTATTTCCTAATCACTCTCTCTTACTCACTAATTTTTCTTAAATAGAAATTGTTTTTCACATTGGAATCACATTTAAAAGAATAAAATCAAATTACTTTAACTCAATAAGCTCTATGAGGAAGCAGTGCATCAAAGCACTTAGCAGCGTTTTTAGTTTATTATAGTATAGATAATATCAGATATCTTTATATGATTTGAACGCTGTTCAATTATAAAATAATGATAAAGAATGATTATAATAAGTAAAATAATTAAAAAATAACAATTTATTAGTAATTTATTAGAGTTTAAATAATATTCTATAATGATCTTATTACTAAATCTAATATTTATAGTATACCTTTTGGAATGAATCTCAATGTTGAAGTTTTAATGTCTTATAATGTTTATAATCGCGATTGTCATACATCAAAAGATGATCATTTGCTTAAAATATAGCTATTAATTAGACGTCAAGTAGTGTACTGTCAATCATTTGGAATAAGTAAATTCATACAAAATTGTTTAAAAAGCACGCAGTTCTATTTGGAATAGTTTTTAAAGCATTACTGATAAGGCCCAAATGAAAAAACTCATATAAAAAGTTGTTCTTATGGTTAAGATTTGTATAGCTATGCTTTTAAACATGCACACAAATCACAGAACATTAAAATCACTCTCAACAAAAAACTATTGTAATTGAAGAAATATTATAATCGTTGGAACAAAAATACAGTCAACCTTTTCAGCGTAATCGTCATCGATATCATCATAAAGATAACGGTCACCGCCATCGTTAAAACTTTCTTATTAATATAGACATAATTTACTTGATTCTAATCAGTGATATCATCAATAATGTGTCTGTGTATGCATGTATCAATATCTGCGTGTAGGCGTCAGCAAGCGTGTGCTATTATCTGACAAGGTGTATAAATATGTATGATCCTGGATGATCACATGTGAAACACGCGTACACACATACAAACACGTACACATACGTACAAATATGTACATACACGTACATGAACATACACACACGTACAAACACGTACGCACACAAAAAAAAACAACTGTACACATTCACACATGTATAGAAAAGTACACACACGTACACACACGTGAACACAATTACAAATATGTACGCACATGTACAAACACATAGGCACGCGTAGAAACACGTGCACAAACGTACACACACGTATAAGATACGTACACGCACATACAAAAAAGATACATAAAAAACCGGGAACTTTCAAACTTACGCGTACAAACACGTACACACACCTACACACACGCACACACATACGTACAAACACGTACACACATGTAGAAACACGTGCTCACTGACACAGACGTACAAAACCTACAATCTCGTACAGACACGTACACACGAGTACATATATGTATGAACTCGTTCAAATGCGTATCAACTTATACAAACACGTACGAAGACGTACGAACATGTACAGACACGTAAAACACGTACACACACGTGCGAACACGTAGAAACACGTAGACATACAATTACGTACAAACACATGCACACACGTACACACAAGTACCAACAGATACACACATGTACAGAGGTGTACACACATTTACAAACACGTACAACCACGTACACATCTGTACAAACGTATACGAACACTTACACACATGTATCCATGCGTAAAAAGACGTACACACGCGCACAAACAGGGACCCACACGTACAACCACATACAAACAGGTGCACGTACGCATACGTATAAACACGAAAACCCACACATACAAACATGTACATAAATGTTCACGCACATACTGACACACAAACACACGTACAAACAGGTACATACACGTGCAAACACGAACAAACACATGCAAACCCGTTTAAACACATACCTACGCGTACAAACACATTCAAACACGTGCACACACATGCAGGCGTGTACATACACGTACACACCCGTATAGGCACCTAAAAACAAGTACAACATGTACAAATACGTACAAACACATACGAACGCGTACAAACACATATAAACACGTACAAACATTCACACACATGTACGCACACGCACACAAACGTACAAACACGTACAAACTTGTACACAAACATATAGACACGTACAAAGACGTACACACACGTTTAGATACATACAAACACGTGAACACGCATACGGCCGCGTTTATAGACGTACGCACACGTACAACCACGTACAATCTTGTACGCACGCGTACAAACACGTGCAAACACATACATACACGTACACACATGTAAAAACTTGCAGGCATGTATAAACATCTACACACATGTAAAGACACGTACGTACAAACACGTACACACACGTACTTACACGTATGTACACGTACAAATAGATACATACATGTAAAAACACATACAAACAGTTACACATACTTTCAGACGCATACGGACGCGTACATACGCGTACACACACGTACATACACTTTTACACGTACAAACACGTACATACACGTACACACACGTACAAACAGGTATATTGTAAGCAGATTTTTTCTTTTGTACCTAAAGCATTAAATATAATAGGAAGTTATATATATGGTGCGATGAGTATGTTTACTTGTGCAGATTAAATCTCCCACCTAGCAGCTAAGCTACTAGGGCATAGCAGTTCTGAGCTCAGCTGCTAAGTGGCAACTACGCGCGTCGTTGCGCGCAACGGGAAAAATAAGGCTCAGGTATATAAGGAGCAAGCGAAGCAGTGAAGACTATGATCTCCCCATTCTTTACCTAAGTAAGCACACAAGGCTAGAGAGTGTTAGACAGATAGTATTGGGCTGTCTTGGTCTGTGAAGCATTACACTTAAGGGTAGAGCTTTTTTCTTTTGCACATAAGGGTAGACCGAGTGAGGTCTACGCTATAGTGCATATGCAGAAAGCATAGAGGTACGTTAAGTGAGTACATATGCGTAAATCTATGCTACCTATAAGCATACACTTGCAACCTTTGGCTGCCGCATTCCCTCCGTTACACTGTAGAATTTATGGTTGCCGTCCACCGAAATTTGATATACTTCCTTACTCGCAAACTAGTATAAATTAGGAGCAGGCCGAACTATCTGTCCTTGTCTAATAGTGTTTTTCACAATTTATATAAGCACCATTGACTGTACTACTAAAAAAATGGCAGCCCCGCTAGACACTAGCATAATAGATAAATTTTATAATAAGAACAAAATAATTTTATCGCGTGGTTTTGGAATAATATGTGACCTACTGAAAATCTAAAATATTTGCTGTCTTTTTTGGTAGGTCTTATATTATTCAAGAACTACATGATTAAATCACTTTGTTCTTATTATAAAATTTAATCATTATACTAGTATCTAGCGGGGGCTGCCATTTTTTACGTGTTACAATTAATGGTGTTTATTTAAAAAATGAAAAACACTATTAAACAAGGACAGATAGTTAGGTCTCTTTTTAAGGGTGTCGTCCACCCATTATATTTGTTACGACCGTTAAGTTTTAGTATAAATTAAGGGTGCCACCCACCCATTATTACCGTAGCATTAAATATTATTTTAGTTACGTTGAAGTGATTAAATAGAACCTATCAAATAGAAATATATATTTAGTTATTAATCTTTTGTTTTTTTTCTTTGCGCATTATTGGAGGTTAAAGCTACCGACGTACATTAGACTGTCCAGGCCAAAATAGACCAAACAAGTCTTTAGTTAAAATTTATTAACTTCATCAAAAGTTCATTTCTTTTGTTAAATAGTAAATTTTGATCATTATTTTATCAAATAGTAGATTTTGACTGTTATCTTATTGAATGATAAATTTTGATTATTATTTCAATGAACAATAAAGCTAGATTATTATTTCATTTAATAGCCGTCAAGTAGCCAAGACAACAATATAAAGAGTCAATTATTTTCTTTTAAATACGTTATTAAAGTTAGGTTTAGTTTATTTGTAATATATAGAGAAGTAAGGTTTAGCTTTGATAAATAATTATTATTTTATTGTAATGGTCGTTGTAATTGAGTCTCTTGAGCATAATAAAGCCCAGGTACTCCCCAGCATAAACAAACGTGTTCAACCCGGTCACTTTTCTTTATTATTCCTTCGTCCGCCCCTCCAACTCATGATCTTACTCTGGCAATCCCTGAAGCGTCCGGCAACGGGAGATTACACGTAATTTCCTTTCTCGTAAGGGAAAAACATTACAATCAATATATATATATATATATATATATATATATATTTTTTATTTATTTACTTATAGTAATATAACACAAATAGTACAATGTAACTTTATAAAAGGAACAATATTATTTATTAATTAAATGTCTTTAATCATCTAATCATCTTTTTTAGACTACGATTTCATTCTACGATCTTCATATTACAATATTGCTCCCCTCTCTTTCAAATTGTCGTTCCGACAGTTAAAGGAACAATAATATCTTCAAACTTGAAATAACCATGCACGAAGCATGAACTTTATACACTTTTTTTTTATTTTATACACTAAGCATAAATAATAATTATCATATTATGCTCTTGTTACAGCCAATTCCAGGATTATTATCCAATGCAAGAATGATTCCCAATTGACATAAGATTAACTAAATAAACTGATATCTTTTTCTAAATTAAGGAAATATATTTTAATGAAAATCTTATCGAATGTGAGTGGGCAGATTTTTTTTAATTGTGGAACTTTATCTCATATTTCTGTTCCGGTACTTACCTTCTCGCTCATGGGAAAAACCACAGTTCAAAAGAACCATGAGCAGAACAGTTAATTTGAACGTTCATGAAAAGTTGCTAATCGCTCAATATGTACAAACTTATTTTTGTGCTTATTTGATTTTTTCATACAAAATACACCGTCATTAATCTTCTTGAGTATAACATAAGGGCCGTCCTAATTACTTTGTAGTTTTGACGATATTCCTTTATTTCTTTGAGGATTGAAAAGCCAAATTTTCTGACCTTCAGTAAAAGTAATTTGCCGAGCCTTATGATCATTATAGTGTTTTGGTTTTATTTGATGTTATTAATATGTTCTGTCTTGTTTGGTGATGAATTTCGTCAATTTTAAGTTTAACTTGTTAGACATAATTGAAATTTAATTGAACTTTTTTTTATTTTCGAGGAGAGGCCCTTATTAAATCCAATGGAAGTCGTAAATTGGTACCAGTAAGCATCTTAGCAGGAGTTGCCCCAGTTGCAGAATGATTAGATGATCTGTAAGCTAATAGATAAAATGAGATCCATTGGTCCCAATCTTTTTGATTTTGTGTAATGTATTTTGATCAGTAATTAAGTATGTTTTGGTGTTGTTGCTCAACCTAACCATTTAAATGTGGATGTAGCAATATTAGACCTCCGTCCGTCGACCTTTTTGTCAAGTCATTAATATCAAGCTGAAACTTTCTAGATCGCTTCATTTCAATGAGTCGGACAAACTTTTTATCTGGCAAAAATCTCGGTAGTGGGGACTAAATCTGCTACAGGTCTTCAAACATGTCGATAATTCCGGGTGCCAAAAATTTACTAATACCAAGTCGATTCTTATTGAAATTTAAAGATTAGTTAATGAGAAAGTCGAAAAGTAGATTGTCCGGCAAAATTAATGGGGACTATCCGCCAGTCCGACATACTGAAAATGTTGGAAATCCCTACTCAAAAAAGTGATTAATACCAAGCTAATTTTTTTTTTATGGGTAAATTAAAGTTAATGTAATATAACCGTAACGTTGTCCGACAAAAATTTCAATAAGAATCGACTTGGTATTAGTAAATTTTTGGCACCCGGAATTATCGACATGTTTGAAGGCAGATTTAGTCCCCACTACCGAGATTTTTGCCAGATAAAAAGTTTGTCCGACTCATTGAAATGAAGCGATCTAGAAAGTTTCAGCTTGATATTAATGACTTGACAAAAAGGTCGACGGACGGAGGTCTATATAGCTCTCGTCTTGTGAAATCCTAACAAATTACCTAATTCTTTTATAAGTTTTGAATCGAAATTTTTACCTTGATCTGTATGGATACTTAAAGAAACTCTATATCTAGAAATAACTTGACTAACCAATATTTCTGCTACATTATGAGCTCTTATATTTGAAATTGAGAAAACTTCAATTTATTTAGTGAATTTATCTGTTATTACTAAAAGGTATTTATTTCCTAAAGAAGATTTAGGAAATTGTCCAAGAATATCTATTTGAAGTCCTTCAAAAGGTTTTCCTGAATTAAAAATTTGCATTTTATTATATCCTTTAGCAGAAGAACCCTTCCGACCAATACAAATCATACAAGATTTACACCCATTTTCTACGTTATTTTTACAAGTTGCCCAATAAAACCTTTTACGTATTCTAACCAATGTCTTATTTACTCCAAAATGACTTCTTGTTTGTGAATCATGTACTTCTTTTAAAATTTGACTAATTTTACTTTGTGGTACCACGATTTGTAAAGTAGTCGATTTTAAATTTAGAGGTAACCATTCTCGACGAAGAACATTATCTTCAATCATTAAAAAGTTCTATTGTGAACAGTAAGTATTTAATTTAGATTCTTTGCAAGAAATTTCTTGCCAAGTAGTTTCGATTCTTTCTTTCTTTTTTTGTAAAATAAAATTGATAGTTTCATCTTCTAATTGATCTTTTAACCAATCTTCGCTTGATTTATCTTTAAAAATAATTCGACCAACCATATATTTAACAATATCTTCATTTTCATTATATTTGTCCCCTATTTTAAGACAATATTTACAAGAAGAATTTTCACATGGACGATGAGATGAACTATCAGCATTTTTGTGAGAACTTCCTTTTCTATAAACAATCTCATAATAATATTTACCTATTCTTTCAATCAGTCTAGCTAATTGACAGCCAAGTTCCTTAAATGAAAATTAACCAACTTAAAGCGGAATGATCTGTTCTGATTGTAAATTTTTGCTCTCATAAATAATGATTAAAATGTTTAATCGATTTAATTACAGCTAAAAGTTCACGACGAGTAACACAATAGTTACTTTCTGCTATATTCAAGACCCTACTATAATAACCTATAACTCTTTTCTTTTGATTTTGTATCTGTGATAGTACAGCACTCATACCATAATCTGATGCATAAATATCTAAAATAAATTGATCTTTGGGTGATGGAAAAGCTAAAATACGAGGAAATGTAAGAATGTTTTTTAATTCATCAAAAGCATTTTGACATACATCTCTGCCGTCCAAAGTAAGAAAACCTTAACTCCAATGGGATTCCAATGTAGTTAACCACTTTTACACTTTGGACGGCAGATCTGACTATTCAAATTTTTTATCATTTTCTGTTAATTTATAAAGAGGTTTTGCAATTGAAGAAAACCCTTTTACATAACGACAGTAATATGAGCAAAAATCTAGAAAATACCTAATATTCTTTTTCGTTTGTGGCATAGGCTAATTTGTTACTACAAAAGTTTTCTTTCAATCTGTTGCAATACCTTGTTCAGATATAATGTGTCCAAGAAATTCTATTTTCCTTTGAAAGAAAATACATTTCCTTTCATTTAGAATTAAGCCAGCTTTACAAATTCTATTAAGAGCAGGCCGAACTATCTGTCCTTGTCTAATATTGTTTTTCATCGTTTATATTAATACCATTGATTGTAGTACTAAAAAAATGGCAGTTCCTGCTAGATATTATTATAATAGATAAATTTTATAAGAATAAAATAATTTTATTACGTGGTTTTTGAATTATATAAAACCTACTGAAAATCTAAAATGTAACCTATCTTTTTTGGTAGGTCTAATATTATTCAAAAACTACATGATAAAATTATTTCGTTCTTATTATAAAATATGACCATTATACTAATATCTAGCGGGGCTGTCATTTTTTTCGTGTTGCAGCCAATGGTGTTTACATGAATGATGAAAAACACTATTAAACCAAGACAGATAATTTGGCCTCTTCTTAAGTACCATCTTTAAATTGTTTAATAGTTCGATAAATGTTTTTCCCATAATAATAACATCATCTTGTTAAGTCCTGGCTTTACACCAGGACGGAATTAATGATTGATTATGTTGTTGATATGAGGAAAATATATTTTATTATAATATTAAATAAAAGAACAAAGTTTAATTTTAAAATATTTAATTTGAAAGTTAAGTCTAGTGATAGAAAAGCTCTACCAATTTTAATTGTTATGAATCGTTCTCACGATTAAATATACTTGAATTGAAATAATGTAGATCAAAATATAATTGTAAGAATCTTACCTTGATTCGGCTAAGTAGGTACAGGCAGACAGTAAATAAGTACACTTGATTTAATATTTTAATTATAGTGATTTTATTTGTTACTTTTATAATAAACTGAATATAGTGCGCGAATATTTGAATAATTTTATAGTGCAAGGAATATAGTTATAATAATTGTATCTTTGAAGTGCTTGTAGAAATTCTTTGATAAAGTGCTTTGAAAAAGTGTCTGCTTTAAAGTGCTTATTGAAGTACTCCTTTATCCTGATTTGATCTGTCTTTTTATATTGATGATCCCTGCCTTGTTTAAGAATGATTGATTTATAATTTGAAATTTTGAATTGATGTCAATTGATGGAACAATGCTTATTATGCAATTTGATGCTTATTGAATGATGTGGTTAACGTGGTGAATCTGGTTCATGTAGTCTTCGTAATTGTACTTATTTTGTTGATTCTGAAAATCGCATTGCACTTCGTTTTTTAACAAATGACTTACTTTTACAATATGCTTGCTAAGGTTAATTAGCTTATTGATCAATAACTGCATATTTTTGGAATGATAAATTTTGAAATAAAAAATACGTCATGACGTAACAATCTAAATAAACTAAACAAATTATACAAATGAAATCTCGTAAAATATTCTCCATTAAACGTTCAAAAGTTACAGGTGCATTGCAAAGTTCAAAAAGCATAACTGTGAATTGCCACAAACCTTGATCAATTAAAAATACAGTCTTTTCTTCATCTGAATCTTCAATTATTACTTGCCAATAACCACTTTTTAAATTAATAGTAGAAAACCAATAATTTTCAGCTAAACTATTTAATGTTTGATCTATTCTACGTAATGGATAAGAATCTTTGACAGTTACTGCATTCAATCTACGATAATCTAGACAAAACCTAAAAGAACCATCTTTTTTACGTTTCAAAACTACGGGTGAACACCAAGAACTCGAAGATTCTTCAATCACTCCTTGAATAATTTTATCATATCTTGAATAATTTTATCAACTTCTTCTTGTTGAGAAAAAGGAACTCTTCTAATTAGTTGTTAAATTAGTTGAGGATTAAAAAGATTGATTTTGTGTCCAACAATATCACAACCTCCAGTAATATTATTGTCTTGGAACAGATCTTGAAATTTAATAAGAAACTTGGCAAAATAGTCTTTCTGAGAATAATTTATTTCAGTTGAATTTTCCTCAAAAATTTCTTGTAAATTCATAGGAATATCTTGAAATAAAGCACATGATTTGTTAATTATGGGCAAATTAAGTAAATTTCTAATAGTTTTATGGATTTTACATGAAATATTAGATTTATTTAGAAAATCATCTCCAAGACTACAATCATCATCTATATTTGCTACAAATACAGGTAACGTCATTGAAATCTTTTCTAATTTGATTAAAACTATAACTTTACATTTAATTGGAACTTGTTCTCCAGCTGGATATTTGAGAAAGATATTATGCATAGGAATTTAATTAAAATTAGATTTTATTAATTTAGAATTAACTATAGATACATCAGAACCTGAATCTATTTTGAAATTACAATTTTTATCCTCGAGTTTTCCTAAAAAATAAAAATTATCGGAATCACCATTAATCCTAGCCACAATTCAAGAACATGTGTTTGAGGCTTTGAACCTATCTGCTGAACACGCCCCAACAAGCTTAACAAAATCTAGTTTCTCTGTTTTTCAATTTGTTTAGGACAAGCAGATCTAAAATGTTCCTTTAAGAGGCGGTCGGAACCAAATCGGTGACTTGCAGTATATATCAAGTCAGCATTTTTCGCTTTACGATAATATTTTGTATATTTTTATGGCTTAAACCATTTTGAAATGTTTTGAACCATTTGAAATGTCAAATTATTCTTTATATACATGACTAGAGGAAATGACTATATTTTTACCATATGAATAAGTAAATAAATTATTATAAACATTTATTACAAATATCAAACTGACTTGACATATACTGCATGCAAAAAACTGTCGTGTCGATTGTTAGGTGGCATTTTTCGCTTTATAACAATATTTTGTATATTTTTGTGGCTTTAACTATTTTAAATTATTCTTTATATACATGACTAGAGGAAATTACTATATTTTTACCATATTAATAAATGAATAAATTATTATAAGCATTTATTACAAGCACCGAACTAAGTCACCGATTTGGTTCCGACCACCTCTTAAGCCACAATTCCAACATTCATTAAAAATTCTCCTTTGAAAATCTCCTTTTTTATAATTATTCTTCTTCATACAATTATTCAAATTTTTTTATATAATATCCTGGCTGAGCCTCCAAATTGTTAAGTCTTTTTTTATTAATTAAATTATAATAATATAACACAAATAATACAATGCAACTTTATAAAAGAAACAATATTATTTGTTGGTTAAGTGTCTTTAATCATCTGATAATCTTTTTTAGACTAACTATTTATATGAAGATTGTGTCAACATGTATAAACGCGATCTTCAATTTTTCATCAGCAACTTCTATCATTCGAGATTCGTTCTATGATTTTCATATCACACCAATATATTAAAAAGAAAATTGATGAAAATATAAAATATAAAATTAGATATTTTATTTATGTTTATTTTCTTTTATTTAATACAATTAATGTATGATCGAAAAATTAGCTTTTTAACAATAAAAGATAATTAACCTTATAATAATCAGTTTATAAAACCCTTTGAGAACTGAGTACAAAAAAAATTGAGCTTTATTGAAATTAATGGTTGGTTGGAAGTTTATTTATGAGGGTAAATCAAATAAAGTACTTAAATATTTAACAAATATTTTTATTGTGATAAATAAGTAACAAAATATTAAATATTGAACAGGGTGAAGCACAATATGAAATTCCCCATAAAGCAGTGTAATATATGTAGATGTGGCTGTATGTATATAAGTGTATATGTGTGTGTGTATGTTTCTGGTAGATAACTTTGCTGTGTCTGCTACCGCGTGCTGCCGCATAAGCGCACTGCACGCCTCAACAAAAAACCAAAAATAATGGACTCTTATCACCGAGAGATATTATCTCGCTTCTCCATTAGACCCACTGGTCTATCCGTCCGGACGTTATGATGCACTAGAGCAGTGCTGTACTGATGCCGTGACAATCCGCGTTATCGCTAAATTGTCATGACCGAATCTCCCCTGAGATGATGTCTCACACTAAACAAATCTTGCACACAATCACTTACTACGCGGTTCGCGAAGGGCGGCTGGCCAACCGTTAGACTAATAGATGTTCTCGTATGGAAAGGCACGAGATTACTGCCTTGAGAACCGTCCAGAGACGCGAACTCCGACTCTCTCCCCACTCCCGGCGCACGAAAAGAGAAAAACGACGCGAGCGCCGACTGGACACGCGAGAGAGAGAAAAAGAAAAAAAATAAAAATTAATAGCGCGCCAAAACATGAAAAGCGCGCGAAAGGAATTTTGGAGTTTCAACGTAACAATTAATTTAATAATACAGTTTATAAATTAACTTACAATATTGGAAGAAAGAGGGAAAAAGAAGAATTTTCTGACGTCTGTGATTTTTTTTTCTCTGTGATCCTTTCCTTTTCGTCCGTTTTAATAATTTAGTCTTTGAGTCATCTTCACCAATGAATGATATTATTGATAGTCACTTGGATGCCACACCTTCCTACTTAACCCTACTGAAAAAAGCCAAGTTATTAATCACTTGATTTATCATCTGATTTATCATCTTATTAATCATCTGATTAATCACTTGATTTTTCACTTGATTAATCACCTGATTTTTCATCTGATTAATCACATGATTTCACACTTGATTAATCACCTGTCAGATCATGTCATAAAGTCAGGTGATTTATCAGGTGATTAATCATATAATAAATAAAATGATTAATCAGATGATAAATCAAGTGATTAATCACCTGTCAGATAATGTCATAAAGTCAGGTGATTTATCGGGTGATTAATCATAAAATAAATAAAATGATTAATCAGATGATAAATCAAGTGATTAATCACTTGGCTTTTTTCAGTAGGGAAGTCGATTGTCGTCTCGACAATCAGCGTAAGAATATTAAAAATGGACTGAATTGCCAAATTTGTTGAAATTCATATTTTATAAGTAGGTTTGTACAGTTAAAATGATATATTATGGATATTTTGAAAATGATATTTAGAATATATATTAGGTTCAGAAGCTAGGAAATTCCTTATTTCAATACAATTTTTGAGCATAGTAATAAGATTTCAACATTTCTTTATAAAGGTTCGTTTTGTAGAAAAAAGTTTAGACTGAAAAGATTTGACAATTTTAAGATTCGTAGTTTGCTTTAAAATTACCTATTTTACTATTATAAATTTTATTCTTTTTTTTTTGTCAGATGCTTCTATAATCTAATTAGTTCAATTTTTGATGTGCTTGGTTATTTATAAAATTGTGTAGCTTTTTCAATTATTAGATCAGAGTCATAACTATTGTACATTGTTTGAATTTGGTATTAATATTGTTATACATTCCAGAGGTAAAAATATTGAAATAATTTTGATAACTGTGATAATATATTACAGTTTTAGGAAAATGCAGTTAGTTTAGGTACTGAAATGAATACATCATTGAGTACGAGGAAGATAATACAAAATCTAATTATTTCAATTAAAATAAATATTAATGTATACTTATATAATCATTTTAATAAACGTATTCATACATATATATTCACACATACACATATACATATCCCAACGTTAATGGTGTTACTATTTCATTAGATGTTGTAATTTAATCATATGTTTCGTTTGAGATTTCCTTTAAAATTACAGTCGTGGGAATTTGTTACTTAGCTGTCACATTAGAACGGTTTCGTTTCTTCATATGTAGGATTCAATTCTTATCGAGTATGCTGAAGTGTTAGAAGAATTCTGAAGAGATAACATAAGTCATAAAAACATGAAATGCAGCAACGCTGCTAAGTAGCTATTTAACAATTTACATTTTAAGGGGTTGGATTTTCATAGAGAAACTAAGATATTTGTTATTATTACTAGATTTGCAGTGAAGCCTGTCTTCATGCACGTATGATACTTTCATTACTAAAACCTTGCAGCAACCTTTCATGCTATTTGGGTATCGTACTGCTATCTCTCCAAATTTCGATTTTATTTCATTTAGAAAAATTACATCGCTATTTTCTGTTCATTTTTATATCTCAGAAGTGTTATATTCAGCATATAAGCTAAATTATTGATAAATTTTTTTTAAAATGAATTACTGAATTTCAGCCATCCATCGACTTTCTTTTGACTAACGCGCGAGCGCTATGTCTCCGGGATTGGAAGTCTGAAAAAAAGAGACAGCAAGGATAGGTTGAATAAATTAGTAGACACCCATGCAATTTCCAGAGTTGAATAAATTTATTTTTCTTTTTTTTTTATTTTCCATACTCCAAACAAGAAGCTCTGCTTCGTACATTATTTATTATTTCCCTTTTTTTATTTTACTATTTCGCTTCAAGGCGAACCACGCTACCCTATCCCAAGTTATTTATTATTGCTTGCATTTCCTTTCGTTATGTTTTACTAGTTTAAATTTTAATTGCAACAGTTGACAACGCTCGACATTTAATCCACGGATAAACAATAGGAGCAACGCGTTTCTGCGCCATGCTTCCCCCCTTGAGATTCACAATAAAGAAATTCAAAAAACTCTCTACCTTTTTCTTTTCCTGTTTCGATCTCTACTTCCCTACAACGTCAGCCTTGTTCTCTGGTTGGTACAGTTGACTGTTGACTATGGAACTCGTGCGTAAAATAGAATTTCTTCTTTCTTTTAATTTAATTTGCGTCTCCTATGCTGCTGACTTGCAGATAGGCGGTGGCTGGCTGCTGCTGGATCTGGTGACGTTCCGGATGCTTGGCAAAATAAACGTGAAACGTGGCCAGCAAGAGTTTGATCGGGAAAAAGAAGGCCCACGCCTGCAAGCTTGGAGCTTTATACTCTAAGTCTCGATTCTAGAAGCTTCGTTATTGCTATCGGCGGTATATTTTTTTGGCCATTCGTATGATTTTCAGCTATTCTGATTGGTTGACAGTCGGCCCTCCCTGTATGTTTTTTTTTCTGGAAACCATAATTTCGGTTGAATAGAAAGAGGTGAGCTTGAAGTTTATTGGTAATTACTTTTTGCCGTTATCATTTCGGCTTCCTGTTTTTGGGACTCCGTCAAAGCTTTCCATTCAAATTTTGCATTAACTTCAGATAATCACTCCACATAAATTGGATTTAATGTCCCTCCACTCTGTATTTTTCTTCAGGGAATACAGAGAATACATATCTATTTTTCTCCAGCACTTTATTCCCCTACCGCTTCGCTGAAATTCTTTCATGCACCCCTATGTTAGCTCCACGATTTTCTGTAAAGCCGTTCATCATTGTCAGGCTTATTGCTTTTTCTAAGCTTGCCGCCTGCCCGTATCTTTTTTTTGCATCCCATTCAGCTTGTACTTCTCCTTCCTTTGCTGATTTATTCGGCCGCCGAACCTTGATCTTGATTGAGGTCAACTGAATTTGTTTGCTATTTGTCTCTCGCATTTGTTTATTTTTTATTTTATTACCATTATTTTTACTTTTTTTTTATTGCTATTATTATTTTTATTTATTTTTCGTTTGAAAAATTCATTGGTATTGAATTCGGCTCCTGTAGCGTACTTTTCTTTCTTGCACTGTTTCACTCGGCCGCCACTTTGTTCTGAATTGTTTTCATTGTTATTTGTCTCCTGTATTTGTTTATTTATTAATTTATCAATATTATTTTTACTTTTTCATTATTATTATTATTCTAGCTTTTATATTCTTTTTTAAAAATTCATTAATAATAAGCTCTGTTTCCTCAGCTAATATTTTTTTCTTTCACTGTTTCATTCAGCCACTGCTTGACCTCAATTTGCTTGCGTCGTGCTATTTGTTTCTTGCATTCGTTTATTTATTAATTGATCAATATTATTTTTACTCTATTATCATTATTATTTTAACTTTAAATTTTTTTTGTAACTTTTATTGGTAATGAACTCGGTTCATTACACCTTCCCACCCATTAAAGAACGCGTGAGTTAAATGAGAGCCTTTGCTCCTGTATTTTTCTCCCTTTTCTTTCTTTCTCTTTTTTTCTATTGATACGTATTTTAATTTCTTTGAAAAAATCTTTTTTTTGTAGGAACAATTGTTTCCTCTTTCTCTCGGTCGTGCCGTTGGAGTGTCAGCCCGTGTCCAAGACGTGGGAACGAGCGTAAATTCTACTTTGTTTTTATGTTATTGTTCTTCTTACATACATTTCATGTTCTTTCTTCTTATTTGTTTATTTTTGTTTTTTCTAGACTGCCGACCTTCCAGTTCCAACCCTGGAATCGCTTGTGACATCGATTCATCATCGCATTGATGATATGATGATGGCGACGGAGGCAGCCCTCCTCGCCTTACAGGCCGAAATGGATGTGATTTTTCGTCTCCTTAGTACACATCCCGTTTTAGACACGCTGTTGGCTACCGGTCTTGTTCCTGGGCCTCATACTAGCAGGAATATTCCTCCAACGGAGCTCCGATTGGTGGATCTTACGGACGATCGCGATGATGACAGCATAATTTTGGATTGACGGGTTTCAGTGTATGTGTTTGAGTGTGATTACGTATTATATCTTTATTACAATGTATTATTTTTATACTTCGTTGTGTTATTTTTTTTATCATGCGCGTACGCTGTAAACGTAAAGAAAAATTTTCTTGTATCTGATGAATAAAAGGTTTTTTGTGCTGTGCATATATTATTTTAATTATTTATTATTTTTTTGCCCATCTTCGCTTTTACCTATCCCTGCTTTTCTTTTTATTGTCAATTTCATTATTATTTTTTTATTTATCTATCTTGAATTTATTTGCATATTTTCCTTAAATATAAGATTTTAACTTGAATTTATTATTATAACTATATGTTATTTAAATGCTATCTTGAAATTGAATTTATTTTCTGTAACTATATTTTCATTTGACTATCTTTTCTTTTCTTTCTATTTATTTACAATGTGTTAATTTAATTTCTTTTCTTTATTTATATAATATTCGATTTCAAAAATTTTTTTTGAATTTTATCTCCAGTATTCTTATTTGAATTATTTAAATGCAATGTTTTAATTGAATGTACTGTCTTAAATAAATTAAATAAACATCGAAATAAAGTTTCATAATTTTTTTTTCTTTATTTTTCCTAAAACAGTACATGGCCTAGTTTTCTTGTTTCTTCTCGCTTACTTCTTTATCTGGTTCATTAATTATTTCTTTTATAAAAAATATTTTTCTCCCCGTATTGCTTTCTCATAGAGAAAGCATTGTATCGATAAAAAAATTTTTTTTCTATTTTTTCATTAATTTGTGCATATTTGAACTCGGTGAGTCTAAAAAGTGATTTCCAGAAAATGTCTGTATGTGTGTGTGTGTGTGTGTGTGTGTGTGTGTGTGTGTGTGTGTGTGTGTGTGTGTGTGTGTGTGTGTGTGTGTGTGTGTGTGTGTGTGTGTGTGTGGATGTATGAATTCAGTTAGTAAACTGTATTTCGAGAACTACTCGATGGATTTGCTTCTTATTTTGCATGGAATTTAGTTTTGTGACTAACTTGCTGGGAAGCTATTGATAATTGGTTCTTCTAGCGTAGTTTTCATTTTGAAGTTTAAAAAAAAAAAAAAATTCGATTTTTAGTTTTTTGGATTTTTTTTGTTTACTACTCGATGAATTTGCTTCAAAATTTGCATGAAATTTATTTGTGATTGCCCGGATGAAATAAATTTTAAAAAACTGATTTTCTTAGCTTAGTTTTAATTTTAGAGCATTTTGAAATTTAAAAAAAAAATGTTTCTATTTATTAAGCCAATAATATCTTAAAAACTACTCGATGGATTTACTTCAAATTTTCCATACAATTCAATTTTTTGATGAACTGGTGCGGAAGCTATTGAGAATTGGTTTTCTTAGCGTAGTTTTTTTTTTAGAATCATTTTAAAAATTTTTAAAAAATTTCGATTTTTCATTTTTTTTGTATTTTACTACTCAAAGAATTTGTTCGAAAATTTGTATGGAACTTAATTTCGACTGCCAAAAGTATAAAAAATTTTGTAAACTAATTTTCTTAGCGCACTTTTAATTTTGGAGCATTTTTAAAATTTTTTAAAAAATTTTTATTTAAAATTTTTTTCTATTTTACGAAAACCATTTGATAGATTTGCTCCAAAATTTGTATGCAATGAATTCGCTACTGTCTGAAGAAAACAAACTTTGTAAAACTAATTTGATCAGCGCAGTTTTAATTTTAGAGCACTTTGAAAATTTTCAAAAAAATTTTTATTTTTCATTTATTTTCTTTTTTGCGTTAACCATACTATAAATTTTCTCCAAAATTTTTATACAATTAATTCGCTATTGTCTGAAAAAAATAAGCTTCTGAAAACTAATTTTCTTGGCGTGGTTACAATTTTAGAGAATTTTAAAGATTTAAAAAAAAATTTCGATTCTTCTTTTCTTATTTGTTTTTATTCTACGTAAAGTACGCGATAGATTTGTTCTAAAAATTGCAGGGAAATTATTTGCGACTGCCAAAAGAAGGGAAATTTTCAAAAATTGATTTTCATAGCGTAGTTTTAATTTTAGAGCATTTTTAAAATTTTGAAAAAGAAATTTTGAAAAGAAAATGTTATTTATTTAACCAGTTAGATCTCGAAAATTACTCGATGGATTTGCTTCAGATTTTGTATACCATCTATGTTTTTGTATAACTAGGCGGGAAGCTATTAAAAATTTGTATTCATAGAGTATTTTTTTTTATAGAGCCATTTTAAGAATTTGAAAAAATTTTCAATTTTTAATTTTTTTTTTTGTATTTTACGTAAGTTAATTGATGAATTTGCTTTGAGATTTTCATGGGAATAATTTGCATCTGCCAAAAGAAGGATAACTTTTATAAACCGATCTTTTTAGCGTAGTTTTCATTTTAGAAAATTTTAAAAATTTTCTTAAAAAATTTTGATATTTCAGTTTTTTTCCATTTTACGTAAAGTACTCGATAAAATTGCTCTAAAATTTGTATACAAGTTATTTGCTACTGTCTTTATAAACAAGTTTAAAAAAAATAATTTTATTAGCGTAGCTTTTTGATCACTTCTTTTGATTTCTGAGTTACTCTTGAAAATTTATAATAGTACTACTGATTTAGATGTTGACTTGTATTATTACATTCAATAAAGTATTTAAATATAATCATTATTAAATATTATAAATTAAATTGTTTTTTAATAAATGGAAAGAATATTTGAAGAAGAAGAATGAATTTCGTTGTCATCGTTCTTTTAAAGTACAAATTTTCTTAATAAATACTAATGTTAGACAATTTTTTTATATTAAAATCACATTTAAATAAATATAAAAAAAATAATGAAACTCAAAGAGCTCTATGAGAAAGCATTCCGCCAAAGCACTTAGCAGCGTTTTTTTTCATATACTTATGCTATTTACTTTCTTACTTGATTTTCTTTCGCTTGTGATGTCTTCTCTTTTTTTTCTATTTCTTATCTTTCTTGCTCTACTATTTCGATAATCAACTCTTCTCCTTCTACGTCTTGTTTTCTTTCTGTGTTCCTCAGTTCGTCCTCTAAGTTCTGTAGTATTTCTAAAATCTCGTCATCTGTACACAGATGGCTGTTTCTTTTTATGTTTTCTATCTTATTTACTTTTTGTTCTTTGGTTTGCATCTGTCTATATTTCTCACACTCGTTCTTTATGTCTAGAAATATGTGTGCTACTGCTTCTTCTTATGTTACGTTATTTTTGAAACCTATAATTTTCATCTCATTTTCTTCGATCTTTCTCTGTTGGTTTGGCGACGACTTGACATATTCTTCTCTTGCTTTTTGTTCATATTTCATTTCTATTTCCTCTAAGTCTTGCAAAACTTTAGCATGTAAGTCTTCTTCTGTTTCATATTGTTGTTCTTGATTTCCACCTGTTCCTTTTACCCCTTCATACTTGCTTTCTTGTTTCCCTACAACTTCCAATTTTTCTTCTTTTTCTTGTATCCTCATTGTTATAGTTAGAAGCGCTCTTCTTTGCGGTATTTCTCGGGTTTTAATCATGCTGATTTTCTTTTCTTTTTCTTCCTTTACATCCTCATTTGTTATTATCTTTGCAATTTGTATGGATAAAAGCCCCTCTTTACCATCATATATTTGTTTCCACCTTTGATTTACGGTTTTCTGCTCTCTCCTAGATAATTTTGTATTAGACTATATTTTCTACATTCTGGACACTTCCTTTCCCGGATCTCTCTACCTGTTAGATTCATATATGCAATCCCTTGATTGTAGTCTTCTCCAGGTTCAGTTACTATGCATCTTCGACATCCAAATTGCCCACTTTCTTTATTTTGATAAATGATTTGTTTATGTTTGAAAGTCATTATGTTTATTTCGATAGTTTCTTCGTTTGATATTTCTTTCCTCTTTCTTTTTATTTACTTTTCCTTCCCTTTTGTTAATTTTTTTGTAAACAATTTTTTTGTTCTTTTGAAAATCCTGGAACTTGATAGAGAGAAAAGGAAAATTTTGTCAGTTTCCCTGATATGCTTGTTTCTTATATTATTTATTTATATTTATTTCTTTTACCTTTTTATATATTATATTCATTTTTATTACCTTTTTATATTTTATATTTATTTCTTTTATCCTTTTTCTTTCTATATTGTTTTTACTGCTTTTACCTTTTTATTATTATTATTATTTTTTTTTATATTAAAAGAAAAAAAAATTGCTTTTAACTATCTATAGGCTCCCTGTCTTTAATCGAACATACATTGTATGAATTTTTTTATACAGAGTCCCTTTTTCTAATTATATTTGTCTTCGTGTGTGTTGATTCTCCTTCTCCTGCTACACTATCATATATACGTTCCTTCTCATTTTTTTCTACTTCCTTTTCTTTGTTTTCTTTCTCTTTCTTTTCCCTGTTTTGCCCTAAATGCAACAACAATTGTGTAACCGAATTTCATACTGCTCCCAACAAGTGTATTGAAAACCCATATAAGCTATATATTGCATATCCGTATATTACCGTATTAATTAATAATTTTATTAAACGTTTTAACATAAATATTCCAATAATCCCTGCACTTGCCGTCCCGAAAGTTAAAAAGTTTCCCCATGTTCACTTCCATGTAGATTTCGCTAATATTTCTAAGGTTTCCTTATCAAAGAAATTACTTAGTGTTATTCCCTGCGTATCTATCTTTCTACCACTCATCCCTAAGGCTACGTTATTTAATACCGTTGGTTTTTCTATTGGAAATAGTATCATGTCTCTTAGCCGAGTTATGTCTTTTTCCCCATATATTCCTCCCATTGCTAAATTTTCCGGACTTAAATATGTCCATGTTGGTTTTGATTGTAATTTTAAAATTTCAGGAATCTCGTCGCGCCAAATCGACGGTAGGATTCTATACCATGTCTCACCTAGTTTATAGATTACCGGCATTCGCGTATCGCAGGAAACTTCTTGTCCTTTTCTTACTAATATCCGTGAACGAGAAGATAAAAATAATTCTTCCTGACCTCTAAAAACTGGTAGTTGCTCATAGCACCTCGTTGTATTTCTATGTCGAACTTCTACCGCTAGACACTTTAATAAGTGTACTACTTCTCCTGCCACGACCGCCATGTACCCTTGTGCTTTCATTAATCGAAGGCCAAATTCTTCCGTCGCTATTGATGCTATTGACAACGTGTTACTGAGGACCTTTCTTTTTGATTCGCATTTTTGGAAAATTATATTACAATACATTTCTTGAATTTTCCCGCGTATGTATTTTTCTATATATACAAATTTTGAATTTATATAAGCAAACACGTCTAAAATATCGGTGGCAGTGGGACCGCACTTTACGAAACTACTGTTTCATGCTTCTTCCATAATAAATAACTTAGAATGTTCCGTCCGTGCGATGGCATATCCACATATGTGCACTTCTCCTGTTCTCAATAGTGGAAAAATGATCTCTCCAACTTCTACTGTATACATCGCCCGTGTTTGTCCTTCTTCGTATACTTTGTTTATTGTTTCTTTGTATAATACGGAATATTTTTGCTTATCACATGGTCCTTCTGGTATCAAGTTCCAGAATGCTTGTCCTGCGTCGAAATCTGTATAGGTCATATCAGTTAAAATTACTTTATTTCCTTCTAAATTTACTGCTGCCCAGTAATTTTGTATTGATATTTCTACCCAACCGGCAACGTATACATCTTCCCATCTGCCGTACTCGTCGCTATATGATCCCCCTTTCTACGTTGAGTCTCTTGTGTTGCTCCCTGCAAACACAATATCCCTATGTGTTGTTTTATTTCAAGCTATCCCTAATAATTGTGTAGCGGCGATTTTAATGGCTCCAGTTAACTGTAATATTGAACATTCTTCTCTACCTATTTCTTTATAGTAGATAATTTCTCTCCCTAACACCCTGGATGCGTGCAAGTGCATGCCACAATGTTTAATGACGCGCGTTATTTTAATTCTACATTTATATACCTGTGTCTTTTCAAATTCGTTTAACAGCAATAATTGTGCATAAGTTTTTGTTATAGTTATTGGTGGGTGTTGTCGTTCACATTCTCCTATATCTAATAAAGATACAGTCGTTAGATTGGATATATGGTCGCTACAATCGTACCCAAATAGTCCGTAAGATAGTCTTGTTCGTTCCAAGATGATGATTATTAAAAGCTGAATTACCTCTTTTTTTCATTTTTTGTAACAAGAAAAGACATTTTCTTTAGTCTCTCTTTTTTTATTTAATTTGTTCTCTTCCCCATTTTTTGTTGTTATTCCCTCTTTTGCTTATTTATTTCTTTCTTTTATCTGTTCCCTTTTTGTTTATTTATTTCTTTCTTTCTTTTTTATTATTTTTTTTTATTTTAAATTTCTCTATATAAAAATTGCTATTATACGTGTGACGTGGTACGTCATAATAATTACTTGATTACGAATGATATTCTTTTTTCGTATGCACTTATTGCAGCACGTTATCAGAAAATTTAAAATTTTTCAAAAATCGCAGGGGCACCTGAACACACCACCGGCTTACTCACTGACCCGGGTGCATAATATTTAAATAAAATAAATTAATTAATTGAAGAAAACTCTTTTCTTGTTCTTTTGTTTACCGGTACACGAGGAGAACGACGACGCTAGCAGAAGCGCGCGGCAGCCATTACATACACACTCATAGACTATGTGTGTGAGCGGTAGTGCTGCTTACGTAGACCGTAGGTAGGAAGTCTCTACTACCACTACATAGCAACGACCGCACGTACGCTAGGAGTTGACGCATGATGAAGAAGATGTAGAAAGAGAGGGAAACTCAAGAGAGAAGAAGAAAAGAGATAGACAGATCAGCATACGATGGGAGCAAATCAAAAGTGATGGTGCGCCTATTTTTCGCGCAGTCAGAAAAGAGGGAGACGCTGCATGCGAAAGAAAGATGGATAGAGCGTAGAGCAAGGGAGATTACCACTTTTTTCTCTTCGCTTGAGTACACCTGTACTGTATAATCATGTATATCTATATATATATACGTGGATATCTACACCTGCAAGTATTTGCTCTCTCTCTTTGACGAATAAAGGAAGAGAAAAGAACAAGGATAAAAAGAAGAATATTCAGATTAAATTTCCCGCAGAAAAGGTGACGCGTAGGTTGCAGGCTTGCGTTCGAGGATCAGAAAGCGAAATTCACTAATCAGAGGTAGATTTTCGGACAACTGATTAGCTATTAGAAGAAATAAAAATAAAGAAAAATAGAAGATAAGGAAGAGGGAGAAATAGTCCAAAGAAGAAGGAAGTCACCATTAAAAGAGTCACTCGATCACTGTCCTTGTGTCGTATCAAAACTATATAATCGCCAACAACTAATTTTGAAAAGTATACTCTTGAGGTTTCGTGCGTTTTTGGTAGCTGTGTCGAAAGTTTGGAGTCCATTGGGTAGATAACGGAGACGATTGTAGAGCAGAAAGGATTTTCAGAGGGAGATTTCGCTGACCAGATCCTCCAACAAATCCAACTTCCGCAGCCAGCGTCGACCAGTTGCTTTTCGTGCAGAGAGAAAGAGAGAGAGATATAATACGACCCTAAGGCCCATCACCGCCATCGTAGACCGGATTTTCGCCATCGCCGACCGATTTTTTTGTCTGTCAACGACTTCTACAACGGTGAGTGGACTGCAGTCCGAATCAATAAAGATTTTATTGTGAATTAACGGCTCTTGCCGACTAAAATTTGTAAATTCAGTGCGGGCGTGTCAAACAAAATTTAAAGTGATTGTGACGTCGTTAAATAGAAAAAAAGAGGATCATTATTAGTTGTGAAATTTAATTATAATTAGTGAAAATTTAGAATGAGAACGTATTGTGAAAATTTAATAGAAAGTTTCTTTGTAAACCACGAGAGAGAGATAAACCGTGATCACGTGTTCAACGATTTCGTTAACCTAGTAAATCATCAGATTATCTTAATGAAAATTTCGTTATTAAGAGTCAGCTGTATACCGACACAGTTACCTGTTTTACCGAATCTATTTAAAATTTATTTTTTATAAAAACTAATAGCTTCAGGCAGAAATAAAGAGATGGTTTCGATTCGTGTAGTAGATAGCAATATTTTCTCTGATAAGAATAATTTAATTTCACCGCTTTATTTTCAAGAAAAGTTGGAATAACTTGAAAATCCCTTTATTTGACACTAATTTCTAATTTTTTAAGTTATTCCAACTTTTCTTAAAAACGAAGCAATAAATTAATTCATACTAATCAAAGAAAATATTACATTTTATTAAACACATCGAAACCATCTCTTTATTTTTGCCTCTTGTTGCTAATTTTGAAAAAAAAAGTAAATTTTTTAATTAGAAAAGGACAGAGATACAGCGGACTCTTAAAATTCATTTACTTGACCGGTGAATAATAATTAATAATCGAAATTGGTGAACACAGTGGTACGTGTTATATAAAGAACGAATTTCATAACGCGGGCCTTAGCGGCCATTTTGTTAAAATAAATTCTTTTGAAAACTAGTTTGCGTTGACAAGTAGATTAAATTTAATTGAGATATTGATTTGAAGATTATCAGAAATCATATGAACATATTAAATCTTATTTTTTTTTAAAAGTTTATAGCGTAACATTTCGAGAATGCGGGAGTGTGATAAATCGATCACGTGTCTAATGGTTTCGTTGACCGTAAAAATTTAAATAATTAAAATAGTGAATCGAATGAAGAGTTTAAATAATTACTCTTTCTTTGTTATTGAAATTGTTTTGAAGACCGGTAACTAAACTTAGATTATTAAAATCGATAGACACGTCGGTACGGAGTGATTAGAGTGAGAGAGAGAGAGAGAGAGAGATAATGACGTGGACTCTTGGCAGCCATCTCGCTAAATAAAGAAGAGCGTGGTCGCTTACGCCGACCAGACCGTAAATTTTCATTTTTTTCTCAATGGCTACTAGATTAAACAGAGAATTTATTTAATTAGAAGTGTGACTAGAATTTAACTCAAAGTAAATTTATCAAATTCAAATTTTCGTTGACCGTAACGTATGTGAATGGGTTATGAGTGTGCACGTTGAAATTAATTTCGCAGATTAATTTAATAAGCAAATTGTTTATAGAAATATATTTTTTTTGTTCAATAAAAAGTTAAATTCTTAAACTCAAAATTTCGAGTGTTAAACAAGTAGAAATTATTATTTTTTTGTTGTGTGTGTACCCCTCTCCAACTTTCAGCTTAATAAATTTGCCACCAGAGGTCGCCCCCCTCCCGTTCCAAAAGACTCCTGAGGTTTATGCTTGCCGACGAGTTAGCTGGACGTCTGTCTGGTGCCGCATAATAAATTAAAGATTTTTTTTCGTTTCGACAGACGTTGCATGCGGGGACGGGCAAAGTTATATTATATAAATTGATAATTTACTTTATTGATAATTTAAGAATAACTAAATTCTCACATCGCATACGTATATGCATTTAGTTGAGGTAGGTTTATTTAATAATTATTACAATCAGGTATTAATATATATATATATATATTTTTTGGTTTATTCAGTTTATAAATTTGGTACAGTTTAGTTTAAATGATTATATATAATTGCGTGCTTTTTCTGTCCTTTAGTCTCATAGATGTGTCTCCTTTCATAATACCGTGATTCTACACACATTCTTGTTTGGTTCTTCGGAAAAAGTGATTTTAAAGTTATTTGGTGCCGCATCGGATACCATCTTAACATACCTTAGAAATGCAATCAGGTTTCCCAAAAATAAAAGTAAGCATGCTACTAACGTTAAGGTTACCGTCTTAATCAGTAGTAGTTGTTCTTGGTACGGTAGGTCTTCTATAATGGCCTCAGTTTTTTCCTCATACTCCCAAAAAGGAATTTCTTGTCCTTTTCGTGTAACTTGCAAGAAGTATTGTGCGTATTCCTTATTTCGAAATACATCGGTTACATTATTAATATCTAATTTTTGATTTGGTATGATAGTCGTAGTATTATTTATTCTTGCGTCTTCTGACACAGTTAAAGTGATTCTTTTTGTTTGTAAAAGACGGGAGGGATTCATGCTTAATATCTTTATTCCTTGTATTTCGTACCTTTGTTTCTCTTAGCGTGTACATGTCACTGTAATGCTTCTTGGTTCATCCACCGAAAAGATCTTGTCTTAATGTATTTGGAGTGAAAATTATCTCTATATCGAATGTTGCAACTTCGCTATGGATACTCCCTTGCATCCTTTACTAACGCATATTCGCAGCTTGGTTCATTTTTAAAAGGATACCACGGCTGAGGGCATGTAAAATATTTTTGTCCTACTTTGCAAGCATCCAAATCTTCTTCTTTCAGGTTATGATACGAGTCATTTAGTAACATTATATATGGTGTAATAGGTTTAATCCAGGAAGCTCCCATCGTTTTATTCTGATATATCTGCGGAACTGGCAGCTTCCGTACGTAATAGAGTTGAGCTCGGTCTGGTTCCACTAAGGGCAACTGTATTTCTATAAAATACATGCTTTTCTGCGCCCCTTGTTTATTCGTTGACAGACCTTCTAATGCATTTAATTTCCCCGCATTTAATCGTTTCCTTCCTATAGGTATCTCGTATAGTATGTTTGTTGTCTATATCTCCCTTACCGCCTCCTCCAATAATCCAGAATGAATTAGATTCTCATCAATTTTTCCTTGTTCGCAGGCCTTAATTACCTCTTTTGCGTTGTCGATTTCTCCTTGTGTCTTTACTAATACATCTTGCATATAATTTAATAAAAGTTGATAATATGATTCATAAATATACCTTTCGATTGAGTTGTTCATATTATGTACATTGTTTGTAAAGTATCCCAAAAAGCGTTCTACTTTACTTACAGTTTCTTGTATCTGATGAGTCCCTTTGTTTAATTGACTCTTTACTACGGTGTGTCGCTCTTGGAAGCCGGTTACCATGTGCCTCGAGTTTGTTCGAACAAGCTCTTCCTCTAGTCTATAATGTGTTTTCATATTTCCCGATAGGCTACCATTGGTTTTGTTTAAAGTATATACCAGGCTTTCATATTTGTGCTAAAAAATTCTTTTTGTAATAGTTTGGACTGGCCTTCGTACTTTTTGCATTTCTTATGTATTTGATAAGGGTCGTCTGTTATCTCCCATCTACAGTATTCCATATGGCATTCGCAGCATCGAACTTCATCAATTATCCCTGTGAAATAGAATCCTGCTGCTGCTAGGTACTCAGGTTTAATATGGGGATGGGACCAATTCACAAAGCTGTTCCTTCTCATTTCTTCTGATTCATACATCTTTTCCTTTTTTCTTTGGTTTTATAATTATATTATATTGTATTATCTTTTCACCTTTCCCTTCTCTTTGCTTTACATCGTGAGTTATTTTCCTCCAGTGATCTTTCTTTTTATCCTGATTTCTGCCGCTGTCCTCTCTCGAGAAACGCTGATACTACTGTACAAAGAAGAAAACAAAATATATTTTTCTCTCTTTTATTGTTTCTTTTTTGTTTTTATGAGATTTATATATATATATATATATATATATTCTCTCCCCCCTGCTGCTTATTTTCTTTAGTTTACCATAACTGTTTTTATTTGTTCTAGTTTAATCTGTTGTATACTCCCTTTTTTTCTTTGTTATTACAACTATACGCTTAAGTAATCTTTTGCAGAAGAATTTTTTTAGAACACTTCTACATTTAAGGGCAGGGGTCCTCCGCAAAGCCAACACAGAGTTTGATATTGTAAACCGTGTTGATGATGTGGGCATCCGCATTCCATTGCATTTAAAAAAACTTTTTGGCCCTGATTGTCAAAAAGGAAATATGCGCATGGAATACATCGACGTCACACCGGTAACGGGTCCTCGCATATCCGGCACTGTCCGTACCAGAAATCATCGCTAAATCCATACTTTCCATACTCCTGGTGCAAATATTGCATATGGGTGACTCCATGATCCTGTCTCATTACTAATACCAATTCCAGGAGTTCCTTAGATTCACCATCTTCGACCTCGTCGTAATAGTCTGCAGAGCTTTCATGCACCATCATTTGTTGTCGGGCCCTTGTTTGTGCGCGTGGATCCTCGTTGTTCTTTGGGTTAATTTCTGACAATTTATTTTGCAGTTTCTACAAGGCAAGCCTGAATTCGACATTGTTATAATACAAAATAGATTTAATTATCTCTGTAGATGTTCGTGGTGGTTCATGATACCCAGGCGAAGGGCGTCCTCGAAGTATTTGTCCACGAAATCTCATTCCATCCAACATGATTTAACGGACTGGATCCTCCTGTAAATACTCTTCTCGTTCTTTCCTTTTCATGTATTTCCTCTGTTTGGCCGTGAAGGAGGGGACTGGCAACTTAGGATAGTATTTCTCCAAGGCTCGCTAAAATTTCCATGCTACTTTATCGGTTAAACTTGTCTGCAGCTGGTCATTCCTAAGTTGCTTCTGGTTTTAAAGCCGAGCTTTCATACAGACGTTCTAGGCGCTCGCCGCGTGGCCACTCTATCCGTGCTAAGCGTCAGATTTTAAAAGCGTTACACGATATATATAGGTATACAGAGTGGCGGCTGCGGCGCACGTGTATACATATCGTGCCAGTACGTGCACACTGCCTCCTATCCCCACCTCTCCCTAACTCAGTATGCGTGGCCTTCTGTTTCTCTGTCTCACTTATATCAGTCATCGCTTTCTATCTTTTTCTCTTGAATATCCGTTGCGATGTGCTGTTTCGTTTATCTCGCTTTCTGTCGATTGTTAATAAATCGTGTAAGTTGTAATTCTATAATAATGGAATTGAAAACATTTTTACCGTAATTTAGTTACCATCGACCAATAGTTACTTTGGTACAACATAAAAATGAGAATAGTAGTGTACAAATTACTGAATGTACTTCTGATGAACATACAAATTTATGAATGATTCTATTATTGTATGTTAAAACTTTGTACATAAAACTAATTAATAAATCTTATCATGCAAAATTTACAGTATTCAAATTATTT
This sequence comes from Anastatus disparis, assembly GCA_017163975.1. Classification (NCBI taxonomy): domain Eukaryota; kingdom Metazoa; phylum Arthropoda; class Insecta; order Hymenoptera; family Eupelmidae; genus Anastatus; species Anastatus disparis. The sequence goes on along the minus strand of JAFFSR010000349.1, from coordinate 7,734,092 downwards.
TAACATTTTTACTACTTAATTTTTCTAATCTTACAGCTTGTGAGTTCGGTATACTACTTACGTCAAATTTTTCCTCTTGGTATATATCATAGCATAATATGTCAAAACAAGGCTTATTCGTGAGTCTTAAATAATCATATTTCAAATCATCGAAGTCACACTTGTAATACTCATTTTCGTCGTATTCATTTTCCTCTCTATCATGCTTGCTAGAGTAATCGTCGGGTTCACAGTCTTTACAAAAAATTTTTCAATCTCCCCGTTTATCGTCTTCAAGTTCAATCCTTCTTGCTGGCTCTCTTCTAGAATATCATATTCGGAGCTTATCTGAGATGTCTCGTATACAACAGTATCTTTCTCTGTGTGTAAATTTACTTCTTTTTCTATCTCATGTGAATTATTTATCTTTATGTAGAACTCTAGATCTTTTTCTTTTTCTAAAATTTTCTTCTTATCCTCCTCATAAACAAGATTTTTCTCATTACTATATAATTTTTCTTTTAATCCCTTTTCCTGGCTATAATGGTGATTATTTGTTGAAATATTTTTGTAATTATTAAATAATTCATCATCTTCCTGTTTCATATTTTCTGTTTTTATCCGAGAGAACGCATTATTCGGGTCTTCATCCCACGATTTCTCTTTTTTTTATAAATAATATTCTTTCTTTCAAATTCTCTTTGCATGTATTTCTTTTCTAAGGCTACTTGATCTTGTACGTTATCTCCTTCGTCTCTCTGAGTCATTATAACTTCCATCTTTTCGTTCAATGACGCGTTCTCTTCATAACCTCCTTCTTGCTCTGTATCAATATCGAGCTCTTTTAATAGCATATTTTTCTTTTCAATATAAATGTTTCCTCTATGTTTATCGTTATACGTTTCAACTATTTTTATTGCTTCATTAATATTATTTTCACACTCTCTTGAGGTACTTTACTAAGTAATACATTCTCCGTCGTAATACTCCCTTTTATCCCCAACTTTGGGATTTCTCCAATAGAAAGCATCATTCTTTCTATTAGTTTTAACATCAATAAATACTTTTTTTTTATTCAATACATAATATTTATTTTCATCATGGTGAGGGATTCCTCTTTCCTCTTCACCTTCAACAATATATAATTCTTCAAAGTCACGACTCTTATTCTTTGGGTTCACAACATTATTTTTACTTATAAAAATTTCTCCTCGTTTCTGTAAATCTTTATTTTCTCCTTTGCACATATCTTTATTCTCATGATCATTTAAAATTCATTTTTCATTTTATACTCATAACTGTCATAATAATTTACATAGTCCACATCATTATATTATTATAGTTCATCTTGATTCTCAGAGATAACTTTATTAATATTTTTCTCAGCTTTTTCTTCAATAACTAATTCATTCATCTTAAATTTTTCATTTTTTTCAAATAATTCATTTTCCTTTTTTAACGTACTTTTATTAACATAATCCTCGTAGCCTTCAATATTATTTCCATAAACAACATTTTTTTTTTCTGTATTCCTCTCTTCAACTAATTCATTTATTTTTATATAATTCACATAATTCTCATTCTTCAGTAATTTTTTTGCATTATTAAAAATAACTTCACGGGCATGCCCTTCATTGGCCTCGTCCTTCTTTTTATATATCATATCTCTTTTTGTTTAATTTTGTTCAATAATTTCATCATCTTCATTAAATACTTCATTTATTTTTACATAATTTTCTTTTTTATTTTTCTTTAATAATTCATTTTCATTTTTCAATATAACATCATCGGCGTGCCCATCATTGGCTTTGCCTTTCTTTATATCAACATCTTTTTCTATATATTACATGATTACCTATAATTCACATGATTACCTTTTTTCAATACTTCTTTTTCATCATTTAAAATAACATCATTAGCATGCCCATCATTGGCTTTGCCCTTCTTTATCTCAACAATATTTTCCTCATTTTCATAAAATATATCATTTATTTTTATATAATTTACATATTTACCTCTTTTTAATAATTTATTTTCATCATTTAAAATAATATCATTGGCATACCCATCATTGGCTTTGCCATTTACACAGTTATTAGTTTCTTTTTCTTCATCATAACATATTTTTTGAATATTTACAGCATTTCTCTGTTTATTTTCATTTTCTTCTAAGGCATTATCTCGTTTTATTTTAGTAACTTTCCTTATTAATTTCTTGTTTATTTCTTTATTTGTCTTCGGTTTTTTAATCATGATAATCTCGTTATTAAACGTCACTGTTCTTCTCTTTCCTCTTTCTCTGGGTTCGTTCCTGCTACTTGACTTCCCTGGTATCTTATCGTCAAGTTACTTATTATTCCTTGCATTTCCTTTCGTTATGTTTCACTAGTTTAAATTTTGATTGCAACAATTGACAATGCTCGACATTTAATCCGCAGATAAACAATAGGAGCAACCCGTTTCTGCGCCATGCTTCCCCCCTCGAGATTTACAATAAAGAAATTCGAAAAACTCTCTACCTTTTTCTTCTCCTGTTTCGATCTCCGCTTCCCCTCAACGTCAGCCTTGTTCTCTATTTGGTACAGTTCACTATTGACTATGGAACTCGTGCGTAAAATAAAACTTCTTCTTTCTTTTAATTTAATTTGCGTCTCCTATGCTGCTGACTTGCAGATGAGCGGTAGCTGGCTGCTGATGGATCTGGTGACGTTCCGGCTGCTTGGCAAAATCGACGTGGCCAGCAAGAGTCTGGTCGGGAAAAAGGGGGACCACGCCTGCAAGCTTGGAGCTTTATACTCTAAGTCTCGATTTTAGAAGCTTTGTTGTTGCTATCGGCGGTATATTTTTTTTGCCCATTCGTATGATTTTCAGCTATTCTGATTGGTTGCCAGTCAGCCCTCCCTGTATGTTTTTTTTTTCTGAAAACCATAATTTCGGTTGAATAGAAAGAGGTGAGCTTGAAGTTTATTGGTAATTACTTTTTGTCGTAATCATTTCGGCTTCCTGTTTTTGGGACTCCGTCAAAGCTTTCCATTCAAATTTTGCATTAACTTCGGATAATTGCTCCACATAAATTGGATTTAATGTCCCTCCATTCTGTATTTTTCTTCAGGGATGGCCTTATCTATTTTTCTCCTGCACTTTATTCCCCTACCGCTTGGCTGAAATTCTTTCATACTCCCCTATGTTAACTTCACGATTTTCTGTGAAGCCGTTCATCATTGTCAGGCTTATTGCTTTTTCTAAGTTTGCCGCCTGCTCGCATCTTTTTTTTGCATCCCATTCAGCTTGTACTTCTCCTTTCTTTGCTGATTTATTCAGCTGCCAAACCTTGATCTTCATTGAGGTCAACTGAATTTGTTTGCTATTTGTCTCTCGCATTTGTTTATTTTTTATTTTATTGCGATTATTTTTAATTTTTTTATTATTGTTATTAATATTTTCATCTATTATACGTTAGAAAATTTCATCGGTATTGAATTCGGCTCCTGTAGCGTACTTTTCTTTCTTGCACTGTTTTACTGGGCCGCCGCTTTGTCCTAAATGGTTTTCATCGTGTTATTTGTCTCCTGTATTAGTTTATTGATTAATTTATCAATATTATTTTAACTTTTTCATTATTATTATTATTCTAGCTTTTATATTTTTTTTGAAAAATTCATTAATAATGAGCTTTGTTCCCTCAGCTTATATTTTTTTCTTTCACTGTTTCATTCAGCTATTGCTTGACCTCAATTTGCTTGCGTCGTGCTATTTGTCTCTTGCATTCGTTTATTTATTAATTAATCAATATTATTTTTACTCTACAATCATTATTATTTTAACTTTCAATTTTTTTTGTAACATTTATTGGTAATGAACTCGGTTCATTATAGAAGTAGTTTCTGGTACTATTATTCAAAAGATAATAAAAAGTGTACTTGGCGTGCGGTATAAAAATGCCAGTGCTGTAAAGGTTGACAGTTGTGTCGAGTTTCCCTTGATGTGAAATTTGAGGAAATATTGTCTTGGAAGTGGAGCTACTTATTCATAGAGTTTAGTTTAATTCAGTGAGACATAAAGTTTGTAATTAAGATTACGTCATGTATCTTCAAGAACTAGGTTGTCAGTTTAGAATATAATAGGTATTCGTAGGTTGATACGTTTGAAGGTGAGAATATGGGTACGTCTGGTGGGCCTAGAAGTGTTTTTCTGTTTGAGGAGCAGCTTTAGGAATAGGAATTGTCTGGTAAGAAATATATTTGAAGCTCTTGTGTGGTTGAGTAAATTAAGAATCTTAGTTTTATATTAGCAAAACTGGTAAAATTTTTATAATTTTCTTTCAGAATGGTTTGGGGATATGTGATTGAAAATTTATGATTGAAAAATTTAATGCAATCAAATTCAATGACAAATGTAATAATATCGAGAAAAGGTAGTTAAAATGTATAAACGGTTAAAACATAATTTAAGGAGGTGTGTTTTAAGTATAAAGGTTGTGAAATTTATTGGTTATTAATACTTTTCACTCTTATGTGGAAAAAAAATATCAATAAAAAAAAGACAGTTTAACTAAGGTTAACAGGAGTTATTTAATTAGTAGTATTCATACGGTAATTTTTTTTATTAATGGATAAATTTTGTAATGGAATTGATGTAAAGATATTGGATTTCTAGTACAAAATATACGATTTCGAAAAAAATGATAGTAAAAGAAAAAAATCCAAAAAAAATGTCGAGGGACATAAAGTTTAGTATTATTAATAACTGTTAGTGATAATTAATACAATCTAAGGGTAGTTTTTAGAAACACAGTTAAATTACTTAATTCAAGAATTAAAAATCGTATGTCATCAGTGTTGTTATGCAGCCCTTTTAATAAATTTGAACGTATATTTATTTTGTTAGTAAATGACCTAAGACTATAAAGTAGTAACCCCATAAATAAAAATGAATTCCTATGAGACTAACACGAAATTTAGCGTAATAATAAAAAGTTTTCATGGTAAACTTTGATATATAAATAATAATGAACTCATGCACAAGAGTCATGAGATGTGTTTTTGTATAAATTGATGTTGGTTAATAGCTATTCTCCAATCACAGGCTATACAACTGATGTTGTATTCTATAATTAAGATATATAAGAGGATTTTTGTTAACTCTGTTAATAATAAACGTGATTACAGTACCTGTCTGTATTTTTTCTTACCTTTTATCTCTTGCAATTCTATCTTGTTCATGTTTTTCTTTAGTAAGAAAGATTCTTTTTTTCGAGAATCATTCGAAGGTATGATATCGTTTATTTCTCTCAGTATAAAGTACTTTTTATTTGCTTTATTTTGTTTTTGGTAAATATTGAGATGTTGATACACGTTGTTATCCAAGAATTTTATTTCACGTATACCTTCTTTCTCAGGTTTTTGGTCCGATCTTGAAGAAATTTTTGAACGGCCACTTAGACTGATTTTCGTAACTATACGGATAATTTTATATTAACCTGGGCTAGAGTTTAATAATTTTTGTGATCTTTTAAAGGCCTGGGTTCGGCCTGTCTGGGCTCAGTATCTTTTTTCTTTAGGATTTTTTTATAACTTACATCGTTGATTTTATTGTCTCTAAATAAATTTTTATTTTCAACTAACTGACAACTAATTGAGTGAGACTTGAGAAGATTGTTTGATCTGATGTTAATATTATGGACTTTGTTTTAAGTTTTGTTTATTTCCTTGATAGTAAAAGATTTAGTTTTTGTAGAAAGATTTGACTAGATGCTTTCAATTTTGTTAAATTGCTTTTTTTCGGCAAATTTTTTGATTTTATTATGTCTTAAACCTAATTTTTAAACAAAGGCTGAATCTTTAATTAACTGAAATGTGAACTTCGGTAATGTCATCCATAACACTTAAGTAGAGCTCTTTAATGCTTTTAAGCTCTTTACTTTCTGTGATGTTTTCTATATATTCATATTTATAATCTTGCACGTTGAATATTTCTGCTGTCTCGTATTTTATCTGCGATTCTTGAGCAGATTTATTATAAATGCGTCGTTTAAAACAAAAGCTGATTTTTTGTTTATTATTTTATGATTCTTTAATTTTGCTGTTTGCTTTTTTTGGGCATAGCGTTCCTTTCGATTAAAAGATATATGTAGTGATTTCGTTGTTTCCCAATTTATCAGAGAATTTTAAAGAGTTTTTGATTTCGAGTGTATCGTTTTTAGTAATAATAAATGTTTAAATTACAGATTTATAATCTTCTAATTCTTTTGAGCGGTATATAAGGAAACTCTGTTCTTTTGTGTAGGAACCATTGTAGAAAGTTTCTACTTTCTCATACTCTTGGGAATCCGAGACTCTTGGGAAAAATTTAATCATGATTCTATTAGTTTTACAATTGGAACCTTTTCGGTTATATAGAAGGTGTTATTTTTCATTTTCTTTTTCTTGATGCAGCAAGATTTGTTCGCCATTCGATGTGTGACACTCAAATCTTGTGGATTTGTTTTTAGAAACTTGTCCTTCAAATCTGGCGACAGTTATTCTATATAAGTGTCTTTTGCAATTTCTTGTAGTCAGTTTAATTAAAGTAACTTACAAATGCCTTACAAGTGCTTAGGATTATTGCAAGTGGAGGAAGCTTCATTCAGCATACCAGTCACTTAGCCGTTAAAATAAATTCAGAGAGTTCTTTCGTTATTGATTGTAGTATTGGTACTTAGATATTTCGCCAAAAAAATAGCCAAACATGTTTGGAAATTCAAATGATTCTTCTAGATGAATTTCTAAATCATTTGTTGAATCGAATGTTGAATCTCTCACTGCAAGACTGACTTCTCCACAAGTTTAGATGCAATGACACTAAGAAATATCCTATCTGCGCAATTTGTTATTTTAGAGTGAATAATTACTACTATTTTATTAAAGTGAAGAATTAAGACTTTATGTATGATTATGTAAATATCTTTTGCATTATTGTCAAATACATACATATACACACGCGCATCTTTTACATATACGTACACACATACACATACAACCGTACACATACACACATACACATACATACATACACATACGCACATACACATACACACATACACATACACACATACACACATACACATACACATACACACATACACATACATACATACACACACATACACATACACACACATACACATACACACATACACATACACACACATACACATACACACACATACACACACATACACATACACACACATACACATACACACACATACACATACACACACATACACATACACACATACACATGAACACATACGCATACATACATACACACATACACAATATCCATCTCTCCGTCTCCGTCTTTTCGCAGCCGTGTTTTTTTGACCACACAGGGCTCAAAATAGCAGCCGCGCATTTGTGACTACACAGCGCTCATAATAGCATTTGTGAATTCTCAACTACACAGCACTTACAATAGCAAACGCGTTTTTTTAACCACACAGTGCTCCAAATAGCTGCCACGAATTTTCGATAACACAGCGCTTCCAATAGTTGTTGCATTTTTCATCTTTAGCTCTTAAAATAGTAGTCACGTTTTCTAAACCAGATAGTGCTCTGAAAAGCAGTCGTGAATTTTTAATTACACAGCGCTTACAGTAGTTTTAGCGTTTTTCCTTATCATAGCACTCACAATAACAGCCATGTTTTTTTAACTACACAGTATTTAAAAAAGCAAGTACGTTTTTTCAATCGCACAGAACTAAAACTAGCAGCTGAGATTTTTAACCACACAGCGCTAAACTTTACTTCATAATTCTTAATTTTTTTATATTACTATTACTACTATTATATTACAGTGAAGAATTAAGACTTTTTTTTCTTACGTGAATATCTTTAGCACTATTGTCACATACATACATACACATACACACGTGCAGCACTAACACATACATACACACATATACATACATATACGCACATACACATACATACATACATACGCACATATACACATATAAACATATCCACCCACATAAACATACTCATATACACCCACACAGACATGCACAATATCCGTCACTCCATTTCTCCGTCCCCGTCTCTAAGTCTCTGTCTCTTTGTCTTCGTTGCTCTGTCTCCGTTTCTTCTTTTCCGCTGCTCCGTTACTCCATCTCTCCGTATCCGTCACTCCGTCTCCGTCTCTCCGTATCTGTCCCTCTGTCTCTCCGAATTCGTCCCTCTGTCTCTCCGTCTCCCTCTCCGTCTCTCCACCTTCGTTTTTTCATCTCCGTCTCTCCTTCTCCGTTTATCCGTCCCTGTGTGTCCCCGTTTCTCTGTCTTCGTCTCTCTGTCTTCGTCTCTCTGTCTTCATCTTTCTATCTCCGTCTTTCTGTCTCTATCTTGGTTGGCGCAGTAAAGTAACGCCTTTTCTTGATGATGATCATGATATGTTTATTGTTTGATAAATTTCCAATTTCACGTTTCGTCCCAGATCTGTTTAGACTTATCAATAAAGCTTTGTGAGAGAAGACAATCTAAATGAATAGCCATTATTAAAGTTTATTCTGATTGAAAAAAAATTCTAGATAAATATTTTCACTTCTGAACTTATATTTGTAATTAATTAGAAGCATTTCGAGAAATCATCAACTAAAGCTTTATTGAGGGCAGATCAAGGCTCTATTCTATAGTGATTATTTTTAATTATATTTACTTGTATTATTTGATTTATTCAGATTGTCTTTTTTATTATAACAGATCCTGCTTTAGACGTTACTTTTAATAATAATTTCAGTTCTTTTTTGCTTGGCACTAATATTAATATCCGTGTTCCTTTAATTACACAGCGCTCACAATAGCAGTCGTGTTATTTTCATTATACAACGTTTACAATAAAAGTCGCGTTTTATCAATAACACCGTGCTCACATTGGCGATCGAGTCCCTTTAACTACACAGCGTTCAAAATAGCAACCGTGAATACTTGATTACACAGTGCTTGCAATAGTAGCCGCGTATTTTTAACCATACAGCGCTCAAAATAGCAGCCGCAAATTTGTAACTACACAGCGCTTAAAATAGCAGCTGCGAATTCTTAATTAAACAGTGCTTAAAATAGCAGCCGCGTTTTTTTAACCATACAGCGCTCAAAATAGCAGCCGCGAATTTACTAACTACACAGCGCTCAAGATGGCAACCATGAATTTTCAATAACACAGCGCTTACAGTAGTTGTTACATTTTTCATCTTTAGTTCTTCAAATAGTAGCTGCGTTTTTTTAACCAGATAGTGCTCTGAAAAGCAGTTGCGAATTTCTAATTATACAGCGCTTACAATAGTTGTTGCGTTTTTCATCTTTAGCTCTTAGAATAGCAGCCGTGTTTTTGAAACCAGATAGTGCTCTGAAAAGCAGTCGCAAATTTCTAATCACACAGCACTTACAGGAGTCTTAGCGTTTGTCCCCATTACAAACCTTACAGTAGCAGCCATGTTTTTGTCTTTAAATGCACAGCATTTAAAAAACCAATCGCGTTTTTTCAACGGCACAGAACTAACATTAACAGCCGTGATTTTAAACCACACAACGCTGAACTCTAATTAATAATTTTTAATTTTTTATATTCACTGTTTCATTAGAGTTTCCAATATGTTTGATTTTATTTTCTTATTTGTTATATTTAATGTTTGTATTGTGGTTTTATGTAGATGTTTTTAGTATAGACCATTTAATCTTCGACTTTTTTCGATTTTTCTGTTATTAATATTTTTAATTCTTTTTTATTAGTTGTCCTTGAAAGTGCCACGGTTAACTGCCCGTGACTGTAAATCGGTGTTGGTAGATACACTCCTACTTTTTTAAATGATTGTCCTTACGACTTATTAATAGTCATTGCATGAGCAAGTTGTACAGAACATTGTTTTCTGGTCATCTGAAATGGCAGTTCATCATTTGCTTACAAGGTCATACGTGGTAAGAATATAGTGCTCCCTTTTTTACTCCCTGCTGATATTTTTGCAATAATAGTAAATTGTTTCAATGTCGTTATTACTAATCAAGCTCCATTACAAAGTCCTTCATTCAAATTAACATTTCTTAGAAGTATTACTAGCTCCTTTCATTAATTGGAATCTATGTGGAGGTAAACCGTTGGACGTTATAAAATTTAGAAATTCTGTTGGCAAAATTGCGTCTAAACTTTGCATCTTTTGCAGAGTCAATACTTAAACACGCTATTACTAGTTCATTTATATTTAATAAAATTTTTTCATTCATTTCTGTTACATCTACGTTTTTCGGTGCTAAAATATTATTTTCTTAATAGTCACAATTTTCAATACTTATATTATGCTTTTAAATTTCATCAATTAGATTGCCATTTGACGATATTTATTTTGGAATTTGTAGAACTTCATTTCCGTTTTTATATTTTGAATGATAATTACTATTTCCTATATTTAGTAACCAATTTTTAAATTTATCATCTGATTCCGATAAACGTTTATTTTTTTTCAAAGACATAAATTGGAAATGTTTCCAAAAATAGTTTTTTTGACACAATTTTCTACTGTCTGTGTTCTATTTTCATGTTTAAATATTGGTAATGTTTGTCTAAAATCATCTGATATGATAAATGTTTTTCCTCTAAACGGATAATTATTATCACATGCATCTGCAAAAATGCGATCGACAGCTTCAAAAGCGCATTCTGATGTCATTGTGGGTCTATGGTGATAAATCAAAAGGCCAATAGAAAAAGAAGAAGAAGATGTCATTATGATTTCATTCCAGATAACAATTGATAAATTTTTCATTTTTTTACGTATTTCGCTGTTTGCACTAATATTACATGATGTGTCTTCAGATATGTTCAACGGTAATTTAAATGCTGTATTGTCACACAGTCTTGAAATAAATTAGCCGCTATACCTGTCCCTGATACAACTAAATAGTTGATTCCATTAATTTTTAGATAAGTTAAAATTGTATTTAATACGTAGCTTTTACTACTTCCACCTGGACGGTCTATATATATATATATATATATATATATATATATATATTATATATAAATATATATATATATGTGCAGTTTGTATTCAATGAATTTATTACTCTATCAAAAATAGTCGTTTGAGCATTTGTTAAAGTATCAATGATTGACCGAATATTATTAACATTATTTACTGTACTATATTCAATTCAGTTATTTTCAATATAGTATTCTGAAGTAGGTATATTAAAGTCACCTAATGAGAATTCATTATAAGTTAGAATATCATTAATTATGCTTAATGCATATTCTTCACCTTTTTGTTTATTCATTTTTGGAGGATGAAAATAGATTTTAGATTTTTCATATAATTCTCGAGCATTTATTGGAATGTGAAATGTACAAATGTAACCAAATAATTGACAAAGAGCTTTTGGGAATCGAGATTGACATGATTCTTTTAAACATTTATCCCATTCATCATTGATTTTAATTCGATTTCTTGCTGTTGCTGCTTCAAAGAATGTTGAGTATGTGATTCAGTTGAACGTTTTTAAGTTTTCAAAAGATGTTGCAGCTTTAAAGTAAAGCAGAAGTAACCTTAAAAAGAATTTTTCTCTTTGTTTTTGATTAACTAAGTACATTTTGCTTAGAATACGTTTCATAGTCTTTTTTCTTTTTGTCTATGTTTTATGTAATCGATTAAAAACATAATGTTGCGGTATATCAGAATAAAAGTAATTATGTGCCTCTGGGTCACTTTTATTAAGTTCGAACCACGCTGTTTGTGTTGTATTTACATTTTTCTTATCAATTTCGTGTTCGGATCCTTTTTTAAAATATACATATTGTTCATTTTTATTATAAACGGCTAATCTATAAATTCTATGTGAAAGTTCACTTATATTATATCCCAATATGCGATGCATAGCTTCTAGCGGGCAAATGTATCTTGTGTTTATATATTGTTTAATTTCATCATAAAACATATTTAAATCATTCGTTTTATACGTTTTATCATAAGTATTACTTTCAGTATTTATTTCACCTACTTTCATTTCGATAAATGCACAATCATGTCATTTGAAGTAGTATTTAAATAAGTATTTTATAACTCTTATTGTTGAACATAATTTAATATTAATATAACAGTTAAACTTTAATAATAAATATAGGTTATAAGAAAACATAAATCTATTGTCTGCCGACTTTTTTTTTTAACCGACTTTGTGTATAATGTCTCATTTTTATAATTTCTTCGGCGATAAATAAGATAACCATTTATCATTATTATAGTTTTATTAAATCGTTTCGGAAAATTTTTCGTACACTCCCCTGGTTCTTTATCCATACAAGGTGAGTTTTTATTCTGATCTTCACAAGGGCCACGGATTATAAATTGTTCAACTATTTTATATAGTCTGGGATTCTCATTTTTATTTGGAATTTCAGCTACTATGAATTTATCAACGTCATTACTATTGTAAATTTTATTATTTTTACTTAAAAATATTAGCATATAGGCATGCGGTAATCCTCTCTTTTGAAATTCTACTACGTATGAATATGCAATGCATTTTCCCAAAATATGTTTTTTAGAAATTTGCTCTATTAATAGTTTTCATTTTTAATAAAATACTTCAACAACAATATTTGGTCCATCTGTTACTTCTTCACTATGTCCTATATTATTTGTGATTTCTTCTTATTTCAGATTGCACGTCATAGTAATGAAAAAATCTGGTTTCCCAATTCTTCGTACTAATGTTATCGGATCAAGAAAATTTTGATATAAGGAACGCGGACTTCCTGTAAAAGTTGATGGTGGTATAAACATTTTTTTTATGCTATGATTGTCAATAATCATTATTCACTTTTATTGAAGCTTATTAATTTACAACAAATGAAAAATTTTTTTTTTTTAATGCAGTACAATATAATGATATGAATATATGGGAGAAAATTAAATACATATTTTATATTGAACTACTATTGTCAATAAAATTAGCAAATTTATATATAATAATATAATATATGGAAACGCAACCGAGCGACGTCAGGAGCGAGGTAAATTTCGCTCGTTTTTATTAAGTTTAGAAAATTTTTTAAGTCGCAATAGGGGCGATAATTTGGAACCTTCAAATTTTGCTTAGGAACTTCTATTTTGTGTTTCCAAAGCGTTATTGTTTTTATATAATCTTTGTCTTCAGAGTCTTCAGTATCCTCTGAATCATCATCGAAGGAGCTCTCATCTTCTGCGTAAACTAAGTTCTTTTAATGTTGTTCTATTGTTGTTATGTTATTAAGTGGTTATAATCTGATAATTATTGGCTTATTATTTTCTTTTTTTTACAATAGAATATTTAGCGTATATAACTATTATTCTACATATGATTGCTATGTACGTATAGAAAATTTTGAAATTCCGAATGTAATATTTTAATGTTACTAGGTACTATATACTAGGTTGACTCTCTTTATTTTAATAGATGTATAGAGCTTGAAGGGCTTGTGTTCGATCTATTAAGCTGATAATATATATACATATATAATTAAATCTAATTTAAATTATCTAGTTTTGCTTGTGTTCTGAAAAATTATATAAATTTTATTTATATTGGCTTATCATTTTTATACAAATAAAAGGTACATCACTGATGAAGAATTCGACCTGGTGATAAGGACAGTCACAACGAAGGAGACAGATTATATATGCCCTGACGTACGACAGGTGGCCACAGTATGACAGGTAAGAAAGAAAGAAAAGGCAGAATTAATGACAGCAATAAGACTAAGAAGACAGAGGAGCTGTATAACATGACAGGACAGAAGCTAGAATACAGTGACGGTTTTGAAGATAGCTCTGTAAAAACTGTAGTCAAAGCAACTGCAGGAGATCAAACAACGACAGATAAGGAAAGAAAAACAAATCAAAGGTTTAACATTAAAATTGAATGATGCGTTGGAAAATATAAATACGACGAAATAGACGGTCGATGAAGTGCAACAGAGAGACTGCGAGAGACGGAAAACAGAAAAAAATAGACGATGTAATGGCATTATTGAACAAAGAAAAGGCAAAAATGCAAAACCTCACAACTAACCAAGGAACGACAGATAACCGGAAAGCGTCAACACCTACATCAAGAATAAATCTTGAAATAAATAAAAATAAAAATTCTACGGTTTTAGATAGCGATCAAGGTCAGAATAATAAAATCGACATTTCACGTTTAATTCAGTTGGAAGTAAATAAAGATTAAATACTAACGACCGTAGTTTAATTGATATTTCTAATAAATTAGAGAAAACAATAACGGCTAGTTTAACAAGTAAAGATGGTCTAGTTAAACGTGATTACAAATAACAACTGAAATGAAGTTCAAAAATTTCTTTGATTATTTTCAATCAAAATTAAGAGCGTTGGATTTACTGTGTATTGTTGACAACTCCATTGATATAGTTGTGATTGTATTTGAAATAATTAAAGAAAAACAGAATCAGAGATATTTTAATTAATCGAATTGATAGAGGTTATAATGCTAGATTAATGGAAATCATATAAGATTCAATTAAACTTTCATACAGAGTTAGAAAAATCAAGTTATGTGAAGTAAATATAACCTCATCTTATATCAAGAGACAATTGCATTGTATATAGTACAATTCTATTAAAGAAACTTCTGCTTAATTTATTTACAGATTCAGGGAAATAGTACGTAACTGTAACAACCTACCTAATATGCAATATATGTCTGGAGAAAATAAAAATGCATTTTTCAATGCAAGCAAAGTACCTTAAGTACGAAATATATAAAAATTATCAATTGTGTAAGTGAAGTGCAGAAGGACAGAACGATCTTCAATGACAGCAAGGACGAGTGATTAGTCACGAGTAAGGGGTTATGAATGTGATGACTTTGGTCACTATGCTAGCCATTGTACTCACAAAAATACAGGACAAAGTACCAAAATACAAAAGGTACGAAACTAAGTCTTTTAACACTAACGAAAGTGAGAATAAGGATGTACAAAAAGGCTTAAAACGTAAGAGTATTAATTCACACTGAGACGAAAATCGAAAACAAGCGAGATTTGATAATAAACGAGTCCGAAGAACGTACAGATATTTAAATCTTGGTCAATCAAGTTAAGAAAATAAATTTAAACAATCAAAAGTCAAAAATGAAAAATCAAATAATGAAGAGGGTGAATACGATATCGAAAAAATATAAACAAATTAACGACTTTGTTTAGTGCATTAAGCATAAATTATAAGACAAACAACAGATCAGTATTAGCTAGATTTATTGCAGATAGTGGTGCGACAGAACACTTAATCAACTCAAATTAATTATTTAAACATTTGAAGAAAAGCATAATGAAATACAATGCGCAAATAAAGACAGCAGCGCAAATCTTAAATTTGAGAAAACAGGAAGCGTGCAAATAAATACGACTAATAAAAAATTCATTACTTTAGACAGAGTAATCTGTGCGGAAACTTTAAATAAAAATCTTTCATTCTTACGTAAGTTTGCAGATAAGAGTCTAAGTATTTACTTGAACAATAAAACAATAGATATATACGATTTTATTTCGGGTAAATCATTTTTGACAGCAATATATATTCAGCCATATTGGTTGATTGAATTTGAATCAGATACGACAGAAAATAGTATACACTTTACGGAAGGTGAAATGATCACCCCATAGCAAATATTTGCCACCCTTGCCTTTGGCTCGAGGTAGCAATTATATGTGCTATGGACTCACCAATACTTTACCTTCCATGATGTGTAATATACTATAAAACAAAGACAGGTTATAGCATATCGTCGGGTGAGAAGAAAAAGATCATAACTCAGACAAACGCTTAAAAAAGTTAATGGGCAAAATCAAGTTGGTACTTTTTTCAGCGTTTGTCTGAGTTGTATTTTTTTTCTTCTTACCCGACGAAATGTAACGACAAGAAAAATGAATGAAGAGCAGAATATTAAAGAAAATAATCAAGCTGACGAAAAGGAAGAAAATGAGACAGTCAAAGATAAAAAATATTTAGATTTTGAAAACACGATTGCAGACAGAAATTGATGGGATAGCTTTATTGGTGTTTATTTACATAACTCATATTGTGATTTGGGTATGCCAGTTTAGTTACGCCCGGGTGGCTATAGCTGTGGCAGAATGTTTTCTTAGGAGTAATCTAAAGCAACATGAGAGGTTGAATGGTAGATGACTGAGGGGCGGTGGGCATATTTTGTGGGTTATAGCTATTCGTTACATGAGTTTGGGTTCCTTGATTCAGGTCATCCGTGGAATTGCTGTTAACTTCCTAATTATGGTTAAGACCATTGTTGCTCTTCTTGGCTCGCTCAGTGCGACTATTAGCTATTTTATTATAGCTAGTCGTTATGTTGCTACTTTCTATTTTCTCGCTCTTATTATGATTTGTTTCACTCGCGATCTTGGTTAGGGTGCTACTCTCTATTGTCTGCATATTATTATATTCTATTTCGCTTGCACCCTTAATGTTTTGGCTTTTCACATATTGAATATTGCCTATGCTATTTATTTTAATACTAAATTTATTGGCTAAGTCTCTATCGCTCTGTTTTAGTGATAAAAGGCTGTGATTATCTAGTATTTTTCTTGGAATAGGTTTAATGCTGTCAATGCTGCTTACTACCTGACTATAGCTATTTCTATAGTCATAGGGTTGTTCTCTAATTTGCCATTGCTACCTAATTGATAGCTATTTGCTATATCACTCTCTGCTACAGGGGTTTCTGCTAATTGATTCTTAATCCCCTGACTATATGCCACGCTCTGATTATTTGCTGTTCAACTTAAATCTTTTTGATGACTACCCAAACATGAAGGCTTGTCTGCCGGTTTAGTCTGACGCACTTTACGGGAGAAAACAGCGACTCCTAATGGTCCCGTCTTTGCTCGTCTTCTGACTGCTGGCATCGAGAGCAGTCCTTGATGGGAACGTTGAGTTGTCCACTACTGTAGCATCTCATTGGCTGAGAAAATTCACGTAGTCAATGGCCTAATTTTCCACATCTAAAACATGGTTCGGTTTGCTCACGCAAAATTTTTTTGATAATGGGTGATGAATTTGGATTTGAGGGTATTTTATAAGGAGTTTGACTTGACACTTGGGACGTACGATGGTCGGAACTGACTTTGCGCGCCTTCCGGGTTCTTGTCCCATTTTCTCGATGTGCCTTCTGGGTTTCAACTTCCATTTTCAGTTGAATTTATCGATTTTCTTTCTGCGCTTATAGGTTACTTGCTGGAATTTCAGCTAAAAAAGGGTCAGGGTAGTTACCGATAACTGGAGCTAGCACTGGTGGTGGATCAAGAAATCATCTTTGAATTTAGGGAGATATAAGGGCAGTTCTATTTAATCTAGGGAACTTCACACCAGTGCAAGCTGTAATAGCGGATGATAATTCATCGAGGGCTGAAGGAAGTGGTATGCTCTTCTTCGTCCTCCGTGGAATGTCGTAGTAGTATTCGCAGAAATGGTATTACTTAATATCATAAGGCTAGGAAAACTCAACGTATCCATAGAGAGACGGCATGTGGTAGTGCTAAGAGTGGTGGTCACAATGGCAGTAGTACAAGGAGTAGTAGGCGATGGCGAATTTCTTCGACCGGTGGGAAAATGGGGATAATATTTATCGTCATCATGAACGGCTGCTGCGATTCGAATAGGTTTGTGCTGTTCGTTTTGCAAAGTGGTCAAGCTACTTGGGGAAAAGTCTGACATCGTACTTGCGAGTCTTCCATCACCTCGTCGTTCTCTGGCACCCAAGGGGCTGCATCGACTACTAAATGTCTCCTTAGTTCGTACCGGTAGATACGGTTTACAAATTGATCAGTAGTTCCTTTTCTGCTAATTCTGCGACTGCAGTATTCAAATAATTGATCAATTGAAAACTCATTTACCACTTTAAACAATTCCGTCTTGGCTATAAAGGGATTATTTCGATATGAAGTCTCTGAGATCAATAAGGATTCTATTTTTAATTGTTTGCCCGCCATAATAAAAAAATAAAAATTTATTCTTCCACTCAAAGGTTATACGAAAAACTATGATTATTCTATTCTTATTCAACTAATAATCTGCGCTTAGGTTACATCTCAGGAAGTTCATCTAAAAATTCTCTGCTTAGCTCTGGCTTGAAAATAAAGACAAAATTTATTTAACTTCAAAAATTTTACGAAAAAAAATTCGTGACTTGAATTCAACAGTTAAGAAAATTAATAAGTTATCACCAGCACAAAACAAAAAAAGATTTTAAATAAATAAAAAAAATCGAGTGATCTAAGTTTTTAAGTGTAAAAGGTCCTATGTGTCAACTTCTCAAGCGTGAATGAGCATACTTACACCTTTCTATTAAGCTTCGGCTTGAGGCGTTGTATGTCTTATGAATAAATTCTAATTAAAGTTTAAAAAAACTGATTATCTAAAGAAAACAAAGTCATCTCAAGCAATTCAATAAATAATTATATGCGAACCAAAGATACACAAAAAATTGTTAGTAAAAAGAAGAAAAAAAAACGTTAAATAACTAATCTAAAGCAAAATTGAGCATTTTTTCTTAATTTATGTTAGAAAGAGGAATTTCAGGTACAATTTCCATTGCTTTATAATTTTTGGAAAAAATAATATTTTTATATTCTGTAGCTGCTATTTCGAAAGAATTTAAACTCAGCTTTCATTTGAAAAAAAGTTTTAAGTTTCTAGCTATTAATGCTGAAGAAGCATTTAAAAATCGAGTAATTTTTATAGTAATTTTCTTTAATTGCTTGTAACTAGGGAAAAATTGAGCATTAGAGTCCAGTAACTTGGCTTTTTCCATTTTCTTACATCCAAAATCATCCCCTAAAATTTAAGCAAAATCTGCGTCCCAATACCCTGACACTCTTCTTGTAAGTTGAAACAAGTGATTTATTATATTGTTACACTATTTTTGCAAAATCTTTTTGAGCCATACGGTGTCTAACCCCATGGTTAAATAAATTTATGTCAATGTCAATGTCTCCCTCTTTCTGCCTCTCTCTTACTCGAAGATTTGATCAACTTCCACTCACATCACTACATTAATTTATATTAATACGAAATACCGTATACTTAAGATTGGATTTAAATATAAGCAAAAGTTCAACTGTAGCGCCGCCTGACATAGGCATCTTATGACATTAGATGTTCTATCTTACAAAGAGAGTACCCAACCTTTGGCAAACGGATTTGGCTGAAACTGCAGGATATGATTTTTTGATGAAAAAAAATGAGCCTGTAATTTTTCTTTCCTTTAAATAGGCCCCATATACGGAGATATAGACATTTTCTCGAAAACATAATAAAAAGGAGCATTTATATGATCTTGAATAATCTGTAACGTCCCTTTCCTACTAGCCGATTTAAACAATCATTTATCTATCAATCAATTATTATTGAGCATGAATATCTCTTTTATTTGGCAGCCAACTGATTTATAGAATCGTTACAAGCTAGCGCACCATGCCTAGCTTGTGCAGACTCTTTGTATTGTTTTATTATTTTTTTTAAAAGTCGTTTATAGCTAGTGTGCCTTACCTAGCTATAGCAGACTGTTTTGATAAAAAGATATAAGTAATTTTTTGGTATTAAATAAAAAGCCCGTTATTGTTAAGGACCAAGCGCCTTAACATACAGAGCTTAAAATAGATTAATAGAAAAAGGATAGTTTGCTCGGATAAGCTCTTTATTTCTAATCCATACAAAAAACTATTACAAAATATGTGTATTGGACACGTGTATAAAAAACGCCTTGCTTAAGACAATGCAATGGTCAAGCGCCAGTATTTGTTCCAAGCAAGGTATGCTACCGTACGGTAGAAAAGCTGATCCAAGAGTGCTGATGCTAGCGAGCTCCACGCACTGCTTCAACTCTCTTTAGTATCTCTTTCACTTCTCTATTTTGGAAGAAGAGAGAGACAGATCTCTGTGTACTTACACATGCGAGAGCATGTGTACGTACACGCGTGTTTGCATGAACAGCCACTTTGGTTTTTTTGGGTGTTTGCGCGCGCATCTTCGAGTTTTGTGCGGCTTCAGGGCCGTGCATACTCGAGTGCTCATATTGCCTTCCAAATTAAAATTGATTTTGCACTCAAATCAATGCCAATTGATGAAAAAATCTATTTTATTTTTAAATACGCGACTATTGCGAAGATGCACGCATAAACACCAAACTACGCACTTAATACTACCCTGATTATGATGTTTTGGTTTGCCTTCAAAATAAAATTGATTTTTCCTTTGTAAACTTTTCAAACTAACTAAACTTTATTTTTATATTTATAATTGTGTAAGTAATTAATATGTTTATTATCTTTTTTTTAACTCAACCTTAAAATAAGTATTTACGCTGTATAAAAGTTATTTTTTTACTTATTTGTTGTTTATCTTCTTAATTCTTTTATTCAATCGTCTGCGACTTCTTCTTTTTCTTCTTTATCTTCTTCATTATTTAAGTGCCCCCCTTTGAAATATTTTAAATTTATAATTTGTTGTTCTCGAGGTAACTTTTTAACCAGACTATTTTGTATTTGTTTTTAGTTCACTATGGCCATAACTCTATTTTATTTCATTTAATGCATCTCTTATTAATGTATAGAGCATTATAGCTCTAAATTTTGTATTTCTTATTTCATTTTCGCATAACTGAAGTCTTTCACGATTTTATGTAAAATTACATTTTAATGCATTTTCAAATGAGTTTTTGCCACCCTACTTGTAGTCATTGTCTATTCTCCCATTTGAAAAATAAAGAGGTGCCTTTTTAAAAATTTTGATTCCATGTTTACATGATAACCATTGATCAGATATATTGCAAGATACTATTTTATGTTTACAAATTAAATCTATTGGTTCAATTTCTTGTTTTGGTAACTTATTTTCACCTTTTCAAATTTTTTTATGAATCTTATCATTGGTGAGTTCGTAATGATTTTCCTCATAAAATAAATTTTCTTTATTTTCATTTGAGGTGAATGCACATGAACATGAGTCACTACCGCTCTCATGTGATTCAATGGTTTTTATCTACGTATGCTCATTTGATTTCAGTTTTTGCTCAGGATTTTTTAGATTGGCATATTCGCCATCTATGGCCAATAGTATCTTTTCGTGCACTGTCCTTAAGATCACGTTTAACATTTCCAGAAAATCATGTTTTATATTGTACTCTTTAATAACCTTCGGAATTTTAAAGTGTACGCTTATTCATTTTGCATTCATATATATATTCAACATTTTTCGTTTCTTGTTTCTTTTTAATTTCTTATTTATTGCTTCAATTAATTTACCTTTTTTAGGTAGTATTTTATTTTTTTTAAGCCTTTCTGAGTTTGCAACATGAAATATTTTCAAATTTAGAATTTTTCGTGTTTTTGGGTTTTTTTTTGCATTTTCGCCCCTTATATTATACCAATTTGGTGCAACTTTATTTAATTTTCCTGAGGTTCTTCTGGTAATAATGAGTGTATATCTATTTGAGATACATCAATATCATTGAAATAGCTTTTACCATTATTGCTGACAAGAGCTTTTAATTTTTCACTAGTTGGAGCTTTATATTTGTTTTTATCCATCAATTTCGTTGCATTTATGCTTGAATTATATATAGCTTTTTCTTTATTCTCTATATTATTATTTCCATTAAAGAATTTTTGTTAGTTTGTTTTAATTCTATGAGATTTATTTCTGTTTGATACTCTTTTTTCTTGAATCTTATCATTATCAAAACCTGACAAAATATTATAAAATGTATTTTTGTCTTTTTTTTGCGAAAATTGCATCGCTTGCCTAACATTTCTGCTAAAATGTCTGCTGATTTTTTTAGTTAGTTCTTCTTCAGTATACTGAAGATTTAATTCTTCAGCCAAACCATAGGCTTGCGTTGAATAAGTTATTCGACTTAATTTCCCATTCCCGTAGAACTGACCAAATTCCACTTTTCTTCTAGACGTTCTTTGGATATCTTCATTCCAAAATCTATCTAGGAATATCTCTTTAAAATCCTGGTATGTGAATACTTCGTCTTGATAGACGTACCACCACTCATTCGCACCTTTTTACAGTATATTATGTAATAATTCAAGAGTTTATTCCTCTTCTAGTCTTTTTAATACACATTTTTCAAATTCATTTAAGAATTTCATTGGTTTTTCAACCTCCGTGCCCTCATATTTAGGCAGTGGAATTTTAATTTTATTGCTGTGAGACTCAGAACCTGGTATTCCATTCTCTTGATTTCTTAGCTTTTCTTTTATTTCATTTATTTTTTCATCTTGCTCTTGAGCTGTATCATTAATTCGAGAGACAGAGAGAAATTGAGAAAGTAAGAAAAGAGTTAATGAAAGCGTTGATTCAGAAATCAAAAGAAGTGATCAAAGAACTACAAAAAAAAATTATTTTTTAAAAGCTTGTTTTATAAAGACGGTAGCAAATAACTTGTATACAAATTTTGGAGCAAATGTATCCAGTAGTTAATGTAAAATAGAGGAAAATGAAAAATGAAAATTTTTTTCAATATTTAAAAAATTTTTTTTAAATAAAACTATGCGAAGAAAATCGGTTTTTAAAAGTCGCAGTTCTTTTGACAAATTCTAATAATTTTCATGTAAATTTCAAAGCAAATCCATCAAGTAATTTACATAAAATAAAAGAAAAAAAATTAAAAAATCAAAATCTTTTTTCAATTTTTTAAATGGTTTTAAAATTAAAACTACACTCAGAAAACCAATTTTCAATAGCTCACGTACTTGGGCAAAAAAAAGATAGTATGCAAAATTTGAAGAGAAACCATCGTGTAGTTTTTGAGAACTAATTGGCTAAATAGATATAATATTTGTTCCAGAAATTTTTCAAAATTTTTCATATGCTCAAAAATTGGAACTACATTAAAAAAATCAGTTTTCAAAAATTTTCCTTTTTTTGGCAGTCGCAAACAATTTTCCTGCAAATTTTAGAATAAATCTATCGAGTACTTTACGTAAAATAAAAAAAAACGCTGCCAAGTGCTTTGGTGCAATACTTTCTCATAGAGCTCATTGAGTTACATTAATTTGATTTTAGTTTTGCTTTCTCATAGAGAAAGCATTGCATCGATAAAAAAAATTTTATTCTATTTTTTCATGAATTTGTACATATTTGAACTCGGGGAGTCGAAAAAAGTAGTTTCTACAATTTAATACGATATTTGATATAAATAAACTGAGAACTGGGAACTGAGTAACAACTATAATTTCCAGACTTTAATATATGACCATGAATTTGAATTATGAAATTAATTTTTACATGAAACATGCTTAAAAAAAATTCTGTGTTTATTTCTAATAAAAATATCTTCACAAATGTATTTTATATATATGAAATACGAAATTTAAATTAAAAAACCATAAGATTAAAATACACGTTTTTGGTTAATTTTAAATTTGAATATTTCAGAATAATAAAATAACTATTTGCAATTACTTAACAATCCTTTTTGCATCTAATATAAAATTTTAATGAGATACAAATATTACAAAGTGTATGTATCACAAGTAAGATTTGCATATCATAAATATTATAATTTTTAGAAAATTCTTGATATTAATAAATTATTAATTTAAACAATTAAATATTTGTTCATTGATGACAAGTAACCTTTCAAATATAGTTAAAAGAATACTGTAAATGTCAATCAAATAACATTTTCATCAAAGTAAATTTCAACGCTATAATTATTAAAATAAACATTTTTATTTAACTACAATCTATTGTAATAATTATTTTTTTAATATATATATTAAAAAAATAATAATTTTATTTAATGAACAGTTATATTTTTTTTTTTTTATTTTTTTTTAGAAAAAAAAAAGATTAATATATAAAGGATATTGTCCTCTATATGATTAACCTTTTTCCATGGCGAGGTCGAGGGAGTCCCCGCCCGGTATCTGTTTATCACATTACATCAGGCTAGACTGTCAGACCCACCATACCAAAAACTTTGACTACCGATGGATGGTCAGCCGCCACTTTTTGTGACCAACAATCAACCGATATCTAATGAGATCGGATTTTTGAGAGTCGCGATATAAAATGGCACGTACGCTAATTTTCTTTCGAAAAAAAAGTTGGAGGTACCTGGCCAGGATTCGAACCCATGCCCTCCACGTTGAAGGCAAGAGCTCTATCCATTACGCCACCGCGCTCTCTAACAGTTATATAACTATTATATATTTATAATTGTATGACGGAATTTATTAAATTAAAATTTTATTCAGTTATCATTCAGAGAATAAAGTATTTAAATTAGTTTTCATGAAAATATATTATTCAAAAAGTTACTTGTTAACAATTTTTTATAAATGACATACATTTAACCTTAATTACATTTTCATCTGTACACGTGTTGGTATTTAAATAATTTGTCATTTATATAAAAAATTGTTAACAATTAAATATATTAAAATTACATTTTAATATTACATTTTAATATATTAAAATTATATTTGCCTTAATTACATTTTCATTTGTACACGTGTTTGTATTTAAATAAATTGTCATTTATATAAAAATTGTTAACAATTAAATATATTAAAATTCATTCCATTAAAGCAATAATATTTTTAATAAGAGTAACATATTAATTTTTAAAAAACATCAAATTACCTCATTTGAAAAATTATCATTACATGATACAAAAATATTTTTTTTAATATCGTTTGAACATAATTTTTATGAGATACACTTTAAAAAAATTATTTATTTGATATTAAATTGTTTTCAATAGTCAATTATAAAGATAGGAAAACCCATATGGAAAAAATTTCTGGATATAATTGTAAATAACTGTTAATAACTGTAAATAAATGTAAATAAATGTAAATAACTATAACTATAAATAAGTGTAAAAAAGTGTTAAAAAATGTGAGAATTGAGACATAAATAATAGTTATTTACAATCATTTACAATTATTTACTGCTATTTACACTTATTAACTGTTATTTACAATTATTAACTGTTATTTACACTTATTTACAATCATTTATATTTATTTACAGTTATTTACATTTATTCACTTTTTCACAATCATTTACAGTTATTTACGATTATTTATAGTTTTTTACAATTATTTGCAGTTTTATTTACATTTTCGTAAATATTCACGAATTTATTCAATAATTTTATATATAGGCGAAAATTTTTAAAAATGTGAATAACTGTAAATAATTGTAAAAAACTATGGAAAATTGTAAATAATTGTAAATAATTATAAATAACTGTAAATAACTGTAAAAAACTGTAAATAACTGTAAATAACTATAAATAATTATAAATAATTATTAATAACATTAAATTATTCACTGATTCAAAAATTTTTGAAAATGTAAATAATAAATTATTCATTTATGTACGAATATAGTTACTTTTATCGTACATAGCGGATGGTGGCAAAAACACATCGTAACCTCAAATTTTTAAATTTCGTAAAAAAAGCATGTAAATGATTTGGACAGTAAATATGATCTTAGCTCTTTCATAAATTTTTATTTTCTAGTTTTAAATAAAAATTATTTCTTTTTTTTTGTATTGATGCTAATTCTATCGAGTATGTATAAATCACCATACAAAACATATATTCTTGGGGAGGGTAGATATCTAGTAACTTTTTATCAAATAAGCATATTGAAAATTTGACTCGAGTGGTGGACGAAGGTACAAGTGATAACTTATAAATAGTTATATTATTTCATTAAATACATTTCCAACTTGAATAATTATCTTCATGTTGAAACTAAATTTAATTAGCATTCAATACCATAAGTTATTTAAAAAAATTATCATTTTTCAAAGTTATTAAAAAGTTATTTATAAAAAGTATTTCCATATCAAAATTTCAAAATTCTATTAATTTAATTTTTTATTCTTTACATTAGACAATTAGTTTTGATGTGTAAATTTTCTTGTGATATGCAACATATATATATTATCTTATGGTTAAATATTTCATCACCTTTTATGAAAATTTTTTTTTAAAGTGGAATAATACTGTGAATAAACAAATGATTATTAGAAAATATTGAAAACTGTAAATAACAATGAAAAAGCGTTAGGTTGGAGATAAATAATGATTGTTTATTATCATTTATACATTTTTTAAATGTAGATACTGCAAGTATCCGTAAATAACTGTAAATAAATTGAAGAATACAATTGTTAGAAATAACTCAAAATAATTTTCATTTTAGTTCTTTTTACAACAAACTTTTTTTAATGAATAAATATATATATATATATATATATATATGGGACATTTCACACCAACTGGAAGAGCAGAATAATAAAAATCTCTGAAACTCTAAGAATATAATCTTTTTGTTATCCAAAAGATGTAAATAAATTTTCAAGGATTGAGATTAGAAGGATCAAGAGCTATAGATCCTTGAAATTAGAAAATTTTTCAAAATTTTTAGAAAAGTCCCAACTTAATTTTTTTTTTCCTGAAAATCTTGATATTTTAGAGAGAGATTCATAAGAATACTTCTTGTTGTAAATGAATAGCAGAGTAAGCATGATTCTTTACAGAACCTGAATTTTGAAGTTTACTATTGGTTCTTATATGTATTGCATGGCAATTGAAATTACTCATGGTTCGCCACTTCAGAAATTTCTTTTCGCGAGCTTATTTTTTTCTATTTTACATGAACTTTAAAAAGAATTTTTCATCATGTAAGTCAGAGACAACAATAAGGAATCATGACAGTAAAAAGTATAAAAGAAAATTATGTTTATCGACGATCTCCTCCAGTGCAATACTCTTGGAGATGCGATAATTCATAATTTTCTTTACGTGTGGAGGAGAGGGTAAAATGAAAAAAGTTATTATCGACGACTCCGTTGAGTGGAATACTCTAAAGTGTGCAATAATAAACTTTTTTACTATATGAAATATGCAGAAAAGTGTTTCAATCGACGACATCTTTAAGTGCAATACTCTCAAATGTGCGATAAATAACACTTTTATTTAATGAAATATGATTAAATAAATTATCGACGACATATCCAAGTGCTTTACTTATTCTATGACAGATAATGCATGAAGTGAGATGAGTTGTACTATTCTAAATGAATTGTAACATAGTCTCATTTAAGTTAAAATCTTTTGTCTTTTATTTATTAATTAAAGAAATTTATATTTTATAATTTTTACAACATAATATAAATTTTAACACAGAGTGCTAAAGTCTTATGCCTTTGACGGTATAAGATCGAATGAATCTTCTTGGCTTGTCGCAGGCCTTTTTATACCATTTGATGTACCTTCGATGATATTCTATTAGAGAAATAGAATGTTCCATAACTTTAATTTATTATTTCCTTAATTTAACTTAAAATATTGATAAAAAGAACATTATTTTTCTCTCATAGTCATCAAAGGTTATTATTATAAAAAAGGAATGCTCCCTTAATCATAACAATTATATTTTATTTTATTTATTATTATTAATTTAATATTGATAGTATTCTTTCCTAATTAAGAGATATGGAACATTCGTTTTTTAAATAAGAAGTAGAATGCTTTCGAAGAAAACATTCTATTTCTTTTAATTTTTCTTAATTAAAGTATTTGTTTGCTAACATAATTTTAATCTTTAATTTATTAATTATTTTGTTTATCATTTAAATCAAAAAAATTGATCTTTTCTATTTTAATTTCTATCATAATAGTCTTTTTTCTTTTATATATATTATAGGAATGAAATGTTCTATTTCTGTTTAAGTTTTTTATATTTTATTATTAACAATCAGAGATTAATAATATTCTTATTAAAAGTAATAGAACATTCGATAGATCGGTAATCTGGATGCTCTAATTTAAATTTATTATTTTTCAAATTATTCTTACTTTTAATAATGTACTCATTCTTATGACCTATTTTTATTAAATTAACGTATTTTATAACAAATTAACATGAGCCGTGACAAATGATACATTAAAATATATATTTCAAACTGTCATAACTCCTTATTGGTGGCTCTTTCTTACACAATCAAAAATTTATTCTGGAGTTGATAAAAAATAAAAGAGCTAAAGCCCTCGAAAAGCAATTTCTGAAATGGCAAACAATGAGTAATTCCAATTACCATGTAATACATGTTAAAACCAATTGAAAGCTTCAAAATTTAGGTCTGTGAAAAATCATGCTAACTCTCCTCTTCATTTACAACAAGAAGTATTTTAATGAATTTCTCTGTAAAACATCAGGATTTTCAGAAAAAAAAATCATAAAGTTGGTACATTTCCAAAAATTTTGAAAAATTTCCAAATTTGAAGGATTTATGGCTCTTGATTCCTCCAATCTAAATCCTTGAAATTTTTTTTACACATTTTGGGTAACAAACAGAATATATTCTCAAAGTTTCAGCAATTTTTATTCTTTTGCTCTTCCAGTTAGTGTGAAATGTCCCATATCTTACTATTATATAAAAGGACAGCGTTTGTTTGAATGTTCTCAATTATCTCAAAAACTACTGAAATTTCCGGAAAATAATAACTGTATAAATTCTCCATCAATCGGTACTGATTTAATACGTTGTGGTCTTTGAATTAGTAAAGTTAATTGCATGTTGAATGAGGTGTACCGGTTTGAAATATTATTAAATTCTAATATATAAATATCATTTAACATGAAAGCAATTCCACTATACAACCCCTGTCCTTTAACAATCAATTTATCTTTCTCAGTCAAAACCATTATTAAAAATTAAAATTCTTTTATAGCACTGCGGGACCTAAATCCGCACTTAGGTAACACTTTTCTGTTACCTAGGTGGCACTTTTTTACACGGTACAATAATGAATTTACTTAGGTAACGTACGTATATAAAAAGAAATAATTTTATATGTAAATTATTTTTTAAAGTATTTTCATAAATAACAATAAGCTTTAGTATATTGAAACTCTTTTACATTAACATTCTTCAAATTAAATAACAATTATAAGCAAGTAAGATACGAGTAAAACTAAAATTGATAGTAGCGTAACATGTAAAGCGAAGAGGTATAGTCATTTCAGCGTTGTATTGTAAAATTCTACGGGGAACCCCCTATTACTACACACGATTGCTATTGCTATACTAAACATGTTACCTCCTCACCGCTCCTACGACGCTAATTCATACGTGAAACAAAATTTCAATTTATGACTTCATAGAAGATGATTTCAACAAACAATTTCACATAATATCAATAATATTGATAAAAATTAATTATTATTACACATTTTGAGTATATTTTTGAAATTATATTCTTTTTTTTCTTTTTCGATCTATTATTCATGGAGTGTTTAGTTTTAGTTTATTTATAGTTTTCTTTTCTTTTTTTCGATTTATCATTGACAGAATGCGTAGTGTTTGGTTTTTTATAGTTTTCGCTTTTATTTTTTGAATTATAATTCGTGGAGTGCATAGTTTTTGTTTATTACTGATTTTGAAGAGTACAGATTTAAGTCCCACGTGCTACAAAATAGTATACGATACTCGTGACCTTAGTGGAACTTTATTACACGGCACTACGTTATCGCCCTCGCTGCGCTCGGGCGATAACTCCGGCCGTGTAATAAAGTGCCACTTAGGTCACTTGTATCGTAATGTACTATTAAGAATTTTAATTCATTTTTAATGAACTTTTTCCAAAGATATTCACAAAATAATTGCTTTTATATTAACTAATTTAATTTACTGCCTTTTTACTTTAAAAGCTGAAAAATAAAAGAAATTATGAAAAATGATATGAATTATTTGTTATATGATAAATAAATAATAATAAAATTTGTAAAAATAATATAACGATGAAAAATGGTTATTTTCAGCAATTATCTTACTATTATATAAAAGGACAGCGTTTGTTTGAATGTTCTCAATTATCTCAAAAACTACTGAACCAATCGTTTTCAAATTTTAAATTTAGATTCTTTATAATATGACGAATGTCATAGGCTATATAAATAATTACTTTTTCAATCAATAATTGCAATAAAATAATTATAGACCTAGACCATAACGCGTAGGGAATAGGGACTACTTTTTTTCGGCGTTCTGCGGTCAACATGCTCTATCCTTGCTACTTTCCTTGGTTGCCCGATGGGTGGCGACCGATTTTGTCTTTCACTTTATTAAACTGGTACGGTAGAAATACTTATACACCTATGATATTCCGTAACTTCAACACAATACATTTTTATTGCATATTCTCTAATCACAGAGTAATATTACCTCGGATTATTTAATGGAATATTTTCCTATTTCATTAGGCAGAATAAAAAATTAGACATTTTTTTTTAATTTAGAAAAAATTTTATATCTTATTCAAGGAAATTTTTTATTCCTCAAATATTTATTGGCTCATACATGAGAATTTAACCCTTCATGGTTAATAAAATAATTTTAAAAATAACAAATAATTATGTATGATTTGCGATTTTTTCTAAAAATTTTATTCCAAATATATTAACAAAAAATATAAGATATTTGACCTGCTTTCAAATCACGTTAATTTTATTCAAAATACAATTTCTCATCGATTTTTCAAGAAATTTGATGTTTACAAAACTTAAACATTTTTATACAAATAAATTTTTTTTCAACTTTTTTAATAATTAATAATATGAAAAAAAATTTTTTTTACAATTATTAACACTGTTACGGTATTCCTATTACCATGTTCGAATCCCGTGCGCTCTAGGACTTAAACCGCTCGGCGTGCTGTCACGAGTACCGTCGTAGGCTAGTATGGTAAGAGTCATTCTAGACGAGTGAGAAGAAAGGAAGCGTTGGTGCGGCAAACATTTTCTGGTGCTCGTGGTGCACACATCGTGGTGGTTACTTGCCTGATATTTTATAGTTTATTTTAATCGTGATATTAGAGAGATCGGCTACGGCATCCGGAGGAGACTACAGGCACAAGGAAGTCCCAGATTCAGTTGGAGTGCTCCCCGTAGGAATCGACATTTCCAAGTGTCCGGCGTGTATCGGCTGCCTTCTACAAGCCTCGCCGACCAGGTCGCGGCGTCCCGTTTCTTTAGTTGGCCAACGGCGTTATATTTCAAGCGTACGTATTTTGGTTGTCATAGAAGCTTCTACGCGTATTTGTAAGTTTGTCTTATTTTATATACTTGGCTAACCAGGAGAGTGTCTGAGTTGCGGGTCACAGATTTTGATGAAACTTTGGGATAAGTATTTAGGTACCAAAATATGAGTAAAGCCACAGCGGTACGGTGTAACGCTTCGAAAAACTGAAATTATGAACGATTATAGTCTTATTTTTAGAAAAATATGAAAAAAAGAACTCCTAATTAAAGTGTAAATAATTCTGTCTAAAAATGTTTTTAATAAATCCACAATAACTAAAATGGACAGAAAAAGCAAGCTTCAATTTGATAGTTTCCGGATTGAAAAATAATAATTAGAACTAAAGTTAAGCTTATTTAAAGTTGAGCTGTAAGAGAGTACTAAAAATAGTCTAAATTTTGAAGGATGGTGATTTTTAGTACTCTTTTGCTGCTTAACTTTAAACAAGCATAACTTTAGTTCTAATTATTATTTTTCAATCCGGAAACTATCAAATTGAAGCTTGCTTTTTCTGTCCATTTTAGTTATTGTGGATTTATTAAAAACATTTTTAGACAGAATTATTTACACTTTAATTAGGAGTTCTTTTTTTCATATTTTTCTAAAAATAAGACTATAATCGTCCATAACTTCAATTTTTCGAAGCGTTAGACCGTACCGCTGGGGCTTTACTCATATTTTGGTACCTAAATACTTATCCCAAAGTTTCATCAAGATCTGAGACCCGCAACTCAGACACTCTCCTGGTAAGATTTCTTTCCTCGAAGAAATCTTAGCGTAGAAAGTGCGCGCGTTCATTGTAATATCTTACAATAATTTAGTTCGCGTCGCGTCCCCCCTCAGAATTATCTTTAGTAATTATTATTCTTCCTACTTTTTTATCTAAATCTATTTTATTGTATTTCTTTCATTACTAGTTTAATAAAGTCACGTTAAGTTAAAGACCTGAATTAATTTGCTTACCCCGACGCCTCCGCGGTCCTTATTTTTAATATATCATATAATATATATATTTTTGTATGGAATAAGGAAAGCTGTGCTGCCGGCATCGCGTCTCTCGTTAAGGTAAGATTAGATTAGATTAGATTAGATTACATTTATTATATGTACATTATGTTGTACAATCAAATTACAGTAATACATTAGAATAATAAAATAAATAAGCATTATAACAATGATAAGCAGTAAAAAAGCAAACAAAAAAAATAAAAATAAACTCTATAGTAATAAAAAATACAATATAAACAGTGTTATAAATTAGCACGTAGCAGAGGTCCACTCTCCAAGGCAAGGTAATGTGCAAATGAGGATGTCTTAAATGTCATGAGCGAGGATGAGTTGCGTAAAGTCGCAGAAAGATCATTCTATAGCCGCGAGAAAGTGACCAAGAACGATCGTTGGCGATTCTCAGTAGATGAGAAAGGAATGATCAAAGGTTTCACATCACCCCTCAAGGACCTCACCGGCCGGCTCCACTGATACATAGAATACAAATAGGATGGAGTACAAGATAAGAACATCTTATACAGAAATGTAGAAGAAAAATAGTTTCTTCTACCCGCAGTGGATAGCCACCCTAATGAGAACCTATAAGCAGAGATGTGCTCACGCCTACCTACACCGAAGATGTAACGTATACCAGAGTTGATGACTCTCTGAAGCCTAAGATCAAGCTCTGCTGAAAGGTCACAGTAAACCAGACAACAGTAATCCAGGAGTGGAAACAGCAGTGCTTTTACAAGATGTACACGAAGAGCAAAGGTAGTGCTCTTTCTAAAGAAGTTTAGTCTGTAAAGCAGAGAAAATGACCTAATACACACTTGTGTAACGTGCTCTCTCCAGTTAAGCTTACTGTCCAACCAAACACCCAAGCTACGAACGGAGGACTCAAATTTAATTATATTATAATTTAACAAAGGCAATAATTATTGCCTTTGTTTTGTCAACATTCAATTTCAGATGGTTACTGGTGGCCCAATTTGAAATGAGAATAGCATGATCACTCATAAGATTCGTATAAGTGCTAAGTTCAGAAATCGGAAAATGCACATAGACTTGCAAGTCGTCGGCATATATTAAATGTTGCACACCCGAGTGAAAGTTGGCAGCGACGTCATTAATGACCGATTCCATCTCAAATCATGCAGACCGACTGCACCTATCTCTCCGAACTGCTTAAAAATTGTTTATATTATTCTACTTTGAAAATAAGCGTATAGGTATTTTTTTATTTTTCAATATCATAAAAAATGCAGTTTTTATGCACTTTTTAAAAATGACTTATAAATTTTCAATTTTCAGAAATCGAAATTTTTTTTTTTTTTTTAATCGTTTTTATCCCTGTAGTGATCTTTATAAATAAATTTAGGCTCGTTCAATGCTACAGAAGATGCTCTTTTAATTCCACCGTCTTTTATTTTTTTTAACAAAAAAACGGAAGTGCAATTGCACTTTTTGTAAAAAATAAAAAATGCATTTTTCTCAAAAAAGCCATTTTTTTTTTGTCTCAAATTTTTTTTATGGATAGGTGGCCTTAAGACCTATATTTTCATCGGTGTGGAATTTGGAATATTTTGGTTTAGTAAGAGATATAAAAAAAATTGAGAAAAAAATTTTCATATTTACATAAATGTAAATACGTCATAGATACAACGAATATTTCAGGAGTAAGCGCATTTCAGATATATATATATATTTGTACGTACATAGCTTTTATGCAACTCATAAGTGTTATGCTGTACATATATATATATATATATATATATATATATATATATATATATATATATATATATATATATATATATATATATATATGCATATATATATATATCGTGCATAAATTTTGCGTTAAGTATAAGAAATTATGTAAAAAAAAAGTTCTATTTTTTTTTTCCTTCCTTATGAGTTTTGGACTTTTTCTTGTTGCGCACATTCTTCTTTGACGTAATTTTTCTTTTCTTTTTTTTCTCTTTATTTAATAATTTTTTGAAAGGATGAGCAGCAGTTTGAGCCATATACAATTTTTTTCTTGTCCCTACTTTTACTTTCCATACGTGGGTTTTTTGAATGCCGGCCAATTTAGAGGTCTTAAGCCACTCTTTTATTTTGCTTTGCCTAAAAACTTCAACATCTTCTTTTGGCAGTAAGATTAATTTAATAGCGTCAGTGTTAGGTTGAACTTTTTTTACAAAAGCATTTGCATCTTGTATTGATTCAACATGACAATTTTGAAGATTATGTCTGGTTGCATAGTGTTTTACTAATCCACCGACGCCATCAACCGCACCTTTCCCATGCCCCGTAGCTGAAAACAACCATTTTTGATTGTTAGAAGCTTTTTTCATTTCATGTAATTGAAATCGATTTTTGAAATGACTAGCGGCTCCATCTGTTATAATCGATATTTGTTCTATTGAATCAGTTGAATCATTTTTCATCAAATCAATGATTTTTTGCATCGCCAACAAGGCATGAGCGAAATCATGTTTTGTATCATCACTAACGACAGCAAAACTTTTTGTTACTGTTCCTTGATAACAAACAGCTGTAAAAATAGAAATCTGTTGATTGACCCAGTGATTGCCTTAAGAATCACCGCCCAATTTTCAGCAAAATCACCATGCAGTACAAGATGTTTAGAATTAGTTCTGGCCATCTCTTTTTTCTCTTTTATGGCTTTTCGTTGTATGTTTTTAATATACATGTGGACGCTTGTTTTCACCGTCCAAATAGCAAGATTATTTATAAAATTGGACATAATTAATGTTTTTTTTACGAGTTGCCCATTTTTCCACAAAGCAAAAACGATCTCATCATGTTCATTTATGGTTTCCAATCCAAACAAATTTAAATTAATACCACGAGAACCCGGGCATATAGAACAATCTTGGAAATAGCACTGCTCTGATGCATTTGTACAAACAATTGCTGACAAAAGCATGGAGTGAAGATTATTCAGATCTGAATACTTTCCTCCGATGAAATTGTTAATACAGTTCACATATAAATCAAAATTTGCACAGTAAATGCAGAGACAGACTTCTTTAATAGGATTCAACATAACAAACTTTGGTCTTAAGGTATAAAACTTTGTTATGCCCATTTTTATTTCTGGATGTTCTTGTTTGAATAATTTATATATCTCTTTTAAACTGCGCGTTAGAAAACGTTTTATTTTTTTTTATTTTTTTCCATTTTCTTTAACGGTCACAACGTCAGATTTATTGGGACTTTGACGTGTACAGTTGAAATCGTCATTCAGAAAATATTCCACTGCGATTTTCGTAGACTTTTCGTCTGAGGGATGACCAGTGTATACATCAGGTTGAGAATATATTCCCTTAGTTTTTACAAGCATTCGAGCTTTATCAATCATGTAAACAGTCACTTCGGGAAAGATAGATAAAATTTTAGATTTTGATACTGACAAAGGAATCAGCGTAAGAATTTTAATTTTTTCATTGATACTGCCACAAATTTTAAGCGCTACTCCCAAATTGTTAAACCATTCATCGCAGAAGCATTGAGAAAAACCATCATTGGATGCATCAATTGAAACATTGTATGCTTCCGATAATTTGCAGCTAGTTGCAGAGGAAAATGAAGAAATTAATTCTGATTTCTTTCTCGTGACGTATGTTTCTAAAGAAGAGTCATCAACAGCTCTCTTCCTTTTCAGCGGTGAAACATTACCGAAGGAACTTGAAATTAAAGTCTCGTTCAAATACTCAATCCGCTCTGGAGTGCTTGCACGAAAATCGTGGTCTTCAGTATGGACCAAGTAAGCATCATTATCTGAATCGATCGCATCAATAATTTTCGTTGATTCAATTTTCTTGATGCGTTTATAACAGTTGAAACATACATAATCAGAACTATGTACCGCCTTGTCAGGCAAATGTTGCTGCAGATGTTCTGTTAAATTTTCCAACATTCTAAATTTGGTAGCGGTATTATAAACAATTTTTTTGTGTGATCCAAAAAAATTTGGACATTTCCGTCTTTTCTCGGAATAAGTTTCAGACATATTTCAAAATGAGTCTCAATATCTAGAAATTAAACAGTATAAAAGATGTAAGATAACTACCGTGAATAGCTGCTTTCTTAAGTAAACCTAAGGCACTTAAATTATCCATGCCATATTTAGCCACCTAGCGGTATATCTAGATATCTACGTATATATACATCTGTTATGTAAATATGAAAATTTTTTTCTCAATTTTTTTTATATCTCTTGCTAAACCAAAATATTCCAAATTTCACACCGATGAAAATATGGGTCTTAAGGCTACCTATCCATAAAAAAAATTTGAGACAAAAAAAAAATGGCTTTTTTGAGAAAAATGCATTTTTCATTTTTTACAAAAAGTGCAATTGCACTTCCGTTTTTTTGTTAAAAAAAATAAAAGACGGTGGAATTAAAAGAGCATCCTCTGTAGCATTGAACGAGCCTAAATTTATTTATAAAGATCACTACAGGGATAAAAACGATTAACAAAAAAAAAAAATTTCGATTTTTGAAAATTGAAAATTTATAAGTCATTTTTAAAAAGTGCATAAAAACTGCATTTTTTATGATATTGAAAAATAAAAAAAATACCTATACGCTTATTTTCAAAGTAGAATAATATAAAAAATTTTTAAGCAGTTCGGAGAGATAGGTGCAGTCGGTCTGCATGATTTGAGATGGAATCGGTCTAATATAAATGGAGAATAGAAGCGGTCCAAGTACAGAACCTTGGGGTACTCCCGTATTCAAAGTGACAAAGTCAGACGCATTACCATCAGAGTCAACAACAGACTGCCGTCTATCAGATAAGTAAGAGGCAAACCACCTGACAACAGTGTGCGAAACATCAAGAGAAATTAGTTTCCGAAGCAGAGTGACATGACACACTGTGTAAAATGCCTGAAACTGTAAGAGAGAGAGAGAGAGAGAGAGAGACGCGCAGCGACGAGTATATAAGATAAAGTTTTGTCGCTAGTCAATATACATTTGACTACCTAGCACCATAGAGTTAGCCGCGTAATACATATATATGATTATTTTCTTACGAGTTGTCGGCAACTCTATTTATAATAAGATTTCTAGACTTAGCATAATTTGAGATTAAATTAATAGCTATTTCTTTTTTGTAACGGGCAAAATAACCGTTACAAAATGGCGCCCAATGTATAGATGCGACAACGGGATCAGGTCTGTGCGCGTTATATAATAAACCAAAATTTGCAAATGGCGTCGAGCAAGTAGCCGGCGTCGAAGCGAACAGGCTTCGCGTTGCTTAAAAATTTTTGTATTAAAGATGGCGTTTGCCTACAGCAAAAATTTTGTACAACACGTGTTAAATAAATTTTTTTTTCCTTTCGTAAAACGAAATTACTATTACAAATAAATTTATTAAAGTTAAAATTGAAAAATTTTTTCTTTTTTTTCTTTCGCTTTTTTTTGTGATTGTTTCGGACAAAATTTTCTTTAAAAATAAAATTGCGTCCCCACGTGTCCCAGCGAAAATTTTCTTTTTCTCTCTAGGTAACGCACAAGTATTATCGACGTTTGCTAGACGCAGAGTGCAAAAGATAAAAACTCTGCATGCTTTTGTTCGCTTTAAGAGAAAAAGCGAACAGGCATCTAGAATTTATTCAAAATAAAAACGTGCGTTAGTTATATAACCCTATTGCCGATTAGGTCGTTAATCATAGTTGCTTGACTTTAATGGTGAGAGAGAAATATTGATTTCAACTGTCGAGGAAGTTGAAATTAGATTTGTTATTAACAGCCCTTTAATATAATAAGAATCTAACCTCAATAAGAGCATAAAGTGTAATTTTTTTTATATATTTTATATAAAATTTAATTAAATAAAAGTTAAGATATATTTATACATATATATATATATATATATATATATATATATATATATATATATATTATATATATATCTAGAGGTACCCCCTAGTATATATTTTATATAAAATTTAATTAAATAAAAGTTAAGATATATTTATACATATATATATATATATATATATATATATATATATATATATATATATATAAATACTAGGGGTAGTACCCCCTGCTCGCTTACTGCTCACAACCCCAGTTGTGCTATAAATATAATTATATATTAAACATTTAAATCATTTTTAAATTTTTAAATCATTTTTTTTTAGTTTCGTTGATAATTTAGTATATTATTTGATATATCGTAATGATTTTGAGTTTTATAAGATTTATAGGATTATTTCGTTATAATTCCTTTTTTATATCTTTTTTCTCATTTTAAACATTTTATGAGATATATCAAAAATTCATACTAAAATTTATAAATTTATTATGATATTGTAAATGAAATTATTACATGATCATTATATCATATTTTATTTAAAATTTAGTTATTTATATAACAAATAAATAAATAAAATAATTTTAAATTATTTTATACTTACTTATATTACATTTACCTGTATAAAAGTTATGAATATGTTTTTTTTATTTATTGTTGTTAGTAGTTAAATTATTTATTTATTAAAATTTCGATTTATAAATTTTAAATAATCATAACTTTTAAATATTTTAGTTAATTTTTAAATATTTTATTTTTTTTTTATTTTTAATAATATTGATAATGTTTAAAAATTTTTTTTAAATTTATTATTATATATTGAAATATTTATGATTTATTTTAATTTTTTATATTTTATTAATAATGTTAGCTAATCTTAATAAATATTTAGAATAAATTTCATGACTTTCATTAAAGTAATATTCTGCTATTGGTTCGCGTATATTTATTTTATATTTTATAATTTCATGCGCATAATATTTATAATACTCTGGTACTTCATTCCAATTTTCAAATTCAAATTGTTCATTATTTTCCTCTATATATGAATTAATAATGTTATTTAATTCAGAAATTATTGTATTGTTTATTGAACTATTATTATCTAGACTTTCTAAATAATATTCATGTTCTTCTTAAAAATTTAAATGTTCTTCAATTCGATCATTTAAATTTTCCATCAAAATGGATTTCATTTAATCATTTGTTGATCATTAACATTGTCAATTTCAACATTATTAATTGGATTCCATTCCATTTTTTTTAGGCACGACCGCTATACGGAAGTGCCTTATATTTTCGACATCGCGAAAAATGTAACCCTTCAAAATATGTTATTTTATGATAAAAAACTTATTTTTATAGCAAAATAAGACTATTACGAGGCTTACTTAAAATGTATGTATGGATGTATGTGTGTGAGAAATCAAGTTTATGAATTTTCTCGACAAGTTTTTATCCGATCTGAATGATTCAAACGGGAAATTGTTTCAAATAATAATACAACTAAACGTTCCTATTTTGGAAAAAATCGTTGGAAGCGTTTTTAAATAAGCGCCTTTTAAATGGTCAAAAAAATGGATTTTTGGTAATAACTTGAAAGTTACGATTTTTTTTTTAAAAGTATATAGAATAAAAGTTATAGAATATAAAAAAATAAATCTTTTTTATATTATACATTTTTCTCTAAAGATAATATTTTTCAAATTATTCATGAAAATTGTTGAAATTAAAGGCTTTTTAATGATAAATTGATAAATATTATTTAAAAAAAAATATGTATGATATTAAAAAGATGTATCTTATTTTTTCTATAAATTTTATTTCATATACTTTTTTTGAAAATTCGTTTTTTCAAGTTATTTCCAAAAAATCATTTATTTTACCTCTGAAGTGATAACTGTTTTAAAACAGCTCGAACTATTTTTTTTTAAACTGCCAACATTTATTTGTATTATTGTTTTAAATCATCCCCCATCAAAATGATTCAGATCAAATAAAAACTTTATACAAAACTTTACTTTTAAGCTACTAAACTATAAAATAATTTTTTTTTCTTATAACTTTTGATAGATTATCCTATCCAAAATTTTTAAAAAATATACGTTAATAAAAATATGTCTTTTTCACATAACATAAATTTTTTCGAAATCAATCAACTTAATTCACAAGAAAATATTAAATAATTATAAATTTGATTTTTTAAATAAATACAATAAATTCAAACCTTCTGTTGAAAGATGCGGTCAAACATTCAATGAAAAAAAGAAATAAGATTAACTTTTAATGCTTTTGCGGTTGTAAATGATTTGCTCTAATATTCTTTGAATATCAAATAGCGAGCGCGAAGCGCGAGCGTTTTCGGTCGTGCCTTATATGCAAGAAGCGGAGCTTTTTGCATGCCTTGCATTGCGAAGCGATGCAAGGCCCGAGGGCATTTCAGAGCTGAGCGAAGCGAAGCTCTGAAAAGACCGAGGTGCGAGCTACAGCGGCCCTTTGGGCCGCTGTGGCGAGCTAGTTTATTTATATATTATTAAAAATTTTTAATGTTTATAATTAATATAAATATAACCTGAAAAAAAATAAAGTTTAATTAATAAAATAATTTATAAAAAATTTATTTAAATAACATTAAATTTTTGTTAAATTATAATAAAATTATTTTTTTAATATTTCTTTCCAAACTATGTTAGGTACAATATCTCTGTTTTTCGATTCATTTTGAATATATATTTTATTTACATTTTTACAACGTGAAAGAGTTATTTGTGCTTCTATGTTATATTTGAATAATTTAGTTATTTTAAATCGCGTTTCATTACATAATCCATTTTTTATACTTAAATTTCGAATTAACATAATTATGGTATTTACTTTTAATTTCAGTTCCTGTGGAGGTAATCCTTCTCTTATGTTATTTAACATTTCTATTGAATAATTCAAATGAATATTATCATCCGTTTGATCTACACCTTTGTAAAACAAATATAAATAGTTATTAATCTTGAAAGTTATATAAATTTAAACATAAATATTAATATCAATTAATTTTATAAGTTGTATAAATCAATACTATTAAAGGTTTATAATGTAAGATGGTGTGGAAATCTGAATCCTCAACACTATATGCTTATTTTTATTTTAATACAATAAAATATTTATAATATGAACAAATTATTAAAAATCATTATGTTTTCAACAAATGAATTAATTATAGTGTTGAGGAATTGTAATAGAATTAATTTAAATTTATATTTATTAATTTCAGATAAACTATGTAAAAAATGGTAATAAGATATCTGATGAGGCACATGTTTTTCATTTTAAATATTATAAATTGTAATTTTATTCAACTACTGTCGAGTTTTCAACAAAAAAAAAATTAAAATTTTTATATTTTTATGTAATATTATACATAAATAGAATATAATAAAAAAATATAAAACTATATTATCCAGTATTTGATGGCTCTAAAAGGTTGTAAGGGGGATTGTGGGGGGTTGTGGGGGGATTGTGGGGGATTGTGGGGGCAAGAGGGGGGTTAGTGGGGGGGACGTGGGGGGGACGCAGGGGGTAATGATCGATAACATAAAATAACGTAAATTTACGTTATTTAATTAATAAAAATCATGTGGGGGGCTGTGGAGGGGCTGGGGGGCGTGGGGGGATGTGGGGGGGCACCGACTGAATTTTTGGTTCATATAACTATATAATATAGGGAGATATATATATATATATATATATATATATATATATATATATATATATATATATATATAAAGGGTCTGGAAAACTTTTTTTTTCGTGTGTGCATGATTTAATAAAATTATAAATTTATAATCTGGGCTACGAATTACAAATTCTCTCTCATCAAAAATTGCCAGCCCGTAGCGCGGCAATTGATCTGCGCAGTGTGTGTCATAAAGAAAATCAAAAAATTTCTTCTCGAGATTTTCATTTAAAAATTCAACATTTTCTTACACTACACGTTTGATACAATCATATAATAAATAAATTGTCCTTACACAGTTATGTGTGCGCTCTTAACTAAAGTTTAAAAGCGCACAGGTTTCTGGATTTAATCAAGTATTTTGAAAATTTTAATAACAGGTTTAGTAAAATTTCGTTTTGTGTAATAAATATAAACAATAGTGTCGAAAATTTTTGGTAATAGTTACTAAAATAATAATAGTTATTACTTCTTAACGAATAAATCCAAAAGCCAAAACATAATATATATAAATTTTCTTTAAATTATATACATATATTTTATCGTTCTTTTTGCATCGTATGTGCGCGGCTTAGTTTCTAACCACACATATACGAACTCAAACATTATTTATTATACATATAGCGAATACACACACACTGCAAGCGTATAGTAGCGTACTTGCGTGCGATCAGGTTCAAGATATAGATTTAATCAAGAAAGAAGATAAATTATTTCAAGATGGCTACACAACAAAAATCGGTCGACGAGAAACACAAAGCTGCCGCTATAAAAATCCATAAATGGGCAGCATGTTTATCCGAGGATGACCTATTAGACTCCCTCCAAGCACTAGAACTAAAGCAAGAAGAGTTGGCCTATGAACAGTCACACCGATTAGAGCAGTGGCTGTTAGGTAATTATACAGCGGTAGACTTTGAACAATCAAATTCTACAAAGGACGAAAAGGCGACGCGACAACGCCGCCTTCCGGTCAGGTAAGAATTCATAGAGAAAACAATATTCGAAAAAATAGGGTCTACGATCTTTGATGACAACGTAGATCCAAACGAGGAACACCCACTCACCGTGTTAGGTAATGACGAAACGGTGGTGAAAAATTTAAACGCTACGTTAAGCAATATTACGCAAAACGAAATGCGTAACGATCAGGTGGTACTTGAGAAGTCTAACGTGCAACAAGAAAGTGAATTAGCACTAGATATCTTTAATGTACCAAAAGAACTGATAAACTATCTTACCGCCATGCACAGCCAGATGCAAGATATGACAAAACACGTGCATGAGGTATCTTCTAAAATGGAAGGCATGTCAACTACAGTGGATACTTTATCACAAAAAGTGGAAGTACTGTCACAACCTAAATCCTCGAGCACACAGCTGTTCGATCAGGCCACAGATGAAGGAACGCCGGAACGGAAAAACCTCCAAGGAAATAAAAGTACCGAACAGCACGTTAACTTTCGCGACACATTTAGCGTACATTACGATAACAGTAGCAGCCCATTGGATAACCAAGAAAATAATAATGCAAGTGCAAGTGCACTAAGTTATAGAAGGCGTAATGATTTGTTACGCCTTCTATAACTTTACTGGTACGACAGGTGCACGTACAGTCGAGGGGGGAGGGACCCCTCGCACCGCTAATAGTGCGACGGATAACGTCGATCAGATCAGGCATAGTGATCGAACAGTAAACGCAAATAAAACCACAGACGTAGGTCATATAGTGCATCGCTGGAACGTCACATTCTCGGGTGAACGAGGCCAAAGTATAGACCTCTTCTTAACGAGAGTAGAAGAATGCCGAGCACTGGCTAAACTCAGCGAGAGCGACTTACTGTCCTCGCTCTCCGAACTGCTAACAAGAGTTGCTGACACCTGGTATAGGAATAATAGACACTCATGGCAAACATGGGCTCAGTTTAAAGAAGCAGCATTACGCTGGTATGGCCACAGTGAACGCTTCCAACAAAGACTGTTAGCAGAAGCTAACGCAT
Source organism: Anastatus disparis (assembly GCA_017163975.1). Taxonomy (NCBI): domain Eukaryota; kingdom Metazoa; phylum Arthropoda; class Insecta; order Hymenoptera; family Eupelmidae; genus Anastatus; species Anastatus disparis. Next base: position 7,690,378 of record JAFFSR010000349.1, on the reverse strand, counting down.
GCACGCAAGGCAAACACGAGCCCGTGCGCGACTATATCACGTGTCTACAATCTATAGTCTTAAAGCAAGTGCCTTTGCCAGATATAAACCGACAGCTCGATCTATTACATCGAAACCTATTACCAGAAATTCAGAGAATGGTAAGGAGAGATGAAATAACAGATATCAAATCGTTATTAGAAAAATCTGCAGAAGCTGAACTGACGCTTGAGGCGGAGAGAGTCTATAGACCACCGCCTACACCGGAACAATCTTTATTATCTGATGTGGCTTATTGACCGTTAAGTAAGCCTAGAGATAGTAAGCCACAAGTAGCAGCCGTATCTTATAAGCATGCATCTACTGAACAGCTAAATTTTGGAAAAGTGTTAACCCAATTAACGAAAGAGATACGTGAACTTAAGGAGGCTTTTGTGAAGCAACAGAAGCCTAATGAGGACAATGCACAGAAATCTCGACTGTCTAATTCTCCGCGAGGAAATTCTCCTAAGAGACGACAAAACTTTAAGAGATCACCTCGAAAACCCAACCTAGGGCATGGTAACTCCGAGCAGCAAAGTCAAAACCAAAAGGAAAATCAGACAGAAAACCCAAATAGAGATAAGGCCAACATGGGTAATCAAGGAGGTACAAGAAATCGAAATCCTAACCTCAGTTGTTACCGCTGTGGGCTACCTGGCTACACACAATGGTCTTGCCCACAATGTGCGGGAAAAGGGCAAGGAAACAAGTAGACGAGGTACCTACTGTTCCCAGCGAGGATTACGAGACCTCAGAACTCTCTACTAGAAATATAGTAGATAAAAAGTTACCAAAATCCCTAGTAGTAGGGCAGAGCGAGTCTCGCACTTGTAAGGCAGAGACAAGTGAACAGGAAGAACATCTGCAATCAGATATCGATGACGAAGCTCGATGGTGGCTCACGGTAGTGATCGGAGATTACCGAAAAAGAGCCTTATATGACCCGGGGGCATCACGCACGGTTATGAATTCTATAGGTTTGCAGTTGGCAGCTGCATGTAATGTGCCTTTGATACCAGCTACGGGCAGATTCGCTAAAGTAGCAGATGGTAGATCATGCTCACTAGTAGGTTATGTTGACTTACCATTTACTGTAGGCGGAGTTACAAAAACGATCCGTTCTGCAATTATGCTTAGCTTAGACGAAGAATGTTATCAAGGTGGCAACTTTATACGAGCATTTAAGGCTATCTTCGATCCGTGCGAAAATAAACTTTCTTTTAAAGGTACAAATGTAAAAGTAAATTTAGAAATCGCTGCGCTCAGGCAATTATATGTTGCTAAATTAGGCTCAGTCGGTTAGGCTGACGTATCAGCGGCTGATCGTGCTCAGGTAAAAAAACTAGTTACAGAAATATTAGGAGAAGATGATACTCCTATAGGTTGTACAGACTGGATCGAACATGAGATCGATACAGGCTCTGCACAACCTATTAAACAGAAATATTATCCTGTTTCTAAAAAAGTCGAAGAGTGGATGCACGAACAGGTCAATGAAATGCTTACAGCAGATATTATCGAACCCTCAATGAGCGGCTGGTCAAGCCCAGTGGTCAGGGTTAAAAAACCAAACGGCAAATTCAGATTTTGTATTGGCTTTAGGAAAGCTAATGCAGTTACAAAACCTGATACGTATCCATTGCCAAGAATGGATGATATCTTGCGTAAACTGCAGAAAGCAAAATACATCTCTACAATGGATTTGAGCAGTGCTTATCATCAAATTAGGATGAAAGAAAATTCACGTGCTCAAACGGCATTTACGGTACCTGGCATGGGCCTTTTCCAATTCAAACGTATGCCGTACGGTCTTAGCCACGCTGGCACCACCTTTCAGCGATTAATCGACAAGGTTATAGGCCCAGAACTCGAGCCGTATGCATTCTCATACCTGGATGATATAATCGTAGTAACTGAGACCTTTGCTGAGCATATGAAATGGTTAAAGAGGGTATTACTCCGCATAAAAGCAGCAGGTCTCACGATCAGTCACTAAAAAAGCATATTCTGCAGAGAAGAGGTCAAATATCTGGGTGTTCTAGTGAATAAAGATGGATTTAAGCCAGACCCAGAAAAAATATAACCCATCATTGACTACCTAGCTCCTAAGAATTTAAAACAGCTGAGGCGTTTCATGGGTATGGCCTCGTGGTACAGGAAATTCTTGAAAAATTTCACCACGTCAGCAGAGCCATTGACGAGGCTTACTAGAAAAGACTGCAAATACGTATGGTCAAGCGATCAGGAAATCGCTTTCGATTAAATAAAAGCTTTAATCGCATCAGCTCCGTTACTGCATCGACCACAGTTTGCAATTCGTTATACAGACAGATGCTAGTGACTCAGGTCTAGGAGCAGTACTTCTACAAGTAGTCAACGACGAAGAGCAAGTATTGGAATTCGCTAGTCGTACAATGTCCAGTGCAGAGCGAAACTACAGCGTAACAGAAAGGGAATGTCTAGCCGTAATATGGGCTGTCAAAAAGTTTCGCTGCTACATTGAAGGTTATGACTTTAAAGTCATAACTGATCATAGTAGTTTACATTGGTTATGTAATTTACATAATCAAACGGGCAGGCTAGCGCGATGGGCGCTGGAGCTGCAGGGTTACTCTTACACTGTTGAGCACAGAAAAGGTGCATTGAATTATGTGCCTGATGCACTATCACGCATGCATGAAGATTCAATGGACTGCGACGCTCATGTAAGTGCACTAAGTTGGGCGTCGCAAACCAATGATGTGCGGTATAAGTCTTTGCTTCAGCAGGTTATGAGGTACCCAGATGATTATCCAAGATGGAAGATAGTTGGAGATCAATTGTACCGCTATCTGCTAAACAGGTTCACTGAAACAACAATGGGAGATGATGATGCATGGAAACTCGCCATTCCCAGTGAAAACAGAGCAGAAGTACTGCATGAATCTCACGACGAGCCGACAGCTGGCCACTTAGGTCGTGATAAAACAATAGCTCGCGTAAAACTGTACTATAACTGGCCATATATAGAGAAAACTGTGGCACAGTATGTAAAGAGTTGCGAGATCTGTCAACAATGCAAGGTAGAACAAAAATTACCCGCAGGCTTAATGGGTAAAAGAGAAATTACAGGCGCATGGAAGGTCGTTGCGGGTAACGCAACTGGTCCTTTTCCAAGGAGTAAACAAGGTTACGAATATGCTTTAATTTTTGAGGACGTATTTACAAAATGGGCGGAGTGCATACCTATTAGAAAGGCAAATGCACCCACGATCTTAAAAGCACTAAGAGAAAGAATTATTCTAAGGTTTGGTGCGCCTGAGATTTTCTTATCCAATAATGGATCAGAATTCAGGAATCACATGATAGATAAATATCTAAATGAAACAGGTATTTGTCATAACACTACTCCAACGTACCACCCACAGGCAAATCCGGTCGAAAGGATAAACCGGACAGTCAAAACCATGATTACAGTATTTATTAGCGAAAATCTTCGCTCATGGGGCGAAAAGCTACGAGAGATTATGTTTGCATATAATACTGCAAAACAGAGTACGACTGGTACGAGTTCTGCAATGTTAAATTACGGTAGACAGCCAGTACCTCTGAGCTCACTGAAAAGGAAAGAAGACAGTGCTGCCCGAAAAAACGGAAGGTTACAAGAAGTAACGAACTGGCAAGGGCGTGTAAGCAAATTACCTTTGCTACACGAACAGATGGTAGATCGTGCACAGTCTGCGCAACAAAAGCAGGTTGAGGCATATGATATTCGTCGAAGAGAAGTAGAATATGACATTGGAGATTTAGTGTGGAAAAGGAATAAAATACTCTCTTCGGCTGCTCAGGGTATTGCAAGTAAGCTCGCACCTAAGTTTGTAAATTAGAACGCGAACCCGAGCGAATAAAAAGTAACCACCTGAGAACACTAACCAATGTCCCTTCCTTTTTACTAACAGATGGATCCACAACGTCAAAAGGGAATGGAAGATCTCATCGCCTTCTTAATTTCCAACACGGCAGATATGCGATTAAAGGATTACCTCCTGCCTTATGCGGAGTTCTTGCGAGATCTGGCCGAGGACGAAAGGATGTAGAAGGAGATAGAAAAGGAAAAAGAGAGAGATAGCCTCCCCGCATTATCAATTGAGGAATTATCCCGGGAACCGTCACCGGTCAGAAGCAAACCCGCTGCCAAACCACGAGAAGTTGCAGGATCCTCAAGCCCTAGCGTGTCGCAAAGCCAACCGGCCTGTGACCCGCGACCAGGCACATCATCCTCTGAACGCGAAACTCCGATGCAGGCTGAGTGGAAAGAGCTCGAGGCCGAATTGAGGCGAGTAGGGCACCAACCTTCAGTGGCCTTTGACCAAGAAGCCGAAGCCTTCAAGTGGTGGGACCAGTTCATCGACTCATACAAGTCAGAAGCTGCTGAGGTAGTAAAGAACTGGCCTACCATTATAAAAAACCGCAAGGTGGAAGTCGAGGCACTGATGCGAGCTCGTCGAGCTCGAGAGGCCAAGGTTGCAGAAGAGAGGAGAAAAAGAGAGGAAATAAGGCGAAAGGTCAAATAACAGGAGGAACAAGCGGCTCGTGACCTATATAAAGCAAGGGAGGCGGCCGCAAAGGTGAAAGCGGCCCATGAACGGGCCCAAGCCGACCGGCTAATGGCAGAGCTGAGGATCAAGAAGGAAGAAGAAGCTGCTAGGTTGAAGCACCTCAGGCAGGAGCCTTCTAAATGTTATGTGTGCGGTCACCCCAATGTTAAAAGATCCAAATTTTGCCCATGCCGATCAGAACATGGCAATTATCAATAAAATGTTATATAAAACATATATATTTAAATACTCATTACACACGCCTAGTCCTATCGCTCCTTTAGGTAAACCGTACGAGAGCAGCAGAACCTGGGTATGCTGCGTCTGGCGGAGGGGTGTCGCGGTATTCCTATTACCATGTTCGAATCCCGCGCGCTCTAGGACTTAAAACCGCTCGGCGTGCTGTCACGAGTACCGTCGTAGGCTAGTATGGTAAGAGTCATTCTAGACGAGTGAGAAGAAAGGAAGCGGCAGACATTTTCTGGTGCTCGTGGTGCACACATCGTGGTGGTTACTTGCCTGATATTTTATAGTTTATTTTAATCGTGATATTAGAGAGATCGGCTACGGCATCCGGAGGAGACTACAGGCACAAGGAAGTCCCAGATTCAGTTGGAGTGCTCTTCGTAGGAATCGACATTTCCAAGTGTCCGGCGTATATCGGCTGCCTTCTACAAGCCTCGCCAACCAGGTCGCGGCGTTCCGTTTCTTTAGTTGGCCAACAGCGTTATATTTCAAGCGTACGTATTTTGGTTGTCATAGAAGCTTCTACGCGTATTTGTAAGTTTATTTTATTTTATATACTTGGCTAAGATTTCTTTCCTCGAAGAAATCTTAGCGTAGAGAGTGCGCGCGTTCATTGTAATATCTTACAATAATTTAGTTCGCGTCGCGTCCCCCCTCAGAATTATCTTTAGTAATTATTATTCTTCCTACTTTTTTATCTAAATCTATTTTATTGTATTTCTTCCATTACTAGTTAAATAAAGTCACGTTAAGTTAAAGACCTGAATCAATTTGCTTATCCCGACGCCTCCACGGTCCTTATTTTTAATATATCATATAATATATATATATATTTTTGTATGGAATAAGAAAAGCTGTGCTGCTGGCATCGTGTCTCTCGTTGAGGTAAGAGAGAGAGAGAGAGAGAGAGAGAGAGAGAGAGAGAGAGAGAGAGAAAGAGAGAGAGACGCGCAGCGACGAGTATATAAGATAAAGTTATGTCGCTAGTCAATATACATTTGACTACCTCGCACCATAGAGTTTGCCGCGTAATACATATATATGATTATTTTCTTACAAGTTGTCAGCAACTCTATTTATAATAAGATTTCTAGACTAAGCATAATTTGAGATTAAATTAATAGCTATTTCTTTTTTGTAACGGGCAAAATAACCGTTATAACACAATCGCAAATGACGTTGATTTATTTTATCATCCTGTGATATTTTCAAACAAATATTTCAGCAAATTTTCGGAAAAAATACATTTTTTCAATATTATATATATTTACCGATTTTATTCAAGAAAAATGCTTAAGGTTAAATTGTCGTTTTTGGTTTTTTGCCATTTTTCAATAAATAAGTGCTGGAGGTTTAATTGTCATTTTTAGTTTATGTTTACTAAAATCAACATTATTATGGAAAAAAAGAATTTTTTTTTAATGTAATTATTTTTTGAAAATTTTCAATTGATTTCATTTTTGGTCATTTTTAAAAATAAAAATTAAATTATTTTGTCTTTTTTTCATGTCACTTTAATTTTAATAACTTACGATTTTTCATTAAAAATGACACTTCGTTCACTTCCCAATAGGTGGTGACCTGTTTTGCCTCTCACTCTACTAGATTAACACGGTATAGGTACTTATATCGCGAGGATAATGCGAATAGCTTATCGGCAATAAATTTTTATTGCATTTATTCCCTATCATTGTTAAACATTCATATTTATTAATGAATATCTCTTTCACGATTTTGATTTGTTAGAAAAATTTTCTATCCTCAATTTAAATATATTTTTTGACTTATTGGTACTAAATTGAACATATCTTATTTTTTCTACAAAAAAAAATTATTTTAAATGAAAATTCATTTTATTATCACATGGTTCACAAACGAAAAATGTTGTGTATTCCGAAGTTTCGTAAGAGTACGATTTAATAAATAATTGTTTTTGAGATTCTATTTTTATACCTACCGACTTCTGCCCAACTATTGCGTGGGCGAAGCTGAGACGGGGGATGCTAGTATATATATATATATATATATATATATATATATATATAAATATATATATTGTGATGCATTTATTGCATCACAATAAAATATTTATTAAAAAAGAAGAAAAGAGGAAGATTAGCCGAAATGCACTGACTGAATAGTTTATTAATTAATATAAATAAAAGAAATTAATCAGTTTACTCTTGTTTGTTTCGAGGTAAACAAGAAGCATAGCGACGAGCAGAAGACTTACCGCTAGAGAGAGAAAGAGAGAAAGAGGAACCTAACCTCACATCCGAACACGTAGTGAAGGAAAAACCCCAATCACCATCAGTTTTCTTGTTGTGCACTAGGAGTTGAAGCTACGGTGATGGCTGTAACCTCTTAACACTAGTGCACATAACAGATCAACGAAAAGAACACATGTTTAGAAAAGAAAATAATCTGTGACAGTGTTCTTGTGCGTCGCCATCTTATGTTCTCGATGACGACGTGCACGCCGCAGCACTGTCACCTGTACACTGACACACACACACACACCCGGTGTATAAGTACATGCGCACAATACACTCGCGGTATGCGATGACGAGCAAAACCGGGAAACGACGCGGAACATTTGTAACACGTGCTCGAGAGTAACGGGGAAGTGTCGGTAAATGACCGACTCGCGGCAGAAATCGAGTCATGCGCATGAAAAGGTAAAGGATCAGCGAAAAAGGGGAGCCTGCTATAGCTTGTATAGCAGGCTCGTATATACATGGGTAATTGTACAAATAACGGCAGCAGGCTCGTATATACATGAGTAAAGGTAGAAACGGTAGTAGAGGGAGTATATACATGGGCAATTGTAAAAATATTAATCTATATCAGTATGTTATATGAAGATACGTGAATTCGAGCGCGAGAGATAATAGAAGATAAAGAATCGAGCGTTGGAGAGAGATAACGTTACAATAATAGGTATAATTATTAAAACTAAGTATATGGAGTCTTCCAAATAGAAAGTTAAATAGAGCGCGCCAGAAATAGAGGGCGCTAACATAAAAGAAGCCGCCAAAAGGAAAGATGTTGATTGGTTAAGAGTTAACATCCTTTGTAATTAACAAATAAGAATTACGAAAAGGATTAATAACCAATCAACCATTATCCTATTTATGACGTAATTGATAAAAGAAGGGATGAAGAGGAAGGAGCTCGAGAGAAGACGCGCCATCGACACACTTCTCTATTGGATCTTGCTGGTTGCACTTGTTGGTTTTCCTGTTACTGCTCGTTGAGCCATTTTCTTGAGTCTTGACTCCATTTTATTAGGATTTATTCAATAGAGTTTTTACACTGCCATTTTGCCATTTTGCTGCCTTACTATTTTTGCCATTTTTGGATATTTTCGAGAGAGCTGAGGAATTTATTAACACGAGGAAAGGAGATTTTGGGAGTTGGAGTTAAATCATTGGAGTTTTGTTTTATTTTCTTGGAGAGTAACGCTTGGTACATTAAGGTGAGTCCTCCATCTTAAATATCAAATCATTTAATAATTTAGAGTCAGTGCGCGTCGCCGTTTTGCTCGTCGGTTGTAGCCGCCATTATTAAAAGTAAATTAATTTAACGAGTTTAATTGGATTTTATTTAATTATCATTAATCTGAGAAATTATTAAGTCGAGTCAGAGTTTAATCACACTACTTTTCTTTTACACTTACACAATTTTCGAGAAATTGTCGGGTAAAAGTATGTTTAATTTACTTTAATAAATATAGAGTGAAAATTACTTCTTTTGTATTTTACTTAACAGTGTAATTTAAGTGTTTATTAACATTGTTTTGTTATAAAATATATATAAATAATTTGTTGCTGGTTTACATCGGTGGTTTCGTCCTTGTTCCCTACGAAGACCCGATCAGAATCCACCCGAGAGAGTTGATTGCCAATATATTCAGAGTAAAATTTAAGAAAAAATTAAGAACTAAATTAATAGTTATTCAGAGGTGATACTGTAGAGTTTAATATAATAGTAACTGGGGGATAGGGAACAAATTCCTCCATTACAATATATATATATATATATATATATATATATATATATATATATATATATATATATATATATATATATTGAAATATTTGTTTGAAAATATCACAGGATGATAAAATAAATCAACGTTATTTGCGATTGTGTTAATAAATGTAAAAAAAAATTTTTTTCATATTATTAATTATTAAAAAAGTTGAAAAAAAATTTATTTGTATAAAAATGTTTAAGTTTTGTTAACATCAAATTTCTTGAAAAATCTATGAGAAATTGTATTTTGAATAAAATTAACGTGATTTGAAAGCAGGTCAAATATCTTATATTTTTTGTTAATATGTTTGGAATAAAATTTTTAGAAAAAATCGCAAGTCATACATAATTATTTGTTATTTTTAAAACTATTTTATTAACCATAAAGGGTTCAATTCTCATGTATGAGCCAATAAATATTTGAGGAATAAAAAATTTCCTTGAATAAGATATAAAATTTTTTCTAGAGTTAAAAAAATTGTCTAATTTTTTATTCTGCCTAATGAAATAGGAAAATATTCCATTAAATAATCCGAAGTAATATTACTTTGTGATTAGAGAATATGCAATAAAAATTTATTGTGTTGAAGTTACGGAATATCATAGGTGTACAAGTATTTCTACCGTACCAGTGATGGATTTCGAAGATGCTTATATGATATCCAACAGCCAACTTCAGAGTATATACTACAGAATAATATATTCTGCTTATACTCTAATTCTACGGTATACTCTGAAGTTGGCTAAAGGATATCCTAATATATAGATATACATAAATGTATAAAGTATCCTCGAAATCCATCACTGTACCGTACCAGTTTAATAAAGTGAAAAACAAAATCGGTCGCCACCTATTGGGAAACCAAGGAAAGTAGCAAGGATAGAGCATGTTGACCGCAGAACGCCGAAAAAAAGTAGTCCCTATTCCCTACGCGTTAAGGTCTAGGTCTATAATTATTTTATTGCAATTATTGATTGGAAAAGTAATTATTTATATAGCCTATGACACTCGTTACATTATAAAGAATCTAAATTTAAAATTTGAAAACGATCGGTTCAGTAGTTCTTGAGATTATTGAGAACATTCAAACAAACGCTGTCCTTTTATATAATAGTAAGATAATTCCTGAGAATAACCATTTTTTATCGTTATATTATTTTTACAAATTATATTATTATTTATTTATCATATAACAATTAATTCATAGCATTTTTCATAATTTCTTTTATTATTCAACTTTTAAAGTAAAAAGGCAGTAAATTAAATTAGTTAATATAAAAGCAATTATTTTGTGAATATCTTTGGAAAAAGTTCATTAAAAATGAATTAAATTTCTTAAAAGAATTTTAATTTTCAATAATGGTTTTGATTGAGAAAGATAAATTGATTGTTAAAGGACAGGGATTGTATAGTGGAATTGCTTTCATGTTAACTGATATTCATATATTAGAATTTAGTAATATTTCAAACCGGTACACCTCATTCAACGTGCAATTAACTTTACCAATTCAAAGACCACAATATATTGAATCAGTACCGATTGATGGAGAATTTATACAGTTATTATTTTCCGGAAATTTGGAAAAGTTTCACCGGATTTGTGTGTATTATAATACTAAGGTGATACATATATATGATATTTGGATCTTAAATATCTACCAGATGAGCATAAAATTAAACAGATTTTTTCTAAACAAATCAGAATTGAGCATAGTATTCGAAAAAGTACAATCACAAATAGATAATTATGATTGTGGCGTTTTTGCAATTGTTTTTGCTATTGCGATACTTGATAATTTAGGTCCATGTTGTTTAAAATATGATGTTTCTCCAATGAGATTACGTTTATCAAGAATTTTTAGAACGCAACAAATAAGAATGTTTCCAGTTTTGCAAAATTATAATAATGTAAATATTAATTACGATAATCCACTGGACATGATAAGGAGAAGCTTTTGTCATAAGCAACGTCTAAATACTAATAAATTTAGATTCCACCGAGCTTGAAATATGCGAAAAAAACTCACAACTGCATTTATTGGCAGAACAGAAAAAGATTATGGAAATGTATCGTAAATAAAAAAATTCGAATCATGAAACAATTTTGGTGAAAATTGACGATGACATTTTGTATACAAATTTTTAAAAACCAAATACTAATATAATGGGAATCGATGAAATCCACTTAAATTATAACGATAATAAAATTAGCACAGTTAAGATTAAATTAAATGACGAAAAAAAAAAATCAAAAGAAATAGATGAAAAATGAACTTTATTTGTAACAAGAATTGAGAGCATGACGAATCTGCCTGCCTTCTAATAATATTTTCAATCCTAACTTATGAATAAACGATGCATTTAATCGAGTTTTTTTGCTACAAAATCATTTGGAGTTGTTATTTTTTTATGAGCTTGGATTGGAAATTAGATATCAAACTCGATAAACTTGACCATAAAATACGACACATTGAAAGTTTTTATTATAACTTTGTATGTATGATATTTTGGTGGATTACTTGAGTTGTCCGCACTACAGTTTATTCTTACAAATTTTTACTTTGTAGCAAAAAAACTCGATTAAATGCATGTTAAAAAAATAGAGATTAGGATGGACAATTCAGTTTTCAAGGTTTTCTTAAAACCAAGCGATAAAAATAATTTTTCCTCATAAAAGAGAATCTTGCTTTTTATTATACGAGATGGGGCTTTCTTCTTATTTTTTGCTACAATTATTAATTTTTATGAAAAAATCAATTCTTTGATTAGAAAAGGACAGATATACTCGACCTCCTCTTAATAGGAAAATGGTAACAAAATAATCACATAAATATAAAAAAATTTCACAAAAAGAAATTATTATGAAAATGCAAGAAAAAAAAAGTAATGATAAATTAGAACTAAGACGCGTTCAAGAAACTTTACGTAAGAAAAAAGCTTATATGAAAATGAAAAAAAGACAACCAAATAAATATGAACGGAAATTAAAAAATACTAAGATAAAATGGCGATTCAAGGAGACAATGAGCACTGATAAATTGGAACAAATACGTGCTAATGAGGCTTCACGTAAGAAAGAAGCTTATATAAAAATCAAAGAGAAAATTCTAAATAAATATTAAGAGAAATAAGAAAATACTAAGATAATAAAATTGAAATTTAAGGAAAAAATGAGTATTAATTAATTGGTACAAATACGTGCGAATGAAATTTTACGTAAAAAAGAAGATTATATAAAAATTAAAGAAAAAGAACCCAATAAATATAAAAAAAAATTAAAAAATACTAAAATAACAAAAAAGAAATCAAAGATAAAAAAAAGTACTGATAAAAGAAAACAAATACGTACAAATGAAGCTACACGTAAGAAAAAAGCTTGCATAAAAATGAAAGAAGAACAACTAAATAAATATAAAAATAATTGAAAATATTAAGATATAAAAAATATAATCAATGGAAAATAGAAATACTAATAAATTGAAAAAATTGCATGAAAAAGAAAAATTACGCAAAAAAGATACTTATAAAAAAGTTATTAGTGAACATTATAATGAATATAAAAGAATAGTACAAATTGAAAATCAAAAATTAGAAAATGCTGATGTTATTAAGAGAACACAAGTAAAAAATGATTGCTACCAATTAAAAGAATTACGCACAAGTTATAAACAAATAGAAATTGATGACAATAAAAATGTTAATAATGATACTACAATAAATAAACCAATAGATGAATAAAAGCGAAAACATAAATATGATTCTTATCAATTAAAGATATTATTTATTAAGTGTAAACGATTAAAAATTGAAGGCAATAATTATAATAAAGATTACAATAATAATAATTATAATAACAATCATAATATTGTATTGAACAAAGTTATTGATAAATCAATAAAGAACAAAGTGAAAAAATAATTAAAGAAATTAAATGAGAAAATTAATTCGAAACTGATTGGTTGTATAGCAAATATATATTTCGATGAAAATCTCATATCTGAAAATAACATTGGTTCCATGACAAATACATGTGTTTATTGTGATGCGAAACATTTTGCTTTCGAATATACTAAAAGTAACGATTTTTCCAATTGTTGTCATAAAGGTGAAGTAGAATTGTTAAAAAATCCTCATTACCCAGAACAATTAAAGTTTTCAGCAACTGAATTAACGGAAGAAATTATTGATTTTCGACGAGATGTTAGATTGTACAATGATGCTTCAGCATTCGCAAATTTTGGTGCCAATTTTGATACATTGCCGGGTGAAGGACCACAAGTTATTAGAATATGTGGAGAAATTTACCATAATGTATATACGTTACATCCTAATAAAGATGAAGCACGTAAATATGGACAATTATATATCTAAGATAATGAAATGGCAACGATTAAACGGAATAAGTTTAATATAAATTTAACATTATTAAAAAATTTATATATTTTGATAAGAGACATTAATTCTTATGCTAAAGCCTATAAAATGATGATTAAAGTAGAAGAAGAAGAACTACAATGATGTGCAAAAATTTATTTCCTCCAAGAACTGTTACTGTGTCTATTGTCCGCAATAATAATTTAAATAAAAATAGATATAATCTACCTACCTGTAATGAAGTTGCGATAGTATATGTTGGAGAAGACGATCTTCCTCCTATTGAACGTGATATTGTCATTTACTCTAAGTAAGATAAACCACACCGACAATTAGCAAACATATGGATCCTATGACATATCCGCTTATTCATCCTAATGGTGGTTTTGGATGGATGCCAAATATGAAAAGTAAATTTGGAAAATCTAATGTTTCAAATTTGAAATTTCATAATTATAGATTTAGTGTTAGAAATGAATTTAATCCATTCCTTAATTTGGGAAAATTATCTCAACAGTTCATTGTTGATGCGTTTGAAATAGATTCCAGATTATATTTCATACGAAAAAAATCAAAACCTATTAAAAAGTGATTGTTACAAAGGTGTTATGGACTATTTACATAACAAAAAAAAAATTAGATTTTCCAAAAATTGGAAAAATGGTAATATTACCGTCGAGCTTTACAGGAAGTCCACGATTTTTAAAACAAAATTACATTGACTCAATGACACTTGTAAATTATCGTGGTAAACCTGACCTTTTTGTAACTATGACCTGTAACCCACATTAAAAAGAAATAACTGAAAACTTGAAAATTTATGAAAATGCAATAGATAGACCAGATATTATAACAGAAGTATTTTATCAAAAAGTAGAAGAAGTCAAAAATTCAATAACAATGGGAATATTAGGAAAATGTATTGCATAGAGTTATGAGATAATTTTCTAAAAACGAGGATTACCGCATATGCATATGTTAGTAACAACTTACTCTTGGATAAAAATTATAAATTTGATATTCCCGAAAAAGTTGATAAAATAATAAGTGCAGAAATCTTAAATGGGGATATTTATCCATAATTATATAGTATTGTTAAACAATTTATAATACGCGGTCCCTAAGGTATGCAAAATATAATTTGTCCGTGTATGGATAAAAATACGAAACAATGTACTGAAAATTTTCCAAGAAAATTCATTAATACAACAACATTTAAATCAAATGGATATTTACTATACAAACGTAAAAATGATAGCGTTAAAATAATTCTCAAAAATAAATTTACAGAAAGAATCGCAGATAATGGATTTGTTGTTCCTTATAATCCTTACTTATTATTCAAACTTAATGCACACATATACGTAGAAGTTTGTTCCACTGTACACTGTATTATATATTTATTAAAATACTGTTATAAAAGTCATGATTGTGCATACATTAAAATACATCAAGTAAATGTGGATTTTCAATCAGAAAATAAAGACACTTTTCAAAATGTCGTGAAAATATTGAAAATGAATATGACGAAACCCAACAATACATTAATACACGATATTTATGTCCACCTTAAATAATGCACAGGTTATAAGAATATCCTTTACATGTTATTTCACATACTATAAAACCTCTAAGCGTTCATGAAGAAAATCAACAAAACGTATTTTTTAAAGAAGAAAAAGAATAAATGATCATGCAAAAAAATGTGGTAGCAACATCTTTTAACAGTATCTTTTGAAATAAATAGAGAAGATTTTGAAGCACGAAATCACTTGTGTTCAGACATACCAAATTTTTATACATTCGATGAAAAACTGAAAAAATGAAATAAAAGAAAAAAAAAAACCAATACTTACTAGAATGTACTTCGTAAGTCCGAAAGATAGAGAACGTTATTTCATTAGGTTATTACTATTACATGTTAAAGGAGCTACATCTTTTAAAGCTTTGCGTACTGTTGATGTGATGTACAATTCGTTTTATGAGGCAGCTGAGGCAAAATAATTAATTAATGAAGACGAAGAATGCGATAGATGTTTGGAAGAAGCATCTTCAACCGAATTCCTTTACATTCTTTATGAATTATTTGCTTTCATTTGCGTTTTTATAATCCTATAAATTCATGAGATTTATATGAAAAATATAAAGATAAGTTACACCATCCTAAATACGAAAAAAATATAGGTGAAAATCTTGCATTGAATGTTATTTAAAATAATTTACAAGTCAATGGATTTTCTTTAAATGATTTCAATTTACCTAACATAAGCACATCTATAGAAAAAGATCAAGAGGCGTGGTAGCGCCTCGACGGCGAGTTAAGGTACGAATACGAAAACGTCGAGGCGCCCCTCTCGTACTTCAAATTGAGTTTCAAAAATTTCAAAATCGAATCCCATAAAAATACATCGATATATACACATAAATAAAATTAATAATATTCAAAGATTTGCATTATCTTTAATTTTAAAAAAAATTGATTACAATCGGTTCACTCAATCACGAGAAAATGCAGTTTGAAATTTCGAAATGTCGTATCCTCGTTATTTTTTTTCTTCTTCATCGTTTTCAGCCAGCATATACTGCGCAACCGGAAATGCGCAGTATTAACGAATATAGATGCTTAATAATATATTTTAATGTTTATGATATATACGCATTGATACATATTTTATATATATATATATATATATATATATATATATATATATATATATATCATGATCTTTTTCATGTCAACTTGCACCCGTAGACTCGTATATTTTTTAGTTTATATATATGTATATACATACACTCCCCTCCACATGCTTTTGCGCACCCAGAGAAAAAAATTGTAAGAGCTAAAACATTTTATTAGTCAGCAGCTAAAGGTCGTAACTCAAAAAATCCAACAGCGTTCCAAAGAGCAGGTGAAAAGCTTTTGAAAATACTATTGTGAACTTTAAAAACTTAAATTTAAGTTGTTTGGAAAAGTTAAAAAACAACTAAAAAAAAGCAAAAAAAATTAGTCTTTTTTTAATTTGCTGCAGATTTAGATCCAATAATCGTAGTTTAAAAAAACAAACTGGGTTTAAAAGGGTATTTATTCAGCTTTAAAATAAGGGGTCAAGCATTTGTTTTTGTCATTTTTTACTAGAGCTACAGGATTTTTTGTTAAAAAACACGTTTTTTTTCAAATGCCAATATTTTGAAAAGTAAGCGAGATAGAAAAAACTTTAGAGAAAAAAAAGTTACATTTTTACGTATAGAAAACAAACTTGCAGTTTAAAATAGAATAAAAATAAAAAAAATTTTTCAACTTTTAAATCTACTAAAAAATTATAATAAATTTATAAAAAAAAAATTCGAAAAATTTTTTTTCATTTGAATTCTATTTTAAACTGCAAGTTTGTTTTCTATACGTAACAATGTAACTTTTTTTTCTCTAAAGTTTTTTTCTATCTCGCTTACTTTTCAAAATATTGGCATTTGAAAAAAAACGTGTTTTTTAACAAAAAATCCCCAAAAAGTTGATAAAATAATAAGTGCAGAAATCTTAAATAGGGATATTTATCCATAATTATATAGTATTGTTAAACAATTTATAATACGCGGTCCCTAAGGTATGCAAAATATAATTTGTCCGTGTATGGATAAAAATACGAAACAATGTACTGAAAATTTTCCAAGAAAATTCATTAATACAACAACATTTAAATCAAATGGATATTTACTATACAAACGTAAAAATGATAGCGTTAAAATAATTCTCAAAAATAAATTTACAGAAAGAATCGCAGATAATGGATTTGTTGTTCCTTATAATCCTTACTTATTATTCAAACTTAATGCACACATATACGTAGAAGTTTGTTCCACTGTACACTGTATTATATATTTATTAAAATACTGTTATAAAAGTCATGATTGTGCATACATTAAAATACATCAAGTAAATGTGGATTTTCAATCAGAAAATAAAGACACTTTTCAAAATGTCGTGAAAATATTGAAAATGAATATGACGAAACCCAACAATACATTAATACACGATATTTATGTCCACCTTAAATAATGCACAGGTTATAAGAATATCCTTTACATGTTATTTCACATACTATAAAACCTCTAAGCGTTCATGAAGAAAATCAACAAAACGTATTTTTTAAAGAAGAAAAAGAATAAATGATCATGCAAAAAAATGTGGTAGCAACATTTTTTAACAGTATCTTTTGAAATAAATAGAGAAGATTTTGAAGCACGAAATCACTTGTGTTCAGACATACCAAATTTTTATACATTCGATGAAAAACTGAAAAAATGAAATAAAAGAAAAAAAGAAAACCAATACTTACTAGAATGTACTTCGTAAGTCCGAAAGATAGAGAACGTTATTTCATTAGGTTATTACTATTACATGTTAAAGGAGCTACATCTTTTGAAGCTTTGCGTACTGTTGATGTGATGTACAATTCGTTTTATGAGGCAGCTGAGGCAAAATAATTAATTAATGAAGACGAAGAATGCGATAGATGTTTGGAAGAAGCATCTTCAACCGAATTCCTTTACATTCTTTATGAATTATTTGCTTTCATTTGCATTTTTTATAATCCTATAAATTCATGAGATTTATATGAAAAATATAAAGATAAGTTACACCATCCTAAATACGAAAAAAATATAGGTGAAAATCTTGCATTGAATGTTATTTAAAATAATTTACAAGTCAATGGATTTTCTTTAAATGATTTCAATTTACCTAACATAAGCACATCTATAGAAAAAGATCAAGAGGCGTGGTAGCGCCTCGACGGCGAGTTAAGGTACGAATACGAAAACGTCGAGGCGCCCCTCTCGTACTTCAAATTGAGTTTCAAAAATTTCAAAATCGAATCCCATAAAAATACATCGATATATACACATAAATAAAATTAATAATATTCAAAGATTTGCATTATCTTTAATTTTAAAAAAAATTGATTACAATCGGTTCACTCAATCACGAGAAAATGCAGTTTGAAATTTCGAAATGTCGTATCCTCGTTATTTTTTTCTTCTTCATCGTTTTCAGCCAGCATATACTGCGCAACCGGAAATGCGCAGTATTAACGAATATAGATGCTTAATAATATATTTTAATGTTTATGATATATACGCATTGATACATATGTTATATATATATATATATATATATATATATATATATATATATATATATAACATGATCTTTTTCATGTCAACTTGCACCCGTAGACTCGTATATTTTTTAGTTTATATATATGTATATACATACACTCCCCTCCACATGCTTTTGCACCCAGAGAAAAAATTGTAAGAGCTAAAACATTTTATTAGTCAGCAGCTAAAGGTCGTAACTCAAAAAATCCAACAGCGTTCCAAAGAGCAGGTGAAAAGCTTTTGAAAATACTATTGTGAACTTTAAAAACTTAAATTTAAGTTGTTTGGAAAAGTTAAAAAAACAACTAAAAAAAAAGCAAAAAAATTAGTCTTTTTTTAATTTGCTGCAGATTTAGATCCAATAATCGTAGTTTAAAAAAACAAACTGGGTTTAAAAGGGTATTTATTCAGCTTTTAAATAAGGGGTCAAGCATTTGTTTTTGTCATTTTTTACTAGAGCTACAGGATTTTTTGTTAAAAAACACGTTTTTTTTCAAATGCCAATATTTTGAAAAGTAAGCGAGATAGAAAAAAACTTTAGAGAAAAAAAAGTTACATTTTTTACGTATAGAAAACAAACTTGCAGTTTAAAATAGAATAAGAATAAAAAAAATTTTTCAACTTTTAAATCTACTAAAAAATTATAATAAATTTATAAAAAAAAAATTCGAAAAATTTTTTTTCATTTGAATTCTATTTTAAACTGCAAGTTTGTTTTCTATACGTAACAATGTAACTTTTTTTTCTCTAAAGTTTTTTTCTATCTCGCTTACTTTTCAAAATATTGGCATTTGAAAAAAAACGTGTTTTTTAACAAAAAATCCCCAAAAAGTTGATAAAATAATAAGTGCAGAAATCTTAAATAGGGATATTTATCCATAATTATATAGTATTGTTAAACAATTTATAATACGCGGTCCCTAAGGTATGCAAAATATAATTTGTCCGTGTATGGATAAAAATACGAAACAATGTACTGAAAATTTTCCAAGAAAATTCATTAATACAACAACATTTAAATCAAATGGATATTTACTATACAAACGTAAAAATGATAGCGTTAAAATAATTCTCAAAAATAAATTTACAGAAAGAATCGCAGATAATGGATTTGTTGTTCCTTATAATCCTTACTTATTATTCAAACTTAATGCACACATATACGTAGAAGTTTGTTCCACTGTACACTGTATTATATATTTATTAAAATACTGTTATAAAAGTCATGATTGTGCATACATTAAAATACATCAAGTAAATGTGGATTTTCAATCAGAAAATAAAGACACTTTTCAAAATGTCGTGAAAATATTGAAAATGAATATGACGAAACCCAACAATACATTAATACACGATATTTATGTCCACCTTAAATAATGCACAGGTTATAAGAATATCCTTTACATGTTATTTCACATACTATAAAACCTCTAAGCGTTCATGAAGAAAATCAACAAAACGTATTTTTTAAAGAAGAAAAAGAATAAATGATCATGCAAAAAAATGTGGTAGCAACATTTTTTTAACAGTATCTTTTGAAATAAATAGAAAAGATTTTGAAGCACGAAATCACTTGTGTTCAGACATACCAAATTTTTATACATTCGATGAAAAACTGAAAAAATGAAATAAAAGAAAAAAAAAACCAATACTTACTAGAATGTACTTCGTAAGTCCGAAAGATAGAGAACGTTATTTCATTAGGTTATTACTATTACATGTTAAAGGAGCTACATCTTTTGAAGCTTTGCGTACTGTTGATGTGATGTACAATTCGTTTTATGAGGCAGCTGAGGCAAAATAATTAATTAATGAAGACGAAGAATGCGATAGATGTTTGGAAGAAGCATCTTCAACCGAATTCCTTTACATTCTTTATGAATTATTTGCTTTCATTTGCGTTTTTATAATCCTATAAATTCATGAGATTTATATGAAAAATATAAAGATAAGTTACACCATCCTAAATACGAAAAAAATATAGGTGAAAATCTTGCATTGAATGTTATTTAAAATAATTTACAAGTCAATGGATTTTCTTTAAATGATTTCAATTTACCTAACATAAGCACATCTATAGAAAAAGATCAAGAGGCGTGGTAGCGCCTCGACGGCGAGTTAAGGTACGAATACGAAAACGTCGAGGCGCCCCTCTCGTACTTCAAATTGAGTTTCAAAAATTTCAAAATCGAATCCCATAAAAATACATCGATATATACACATAAATAAAATTAATAATATTCAAAGATTTGCATTATCTTTAATTTTAAAAAAAATTGATTACAATCGGTTCACTCAATCACGAGAAAATGCAGTTTGAAATTTCGAAATGTCGTATCCTCGTTATTTTTTTCTTCTTCATCGTTTTCAGCCAGCATATACTGCGCAACCGGAAATGCGCAGTATTAACGAATATAGATGCTTAATAATATATTTTAATGTTTATGATATATACGCATTGATACATATGTTATATATATATATATATATATATATATATATATATATATATATATATATATACATGATCTTTTTCATGTCAACTTGCACCCGTAGACTCGTATATTTTTTAGTTTATATATATGTATATACATACACTCCCCTCCACATGCTTTTGCGCACCCAGAGAAAAAATTGTAAGAGCTAAAACATTTTATTAGTCAGCAGCTAAAGGTCGTAACTCAAAAAATCCAACAGCGTTCCAAAGAGCAGGTGAAAAGCTTTTGAAAATACTATTGTGAACTTTAAAAAACTTAAATTTAAGTTGTTTGGAAAAGTTAAAAAACAACTAAAAAAAAGCAAAAAAATTAGTCTTTTTTTAATTTGCTGCAGATTTAGATCCAATAATCGTAGTTTAAAAAAACAAACTGGGTTTAAAAGGGTATTTATTCAGCTTTAAAATAAGGGGTCAAGCATTTGTTTTTGTCATTTTTTACTAGAGCTACAGGATTTTTTGTTAAAAAACACGTTTTTTTTCAAATGCCAATATTTTGAAAAGTAAGCGAGATAGAAAAAAACTTTAGAGAAAAAAAAGTTACATTTTTACGTATAGAAAACAAACTTGCAGTTTAAAATAGAATAAAAATAAAAAAAATTTTTCAACTTTTAAATCTACTAAAAAATTATAATAAATTTATAAAAAAAAAATTCGAAAAATTTTTTTTCATTTGAATTCTATTTTAAACTGCAAGTTTGTTTTCTATACGTAACAATGTAACTTTTTTTTCTCTAAAGTTTTTTTCTATCTCGCTTACTTTTCAAAATATTGGCATTTGAAAAAAACGTGTTTTTTAACAAAAAATCCCCAAAAAGTTGATAAAATAATAAGTGCAGAAATCTTAAATAGGGATATTTATCCATAATTATATAGTATTGTTAAACAATTTATAATACGCGGTCCCTAAGGTATGCAAAATATAATTTGTCCGTGTATGGATAAAAATACGAAACAATGTACTGAAAATTTTCCAAGAAAATTCATTAATACAACAACATTTAAATCAAATGGATATTTACTATACAAACGTAAAAATGATAGCGTTAAAATAATTCTCAAAAATAAATTTACAGAAAGAATCGCAGATAATGGATTTGTTGTTCCTTATAATCCTTACTTATTATTCAAACTTAATGCACACATATACGTAGAAGTTTGTTCCACTGTACACTGTATTATATATTTATTAAAATACTGTTATAAAAGTCATGATTGTGCATACATTAAAATACATCAAGTAAATGTGGATTTTCAATCAGAAAATAAAGACACTTTTCAAAATGTCGTGAAAATATTGAAAATGAATATGACGAAACCCAACAATACATTAATACACGATATTTATGTCCACCTTAAATAATGCACAGGTTATAAGAATATCCTTTACATGTTATTTCACATACTATAAAACCTCTAAGCGTTCATGAAGAAAATCAACAAAACGTATTTTTTAAAGAAGAAAAAGAATAAATGATCATGCAAAAAAATGTGGTAGCAACATTTTTTAACAGTATCTTTTGAAATAAATAGAGAAGATTTTGAAGCACGAAATCACTTGTGTTCAGACATACCAAATTTTTATACATTCGATGAAAAACTGAAAAAATGAAATAAAAGAAAAAAAGAAAACCAATACTTACTAGAATGTACTTCGTAAGTCCGAAAGATAGAGAACGTTATTTCATTAGGTTATTACTATTACATGTTAAAGGAGCTACATCTTTTGAAGCTTTGCGTACTGTTGATGTGATGTACAATTCGTTTTATGAGGCAGCTGAGGCAAAATAATTAATTAATGAAGACGAAGAATGCGATAGATGTTTGGAAGAAGCATCTTCAACCGAATTCCTTTACATTCTTTATGAATTATTTGCTTTCATTTGCATTTTTTATAATCCTATAAATTCATGAGATTTATATGAAAAATATAAAGATAAGTTACACCATCCTAAATACGAAAAAAATATAGGTGAAAATCTTGCATTGAATGTTATTTAAAATAATTTACAAGTCAATGGATTTTCTTTAAATGATTTCAATTTACCTAACATAAGCACATCTATAGAAAAAGATCAAGAGGCGTGGTAGCGCCTCGACGGCGAGTTAAGGTACGAATACGAAAACGTCGAGGCGCCCCTCTCGTACTTCAAATTGAGTTTCAAAAATTTCAAAATCGAATCCCATAAAAATACATCGATATATACACATAAATAAAATTAATAATATTCAAAGATTTGCATTATCTTTAATTTTAAAAAAAATTGATTACAATCGGTTCACTCAATCACGAGAAAATGCAGTTTGAAATTTCGAAATGTCGTATCCTCGTTATTTTTTTTCTTCTTCATCGTTTTCAGCCAGCATATACTGCGCAACCGGAAATGCGCAGTATTAACGAATATAGATGCTTAATAATATATTTTAATGTTTATGATATATACGCATTGATACATATGTTATATATATATATATATATATATATATATATATATATATATATACATGATCTTTTTCATGTCAACTTGCACCCGTAGACTCGTATATTTTTTAGTTTATATATATGTATATACATACACTCCCCTCCACATGCTTTTGCGCACCCAGAGAAAAAATTGTAAGAGCTAAAACATTTTATTAGTCAGCAGCTAAAGGTCGTAACTCAAAAAATCCAACAGCGTTCCAAAGAGCAGGTGAAAAGCTTTTGAAAATACTATTGTGAACTTTAAAAACTTAAATTTAAGTTGTTTGGAAAAGTTAAAAAACAACTAAAAAAAAGCAAAAAAATTAGTCTTTTTTTAATTTGCTGCAGATTTAGATCCAATAATCGTAGTTTAAAAAAACAAACTGGGTTTAAAAGGGTATTTATTCAGCTTTAAAATAAGGGGTCAAGCATTTGTTTTTGTCATTTTTTACTAGAGCTACAGGATTTTTTGTTAAAAAAACATTTTTTCAAATGCCAATATTTTGAAAAGTAAGCGAGATAGAAAAAAACTTTAGAGAAAAAAAAGTTACATTTTTACGTATAGAAAACAAACTTGCAGTTTAAAATAGAATAAGAATAAAAAAAATTTTTCAACTTTTAAATCTACTAAAAAATTATAATAAATTTATAAAAAAAAATTCGAAAAATTTTTTTTTCATTTGAATTCTATTTTAAACTGCAAGTTTGTTTTCTATACGTAACAATGTAACTTTTTTTTTCTAAAGTTTTTTTCTATCTCGCTTACTTTTCAAAATATTGGCATTTGAAAAAAAACGTGTTTTTTAACAAAAAATCCCAAAAAGTTGATAAAATAATAAGTGCAGAAATCTTAAATAGGGATATTTATCCATAATTATATAGTATTGTTAAACAATTTATAATACGCGGTCCCTAAGGTATGCAAAATATAATTTGTCCGTGTATGGATAAAAATACGAAACAATGTACTGAAAATTTTCCAAGAAAATTCATTAATACAACAACATTTAAATCAAATGGATATTTACTATACAAACGTAAAAATGATAGCGTTAAAATAATTCTCAAAAATAAATTTACAGAAAGAATCGCAGATAATGGATTTGTTGTTCCTTATAATCCTTACTTATTATTCAAACTTAATGCACACATATACGTAGAAGTTTGTTCCACTGTACACTGTATTATATATTTATTAAAATACTGTTATAAAAGTCATGATTGTGCATACATTAAAATACATCAAGTAAATGTGGATTTTCAATCAGAAAATAAAGACACTTTTCAAAATGTCGTGAAAATATTGAAAATGAATATGACGAAACCCAACAATACATTAATACACGATATTTATGTCCACCTTAAATAATGCACAGGTTATAAGAATATCCTTTACATGTTATTCCACATACTATAAAACCTCTAAGCGTTCATGAAGAAAATCAACAAAACGTATTTTTTAAAGAAGAAAAAGAATAAATGATCATGCAAAAAAATGTGGTAGCAACATTTTTTAACAGTATCTTTTGAAATAAATAGAGAAGATTTTGAAGCACGAAATCACTTGTGTTCAGACATACCAAATTTTTATACATTCGATGAAAAACTGAAAAAATGAAATAAAAGAAAAAAAAGAAAACCAATACTTACTAGAATGTACTTCGTAAGTCCGAAAGATAGAGAACGTTATTTCATTAGGTTATTACTATTACATGTTAAAGGAGCTACATCTTTTGAAGCTTTGCGTACTGTTGATGTGATGTACAATTCGTTTTATGAGGCAGCTGAGGCAAAATAATTAATTAATGAAGACGAAGAATGCGATAGATGTTTGGAAGAAGCATCTTCAACCGAATTCCTTTACATTCTTTATGAATTATTTGCTTTCATTTGCATTTTTTATAATCCTATAAATTCATGAGATTTATATGAAAAATATAAAGATAAGTTACACCATCCTAAATACGAAAAAAATATAGGTGAAAATCTTGCATTGAATGTTATTTAAAATAATTTACAAGTCAATGGATTTTCTTTAAATGATTTCAATTTACCTAACATAAGCACATCTATAGAAAAAGATCAAGAGGCGTGGTAGCGCCTCGACGGCGAGTTAAGGTACGAATACGAAAACGTAGAGGCGCTCCTCTCGTACTTCAAATTGAGTTTCAAAAATTTCAAAATCGAATCCCATAAAAATACATCGATATATACACATAAATAAAATTAATAATATTCAAAGATTTGCATTATCTTTAATTTTTAAAAAAATTGATTACAATCGGTTCACTCAATCACGAGAAAATGCAGTTTGAAATTTCGAAATGTCGTATCCTCGTTATTTTTTTTCTTCTTCATCGTTTTCAGCCAGCATATACTGCGCAACCGGAAATGCGCAGTATTAACGAATATAGATGCTTAATAATATATTTTAATGTTTATGATATATACGCATTGATACATATGTTATATATATATATATATATATATATATATACATGATCTTTTTCATGTCAACTTGCACCCGTGGACTCGTATATTTTTTAGTTTATATATATGTATATACATACACTCCCCTCCACATGCTTTTGCGCACCCAGAGAAAAAATTGTAAGAGCTAAAACATTTTATTAGTCAGCAGCTAAAGGTCGTAACTCAAAAAATCCAACAGCGTTCCAAAGAGCAGGTGAAAAGCTTTTGAAAATACTATTGTGAACTTTAAAAAACTTAAATTTAAGTTGTTTGGAAAAGTTAAAAAACAACTAAAAAAAAGCAAAAAAATTAGTCTTTTTTTAATTTGCTGCAGATTTAGATCCAATAATCGTAGTTTAAAAAAACAAACTGGGTTTAAAAGGGTATTTATTCAGCTTTAAAATAAGGGGTCAAGCATTTGTTTTTGTCATTTTTACTAGAGCTACAGGATTTTTTTGTTAAAAAACACGTTTTTTTTCAAATGCCAATATTTTGAAAAGTAAGCGAGATAGAAAAAACTTTAGAGAAAAAAAAAGTTACATTTTTACGTATAGAAAACAAACTTGCAGTTTAAAATAGAATAAAAATAAAAAAAATTTTTCAACTTTTAAATCTACTAAAAAATTATAATAAATTTATAAAGAAAAAATTCGAAAAATTTTTTTTTCATTTGAATTCTATTTTAAACTGCAAGTTTGTTTTCTATACGTAACAATGTAACTTTTTTTTCTCTAAAGTTTTTTTCTATCTCGCTTACTTTTCAAAATATTGGCATTTGAAAAAAAACGTGTTTTTTAACAAAAAATCCCCAAAAAGTTGATAAAATAATAAGTGCAGAAATCTTAAATAGGGATATTTATCCATAATTATATAGTATTGTTAAACAATTTATAATACGCGGTCCCTAAGGTATGCAAAATATAATTTGTCCGTGTATGGATAAAAATACGAAACAATGTACTGAAAATTTTCCAAGAAAATTCATTAATACAACAACATTTAAATCAAATGGATATTTACTATACAAACGTAAAAATGATAGCGTTAAAATAATTCTCAAAAATAAATTTACAGAAAGAATCGCAGATAATGGATTTGTTGTTCCTTATAATCCTTACTTATTATTCAAACTTAATGCACACATATACGTAGAAGTTTGTTCCACTGTACACTGTATTATATATTTATTAAAATACTGTTATAAAAGTCATGATTGTGCATACATTAAAATACATCAAGTAAATGTGGATTTTCAATCAGAAAATAAAGACACTTTTCAAAATGTCGTGAAAATATTGAAAATGAATATGACGAAACCCAACAATACATTAATACACGATATTTATGTCCACCTTAAATAATGCACAGGTTATAAGAATATCCTTTACATGTTATTTCACATACTATAAAACCTCTAAGCGTTCATGAAGAAAATCAACAAAACGTATTTTTTAAAGAAGAAAAAGAATAAATGATCATGCAAAAAAATGTGGTAGCAACATTTTTTAACAGTATCTTTTGAAATAAATAGAGAAGATTTTGAAGCACGAAATCACTTGTGTTCAGACATACCAAATTTTTATACATTCGATGAAAAACTGAAAAAATGAAATAAAAGAAAAAAAGAAAACCAATACTTACTAGAATGTACTTCGTAAGTCCGAAAGATAGAGAACGTTATTTCATTAGGTTATTACTATTACATGTTAAAGGAGCTACATCTTTTGAAGCTTTGCGTACTGTTGATGTGATGTACAATTCGTTTTATGAGGCAGCTGAGGCAAAATAATTAATTAATGAAGACGAAGAATGCGATAGATGTTTGGAAGAAGCATCTTCAACCGAATTCCTTTACATTCTTTATGAATTATTTGCTTTCATTTGCATTTTTATAATCCTATAAATTCATGAGATTTATATGAAAAATATAAAGATAAGTTACACCATCCTAAATACGAAAAAAATATAGGTGAAAATCTTGCATTGAATGTTATTTAAAATAATTTACAAGTCAATGGATTTTCTTTAAATGATTTCAATTTACCTAACATAAGCACATCTATAGAAAAAGATCAAGAGGCGTGGTAGCGCCTCGACGGCGAGTTAAGGTACGAATACGAAAACGTCGAGGCGCCCCTCTCGTACTTCAAATTGAGTTTCAAAAATTTCAAAATCGAATCCCATAAAAATACATCGATATATACACATAAATAAAATTAATAATATTCAAAGATTTGCATTATCTTTAATTTTAAAAAAAATTGATTACAATCGGTTCACTCAATCACGAGAAAATGCAGTTTGAAATTTCGAAATGTCGTATCCTCGTTATTTTTTTTCTTCTTCATCGTTTTCAGCCAGCATATACTGCGCAACCGGAAATGCGCAGTATTAACGAATATAGATGCTTAATAATATATTTTAATGTTTATGGTATATGCGCATTGATACATATGTTATGTATATATATATATATATATATACATGATCTTTTTCATGTCAACTTGCACCCGTAGACTCGTATATTTTTTAGTTTATATATATGTATATACATACACTCCCCTCCACATGCTTTTGCGCACCCAGAGAAAAAATTGTAAGAGCTAAAACATTTTATTAGTCAGCAGCTAAAGGTCGTAACTCAAAAAATCCAACAGCGTTCCAAAGAGCAGGTGAAAAGCTTTCGAAAATACTATTGTGAACTTTAAGAAACTTAAATTTAAGTTGTTTGGAAAAGTTAAAAAAGAACTAAAAAAAAGCAAAAAAATTAGTCTTTTTTTAATTTGCTGCAGATTTAGATCCAATAATCGTAGTTTAAAAAAACAAACTGGGTTTAAAAGGGTATTTATTCAGCTTTAAAATGAGGGGTCAAGCATTTGTTCTTGTCATTTTTTACTAGAGCTACAGGATTTTTTGTTAAAAAACACGTTTTTTTTCAAATGCCAATATTTTGAAAAGTAAGCGAGATAGAAAAAAACTTTAGAGAAAAAAAAGTTACATTTTTACGTATAGAAAACAAACTTGCAGTTTAAAATAGAATTCAAATAAAAAAAATTTTTCAACTTTTAAATCTACTAAAAAATTATAAAAAATTTATAAAAAAAAAAGTCGAAAAATTTTTTTTCATTTGAATTCTATTTTAAACTGCAAGTTTGTTTTCTATACGTAAAAATGTAACTTTTTTTTCTCTAAAGTTTTTTTCTATCTCGCTTACTTTTCAAAATATTGGCATTTGAAAAAAAACGTGTTTTTTAACAAAAAATCCCCAAAAAGTTGATAAAATAATAAGTGCAGAAATCTTAAATAGGGATATTTATCCATAATTATATAGTATTGTTAAACAATTTATAATACGCGGTCCCTAAGGTATGCAAAATATAATTTGTCCGTGTATGGATAAAAATACGAAACAATGTACTGAAAATTTTCCAAGAAAATTCATTAATACAACAACATTTAAATCAAATGGATATTTACTATACAAACGTAAAAATGATTTGAACTTTTAAATCTACTAAAAAATTATAAAAAATTTATAAAAAAAAAAGTCGAAAAATTTTTTTTCATTCAAATTCTATTTTAAACTGCAAGTTTGTTTTCTATACGTAAAAATGTAATTTTTTTTTCTCTAAAGTTTTTTTCTATCTCGCTTACTTTTCAAAATATTGGCATTTGAAAAAAAACGTGTTTTTTAACAAAAAATCCTGTAACTCTGGTAAAAAATGACAAAAACAAATGCTTGACCCCTCATTTTAAAGCTGAATAAATACCCTTTTAAACCCAGTTTGTTTTTCTAAGCTACGATTATTGGATCTAAATCTGCAGCAAATTAAAAAAAGACCAATTTTTTTGCTTTTTTTTTTTGTTTTTTAACTTTTCCTTAAATTTAAGTTTTTTAAAGTTCACAATAGTATTTTCGAAAGCTTTTCACCTGCTCTTTCGAACGCCATTGGATTTTTTGAGTTACGACTTTTAGCTGCTGAGTAATAAAATGTTTTAGCTCTTACAATTTTTTCTCTGGGTGCGCAAAAGCATGTGGAGGGGAGTGTACATACATACATGGGACATTTCATGTCGGCTAGCACGTCCTCATAAGTACAGGTTTTCTATATATGTGGTACATTTCATGACAACGCACACACACCCATCCGAGTACCTTTAGGACACTTTTTGTCTATTCGCATGCATGCATACAACCTTTAATAAACATGGGATTTTTCACGTCAATTGAAACGCAGGCACATACAGGTTTATATATATATGAAACATTTCATGCCGGTGCGCACAAATACACACAGGATTATATATATATATGTGTATATATATATATATATATATATATATATATATATATATATATATATATATATATATATTGGACATTTCATGTCAACTCGTACGTACTCATAATCACAGGCTTTTCTATATATGTGATAGATTTCATGTCGATTCGCATGCATGCACACGCACGTTAACATACATAGGATTTTTCACGTCAATTCGAACTTACACACACAGGTATATATATATATGGGACATTTCATGTCAATTCGCACGCATGCACACAGACTTAAATAAACATGAGATTTTTCACACCAATTGGAACGCACGCACATACAGGTTTATATATATATATGGGATATTTCATGTCAATGGGCACGCAAGCAAACACAGGTTTATATATATAGATGGGACAGTCCATGTCGTTGCGCATGCATGCACACACACATTAATATACATGGGATTTTTAATGTCTATTCAAACGCATACTAACACACAGGTTTATATGTATTGAACATTTCATGTCGATTCGCATGCATGCACACACACGTTCATAAACATGGAATTTTCCATGTCAATTCGAACGCATGCACAGACACAGGTTTATACATAATCAACATTTCATATCGATTCGCATGCATGGACACACGTTAGTATACATAGGATTTTTCCCGTCAATTATAACCCACGCCCATACAGGTTGATATATATGAGACATTTCATGACAACTCTAACACGCCTATCCAAGTGCCCTTAGGTTAACATATATGTGACGTATCATATCAACACGCACGCACCGGTTTTCATATATTTTTTTGTCAACTTGAACGCGAAAAAACATCTAAACATCTACTTGAGATTTGTATATATATATATATGCGACCGTTTTGTCAATTCGCATGCATGCACACACATGGGCTTATCAATATATATATATATATATATATATATATATATATATATATATATTTATATATATATACACACACGTATATATACGTGTGTGTATATCTGTGTACACACATATACAACGGATATTTAATTTTAAATCACATGTGCGCGCACACACACAGGTTTATATATACGGGACGTTTCATGTCAATTAACATGCATGACACACGTACTTGAGTTTATATATATATATATATATATAATATATATTTATATATATATATATATATATATATATATTATATATATATATATAATATATATATATATATATATATATAGGACTGTTTCTGTCAAGGCGCATGCACGCACACGCATGGGCTTATGAATATATGTATATACATATACATGGGATATTTTATGTCAATTCACATGCGCGCACACCCACATACACACACAGGTATTTATATATATATATATATATAGAACGTTTTATGACAATTTTTTTTCAATGTATATTAATATTTATTAAGAATGTTTTAAAATCAATCGTCAAATACTTCTGAATTCAATTCATTTTTTTTAAATAATATTAAATTCATAAAAATACCATTACACTATCTTTTAATTTTCGAATGTAATAAAATTTCTTCAAAGCTTTTGGATATTATGTCTGGTATTTTTTGTTTTGAGTCATTATTTAAATTGATGAATACTATTTTATTATGTCATTATTTCTTTTAAAAAAGTATATTTTAGGCGAGTTTAGTTATTAAACAGTATAGTATTCTTTAGAACTTTTTTTCTAAATATTTCTTTTTTATTTTTACTACATACATCACATTTTTTTTTAATTTCAGTTCTTGACAGTACTTAAATGAATTGAGTAATTATTATTAAGTTTATACCTTTTACTAGATTTATCTACAGTTTTTGCTTAAGAAAGTTTTGAAATCAATCAAGCAATCGTCGAGTACTTCTGTATTCAATTCATTCTTTTTAATAATATAAAATTCATGAAATATTTACAGTCTCGGCTAAAGAAATTTTGAAATTAATGAAGCAATCGTCGAGAACTTCTGTATTCAATTCTTACTTTTTAATAATATAAAATCCATAAAATGTTCAATTTATACTCTCTTTGATAGACGAATATTTGGAAAAACTTTGCCAAATAATTTTTGAAAAAAAGAGATTATTGAGATGAAGATAGCGATGATAGTACACATTATAATTGAAAAAAAAAATGATTTATCAGATCAACTTATTATTTCATTTATGAGTGAATATTACTACTTAAACATTGATGAACTATACTTGATCTTAGTGATATCTATTTTATTTTATTCCTGATGAAAGATTCACTTAATAAACAATTAGCAAAAAATACCTTGCTCCTAACGTCGCTCGGTTGAATTTTCATATAATATATTATTATGTATGAATTAGCCAATTTTAAAATAAAATAGAATTGCCGCTACTTATGAGTTTCGATATTCTAGTTTTGTACTAAATTAAATATAAAAGAGATTAATTAAAGTTACAATGTGCATAAAAATTGTTTAAATACAAATTATATCATGATGAATTAAGAATTTGTTCTACTAAATTGCATAAGAATCAATGAAAAAATATAATAGGAATTCATTCTTTTTAATCACGTGTTTCAATCACAAACCATGAAATAATCAAATACGGTATTTGACGTTCACTAGAACTAACAACTGCACGCAGAAAGGAAAGTATTGTTAAAATAGGTTCTAAATCAAGAATATCTAATTCATGTACTATGGTACTTAAAAAAAGAGTGGTGATTTAATTTCATGTAGTATTATAGCTCGAATTTTAGGGAACAATGTTGGTACTATTATATTATGAAGTAAGAGCGTAAATTTGCGATGCTTAGTGTCTTTTTTTGGAACTGAGACTGATATTTCACCTACACGATTCAAGGGCAATATTTCGCAGAAAATTATTAATCTCTTTTCAGGCGGCTTTTCCTGTTACTAAAATTAAAAATTATTAAATATAGAATTATTTACATAATATATACCACTTTAAAATTACTAATAATTAATATTTTAATTCGTGATATTTAAGGAATAAAACGATATGTTTATCTTCCATATTCCGTTTAAAAATAGTTACTTTTAAGTTTTAAATTAATTATTAGTAATTAAAAATTGATATATATATTATATAATTTACATTATATTTATCAACTGTTGAAAATTGTTACACAATTTTATGGATTTTACGTTGATAGGTATTAATTATATTCAAGTTTTTCGCTCTTAACGTCGCTCGGTTGAATTTGCTTTTATTATATTATTATGTATAAATGACTAATTTTAAGAAAATAAGAATTAATTAATTTAAGTTAATTTTGAGTACTAAATAAAATTAAAAATAATTTGATGAAACATAATATAAAAATATATGTACACATGTGCTTAAAATAAAAAAAACGTATAATTTATTTCATCAAGTGACTATTCCTCAATCTACTTCTATAAGAAAAACAAAGATAGTACGATATTTGATATAAATAAACTGAGAACTAGGAACTGAGTAACAACTATAATTTTCAGACCTCAACGGCATATCGGAGCTGCAGCAACCGAGTTTTGCTTTTTTTATTTTATCAATATCTTTTTAAATTCTTAAATTAAACAAATATAATGACTTGTCCGCACTAAAACTATATTTATACAATAATTTTTGTTAAAATAAAAAATCATTTGGACTTGTTATTTTTTTATGAGCTTGGATTGGAAATTAGATATCAAACTCGACAAACCTAACCTTAAAATACGACATATTGAAAGTTTTTATTATAACTTTGTATGTATAGTATTTTGGTGGATTTCTTGAGTTGTCCGCACTAGAGTTTAATCTTACAAATTTTTTCTTTGTAGCAAAGAAACTCGATTAAACGCATCGTTTATTCATAAGTTAAGATTGAAAATATTATTAGAAGGCAGGCAGATTCGTCATGCTCTTAATTCTTGTTACAAATAAAGTTTATTTTTCATCTATTTCTTTTGATTTTTTTTTTTCGTCATTTAATTTAATCTTAACTGTGCTAATTTTATTATCGTTATAATTTAAGTGGATTTCATCGATTCCCATTATATTAGTATCTGGTTTTTAAAAATTTGTATACAAAATGTCATCGTCAATTTTCACCAAAATTGCTTCGTCATGCTCTTAATATATGACCATGAATTTGAATTATAAAATTAATTTTTACGTGTAACATGCTTTAAAAAAATTCTGTGTATATTTCTAATAAAAATATCTTCACAAATGTATTTTATATATATGAAATACGAAATTTAAATTAAAAAGCATAAGATTAAAATACACATTTTTGGTCAATTTTAAAGAGTATAGCTGGATAAGTACGTTAAAATGGCCTGTCCTTCGATTTTTTCAGAATTTGGCCTATTTATTTATCATGTCAAAAAACTTCGATCCTAAAAGTTACAGCTGGCTAGACTCAAAATTGGCTTCCTAACCTCAAAAAATGTAATTTTCAGTTTTTCGAGCATATTTCTGCGAATTTTTAAATGATTTGTGTGATTCGAAATTGAGATTAAAGGGAATCATAATGCGCACATGAGCTTATTATCTTCAGATGTATTTAAAACCAAAACATAACCTAAAAATGGGTTTGAAAATTTCTAAGTTGCGTAGAAAAAAAACTATGGTTTGAATTTTTTTTAGTTCACCTCAAAGTCTCCTTTTCATTTAAATTTAGTACCATAAATTTTTTCAGATTTTTTAAAAGAGTGGAAAGTAGTCAAAATGATGAAAAACTCAAATTTTCACTCATTTTTGGGATTTTTAGAGTATTTAAACAATTTCAAAGTACAATTTATGATGAAAAATGAGTTCAGACACCCGAAATACCTTATAATATGAGTTTTTGGTTACATTTTTCCACAATATATTGCTCAGATGTCGAAAACTAACCTCAAAAAACGCGTTTTGATATTGCATACGACGTAAAAACTCACGTTATCTCGGTAATGATCCAAGGTGTTGACTTAATGTTTATTGTAAACATCATTTTTTCTTCAAAAATGGTATATTATTAATGACATAAAAAACTCACATTTTCCATATTTGACACAGTGCTTTTGATGTTAAGCTAAACACTAACCTTTAAAATAAGTTATCTACCAACAAATTCATTTAGATATAATGGTAAGTCACGTTTCTGTTGAATAAGTGAGAGTATATGCGCGAAAAAAATACAATAAAAAACGCTGTCAACTGCCTTAGTGCAGTGCTTTAGAGTTCTTTAAGTTTGAGTAATTAGACTTTATTTTTTAAAATGTAATTCTAATATAAAAAATGATTTACCTGTAATATTTTCTAATATTTTTATAAAGCTCATCTTAATAAAGTTTCATAATTAAATTTGGCATTAACAAAAAATAATAATATAATAAAAAAAAGCTTATTTGATAAATGAAAAAGCAAATCAATAGATCGTGCAAATTTTGGAACATATCCATTGGGTACTTCACGTCAAATAAGAAAAAGGAAAAAAAATCAAAATTATTTGAATTCTTTACTTATAAAAATTATTTAATGACAATTAATTAGTTTATTATGAAATATAAAATCATTTAAAAATTTTAAAAACACTTATGTCAATATAGTTATTTTCTTGTTCTGAAAATAAAATAATGAGAATATTTAATTTTCAGTCATATGCAGTAGGCTAGAACCACTAAATATATAGTCAGGTTGGCGGAAAAACATCATAACTTAGCTAAACTCTTAAAAACGTAACAACTTGGCTTTGGCAACTAAGAAGTTGTAATTCAACTTAGCATATGAAAAAATTGTAACTCAGGTTTGGCCATAAAAACGTTATAACTTTTATGCTTAAACATAGGAGTTATAACGTTTATTTATAATTACTACTTTTTAAGCGCTAAGTTGAATTAGAACCTTTTCGTGAACAAAACCAAGTAAGTAAAATAAGCTTTTTTTCAGTATATTGTCATTTCTTTTTAATGCCAAATTTAATTATGAAACTTTATTAAAATAAGCTTTATAAAAATATTAGGAAATATTACTGGTAAATCATTTTTTATATTAGAATTACATTTTTATCACAAATATCAAACTGACTTGACATATACCGCATGCAAAAAAACTGTTGTGTCGATTGTTAGGTGGCATTTTTCGCTTTATAACAATATTTCGTATATTTTTGTGGCTTTAACTATTTTAAATTATTCTTTATATACATGACTAGAGGAAATGACTATATTTTTACCATATTAATAAATGAATAAATTATTATAAGCATTTATTACAAACACCGAACTAAGTCACTGATTTGGTTCCGACCGCCTCTTAAATACATTTCCAACTTGAATAATTATCTTCATGTTACAACTAAATTTAATTAGCATTCAATACCACAAGTTATTTGAAAAATTTATCATTTTTCAAAATTATTAGTAAGCTATTTATAAAAAGTATTCCTATATCAAAATTTCAAAATTATATTAATTTAATTTTTTATTCTTTACATTAAAGAATAAGTTTTGATGTGCAAATTTTCTTGTGATATGCAACATATATATATATATATATATATATATATATATATATATATATATATATATATATATATATATATTATCTTATGGTTAAATATTTCATCACCTTGTATAAAAATTATTTTTTTAAAGTCGAATAATACTGTGAATAAACAAATGATTATAAGAAAATATTGAAAATTGTAAATAACAATGAAAAAGTGTTAGGCTGGAGATAAATAATGATTGTTTATCATCATTTATACATAAAGATATTGATGAAATAAAAAAAGCAAAGCTCAATTGCTGCAGCTCCGACATCCCGTTAAGAGCAGGTCGTATATCTATATCCTTTCCTAATCAAAGAATTAATTTTTTTGCAAAAGCTTATGATTGTAGCAGAAAATAAAAAGAAAGCCCCATCTCATATAATAAGAAGCAAGATTTTCTTTGATGAGGAAAAATTATTTTCATCGATTTGTTCTGAAGAAAACCTTGAAAAACTTAGAAAATAGAGGTTAGGATGGACAATTCAGTTTTTCGAGGTTTCCTTAAAAACGAGACGATGAAAATAATTTTTCCTTATTAAAGAGAATCTTGCTTTTTATTATACGAAATGGGGCTTTCTCCTTATTTTTTGCTACAATTATTAATTTTTGTGAAAAAATCAATTCTTTGATTAAAAAAGGACAGATATACTCGACCTCCTCTTGATAGGAAAATGGTAACAGAACAATCACATAAATATAAAAAAATTTCACAAGAAGACATTATTATGGAAATGCAAGAAAAAAAAAGTAATGATAAATTAGAACTAAGACGTGTTCAAGAAACTTCACGTAAGAAAAAAGCTTATATAAACATGAAAAAAGGACAACCAAATAAATATTAACAGAAATTAAAAAATACTAAGATTACAAAATGGCAATTCAAGGAAACAATGAGTACTGATAAATTGGAACAAATACGTGCGAATGAGGCTTTACGTAAGAAAGAAGCTTATATAAAAATTAAAGAAAAATAACCAAAATAATATGAAGAAAAATTAGAAAATACTAAGATAACAAAATTGAAATTCAAGGAAAAAATGAGTATTGATTAATTGGTACAAATACGTGCAAATGAAGCTTTACGTAGAAAAAAAAATGATATAAAAATTAAAGAAAAACAACCCTATAAATATAATAAGAAATTAAAAAATACTAAAATAACAAGAATGAAATCAAAGATAAAAAAGGGTACTGATAAAATAAAACAAATACGTACAAATGAAGCTACACGTAAGAAAAAAGCTTGCATAAAAATGAAAGTAGAACAACTAAATGAATATAAAAAAAATTGAAAATATTAAGATATAAAAAATATAATCAATGGAAAATAGAGATACTAATAAATTGAAAAAATTGCATGAAAAAGAAAAATTACGCAAAAAAGATACTTATAAAAAAGTTATTAGTGAACAATATAATGAATATGAAAGAATAGTACAAATTAAAAATCAAAAATTGGAAAATGATATTATTAAGAAAACACAAGTAAAAAATGATTGCTACCAATTAAAAGAATTATGCACAAGGTGTAAACAAATAGAAATTGATGACAATATACATGTTAATAATGATACTACAATAAATAAACCAATCGATGGAAAAAAGCGAAAACATAAATATGATTCTAATAATTAAAGATATTATTTATTAAGTGCAAACGATTAAAAATTGAACACAATAATTATAATAAAAATTACAATAATTATAATTATAATAACAATCATAATATTGTATTGAACAAAGTTATTGATAAAACAATAAAGAACAAAGAATAAAAATAATTGAAGACATTAAATTAAAATTTAATTCGAAACTGATTGGTTGTATAGCAAATATATTTTTCGATGAAAATCTCATATCTGAAAATAATATTGGTTCCATGACAAATACATGTGTTTATTGTGATGCGAAACATTTTGCTTTCGAATATACTAAAAGTAACGATTTTTCCAATTGTTGTCATAAATGTGAAGTAGAATTGTTAGAAAATCTTGCTTACCAAGAACAAGGCAGCTTAGGCAAAACAATTAATTAATGAAGATGAATAATGGGATAGATGTTTGGAAGAAGCATCTTCAACAGAATTCCTTTATATTCTTTATGAATTATTTGCTTTCATTTGCATTTTTCATAATTCTATAAATTCACGAGATTCATATGAAAAATATAAAGATAAGTTTTACCATCCTAAATACGAAAAAAATATAGGTGAAAATCTTGCATCGAATGTTATTGAAAATAATTTACAAGTCAATGGATTTTCCTTAAATGATTTTAATTTACCTAACATAAGCACATTTATAGAAAAAGATAATAATCAAACAATTTTATATCATAATAATAATATTCTCAATGAATTAGAAATGAAAATAAATTCTTTAAATGATAAACAAAAGCAAATATTTAACTCTACTATAAAAAGTCTAAACAACCAAAGTAAAGAAAAATATATTTTTATAGATGGACCAGGTGTAAGTGGAAAAAGTTATTTACTCAACGTTATAATAGTTTATTTTAAATATCATACTATACATTATTTATGTGTAGCTTGGACAGCTATAGCAGCAAATTCATTAGTCGATGAAAAAACCGTGCATACAACATTTAAACTACCGTTAAGAGGAGGCCGAACTATCTGTCTCTGTCTAATAGTGTTTTTCATCTTTTATATGAACACCACCAGTTTTAATAAGAAAAAAATAGTAGCCCCCGCTAAATATTAATATAATAAGTACATTTTATAATCATAACGAAATAATTTTATCGCGTAATTTCTGAGTATGATTTCACCTACAATAAATGATAAAATTAAATCGTTATAATTATAAAATTTACTCACTATATTAATATCTAATGGGGGCTGCTATTTTTTTCCTGTTAAAACCGATGGTTTTTATATAAAAGATGGAAAACACTATTAGACAAAGACAGAGAGTTCGGCCTGCCCTTAAGAGGCTGCTGGGTTAAATTAATTATTTAATAATGAAATTAATTTTAATGCTTCGTTTTCAAAAAAAGTTTGACATACTTACAAAATCATGAGTGAGGCTAGAGAATTAATTTGTTCTCAGTAGAAAAAATATTGTTCTTTACTGTACGAGTTGCGGACAACTATTGATTTCTAGTAATGACTACTAGTTTTTCCAAAAAACCTACATTTTTCGATGAGAAGAGGATAGAGAAATACAACGTTCTCATAAATATAACAGATTGTACAACTTGTAATGTTAAGTCTAATTCTGCAGAAAACAAACAAAGGGAACACAAATAATTATTTGGGATAAAATATGCATGACTTCAAAATTTGCTTTTGATGCAGTTGATCGTTTTTTCTAAGATTTATGCAATGTGAACACACCTTTTGGTGGTAAAACTGTAATTGTATCAGGAGATTTCAGGCAAACATTACCAATTGTACGATATGGAAGCCATATTAACATTATTAAAAATTAAGTTTATTAAAATTAAGTTTAATTCAGTTTATTATGGCAGAATTCAGAGCTCAAAATATAGAGCCAATGTAAATATAAAAATCCAAAAACTATTGGGCTCCAAAAAATAAAGAGCCAAGAATACATAAGAATAAATAACGAATAAGATTTAAAGAAATATTGGGCCAAAAAAATATAGAGCTCAAGAAAATATAAAAATAAAAAAAATATAGAGCTCAAGTAAAATAAGAATAAAAAAAATAAAAGAATTAGACAAATATTGGGCCCAAAAAATATAAGATTAAAAAAAATGAAAACCCAAAAAAAAAGTTAAAAAACAGTAAGGCCCAGAAAAATAAATGGCCCAAAAAAATTTGAGGCCCAACAGAATGAGGCCCCAAGAAATTAGGACTCGAAAAAAGTAGGTCCAAAAAAATATAAGGCTTAAAGTAAAATAGGACCTAAAAAGATATGGAAGCCAAGAAATAAGAGGCCAAAAATAATGAGGCCCTAAGACTCAAAAAAATGTAGAGCCTGAAAAATATAAGGCCCAGAAAAAAAGAGCTAAATAAAATATAGGATCCAAAAAAATTATAGAACCCATAAAAATATAAATTTCAAAAAAATATAGAGTCAGAGAATATATAAGAATCGAGAAAATATTTGACCCAAAAAAATTAAAATCCAAGACAATATAAGGCCCAAAGAAAATAGCACTCAAATAAAAGTAGGGCCCGAAAAGTATAAGGCCCAGAAAAATCGCTATTGGAATGAAGACATTCAACGAAAAACGATGAGGAAAGTAGGATTTGGTCATTTCTACGAAAATACAAAATTAAGCTGGGTACAATACGCAACTCAAATATTCGGTTTCGCTAAAGAACTTCAATTAAGTTATTCTAAAGAGGAGCTAAATATGAAAATTAGCAAACACTATAATAGAAACATTAAACAAGCTATGAAATTCGTTCAAAACAAAAACAAAAATATATTATTCAAAATTTTAGCAGATTTTGACGAAGACGATAAAATTCACGAGAAGAAAGAACAAAACAAGACATTATATTACCAACAGCAACAAACACAACAAAGAAGTAATAACAATGAAGGGAACAGAAATAACATAAACAATTACAAACAGAACGAAAATGAAAATTATAACCAAAAACAAAATTATGGTAACAAACCAGCAGAAAATTCTTATTGGAACAAGGCAGGACCAAATTCAAACAGTCATGATCAACGAAGACAATTACAGCACCCAGCAATAAATGCGATGAGAATGGGAAATAGTAACCAGAGTGAAAAATCGAAGTATGAAAAATTAACACCACCAGTTAATAATAAAACCATAAGAAAATCACATGACCAAATAGATATATCAAAAATAGACGAAACAAAAGAGAAAAATGAAAAGGAGCAGGGAAACCAATAGAGGTTGCACCTAATAAAAATAAATTAAGGGGTGAGGTCGCAATAAATAAAAATCCCCAAATTGCTTCACTACAGCAAACAACAACAGAAGATTTAACACACGATATATATTCAAAAAATAATAGAGAAATCGAAGAAAAGATAATAGTATGTCCAGAAATTAAGATAAAATTAGAAAATATAGCAGTAAATAGATTAATAAATACCGGTAGTGAAATAACATGCATATCGGAACAATTTTATTTTAATAATTATGAAAAATTAAAAAATTGTCCAACATTACCGATAACAGGTAAATACATCAAAACAGCCACAGGCTCTAAAACAACAAGATTAAAAAAGCAGATAATGATTACAAGCGAGTTTGATAAGGAAAAAATTAAAATTATTTACCTAATAATACCTAAATTAATAAAAGATTGTATCATTGGTTATGATACTCAACGAATGCTAAGTATGATAATTAATACAATGACGCAAGAAATACTTATTATTATCAATGATAAATACCTAAATTTATCATATATAGAAAATAAAATAAATTCAAACGCATACGAAACGATGCAAATTCAAGAAGTGTATGAAAATGGCAATGACCTAAAATCATACAACTTTAAATATACAGAATGAAAAAGAAATATTTTTTAATTCTGAAAATTATTATAAAACTTCAATGCTTACAAATGAAGAGATTGAAGAAAAAATAAATGAGTGTGAAAATATCACACAAAACCAAAAACAAGAATTAGTTAAACTAATTTCTAATTATAAAGAAGTATTTCGAAAAGCACCAGGATTAATTAAATCATATAAGCACGAGTTGAAGCTAACTGATGAACATCCCTTTTATTCAAAACCTTATCCAATACCAATAAATCACAGGGATAAGGTATTAAAAGAAATAAACAATATGATAGAATTAGAAATAATCAGAAAATCTAAAAGTCCTTATATAAATTCGATTGTTACAGTCATTAAAAAAGATGGCTCAGTACGCCTATGCTTAGACGCACGCAAGTTAAATGAAAAAATTATAGATGATTACGAAGCACCACCTTCAGTTGAAGAAATTTTTATAGATGTAAAAAGAAAATATATGTCAAGTTTAGATCTCACTAGTTCGTACTGGCAAATAGAACTAACGAAAAACAGTAAAAAGTTTACAGCGTTTAAGATTGATAATAAGGTTTATGAGTTCAACGTAGCTGCTTTTGGAATTAAAATAAGCGGTGCAGCGTTATTAGGAGGCTTAGATGAAGTCATAAGAGAATTCGAAGAATTCTTATTAGCATTTGTGGATGATCTACACATAAGATCAACCACGTTTGATGAACATATTAAACATTTAGAGAAACTATTCAAAAAAGTTAAAGAATATAACCTAACTTTCAACTTTAAAAAGTCTAAATTCATAAAAGAGAAAATAGAATTTCTAGGCCATTTTATAACAAGTGAAGGTATTACACCGGATCCTGAAAAAATAAAATCTATACAGAACTTTCGAACTCCAAGAAATATAAAGGAGTTACAGGCATTTTTAGGGTTCGTAAATTTTTATACAAAGTTTGCACAAAATTATGCAAACGAAACTCTACCTTTAATAAGCTTATTAAGAAAAAATACACCATTTATATGGGGCTTAGAGCAGAAAGAAGCTTTTGAAAGAATAAAAAATTTATTTGATGAAAACATAATACTAAAATTCATCGATTTAAGCAAACCGTATATACTAACTACAAACGCTAGTGATGTTGCAATAGCTGCGATTCTATCACAAGAAAATGATGAAAAACAAGAAAATATTATATGCTTCATCAGTAGAACGCTAAAGGGAAGTGAACTCAATTACTTCACCACGGAAAAAAAATTATTAGCCATAGTTTGTGCAATATTTAAACTAGATACGTATCTAAGAGGTGCAAAAGAAATCAAACTGAGAACTGACCACGAGGCAGTTACATTCTTAAACAAATGCAAGTTTAATAATTGCAGATTAAGAAGATGGTCATTATCTATACAGGATTTCAATATTAAACCAGAACATATTACTGGTAAAAAGAATACTGCCGCAGATTTTCTAAGCAGACAGATATCAGAAAATCTAAACGAAGAAGATGAAATAATAATTGCAAAAAATAAATAAATGCAAAATTAGCAAAGAATTAGATAAAGTATTTAAACAGTTGAAATCGTTTCAAAAAAATGACAATTATTGTAAGAAAATAATACAAAAAATGTCTGTAGAAAATAGTAAAATAGAAAATTATAACTAATATGAAAATGAGATATTGTATAAAATAACAGAGTCAGGTAAAAGGATTATAATACCTGAAACTGTACTTAAAACAGTAATAATAGAAATACATGAATTTTGCGGTCATATTGGACCTAAAAAAACATATCAATTATTAAAAGAAAGTTTTGATGCCCCTTAAATGAAAAAACAAGTATATATATTAATAAAAACATGCGAAACATGTCAAAAAACAAAATACTTAACAATAAAGTGCCATCCTCATATGCAACCAATAGTGGTAAATGATAAAAATGAATTATTATCAATAGACTTCTATGGCCCCTTACCAACATCAGTAGGCGAGGTAAAATATATCTTAATAACGATAGATGTATTCACCAAATATGTAGTTATGTATCCAATAAAGAAAGCGAATACACTGACGGCAATAAG
The DNA here is from genome assembly GCA_017163975.1 of Anastatus disparis. NCBI lineage: Eukaryota > Metazoa > Arthropoda > Insecta > Hymenoptera > Eupelmidae > Anastatus > Anastatus disparis. The sequence goes on along the minus strand of JAFFSR010000349.1, from coordinate 7,646,191 downwards.
AAGAATATTTAATGACTATATAATAAATTATGGCAAGCCTAAAGCAATGATGACTGATCATGGGACGCAATTCACATCCAAGAAATAGATAAAGAAATCGCAAGAAAATATAATAATAATATTTTCCTCAATAAGACACCCTCAGAGTAATATCGTAGAGAGAATACACCGAGAGTTAGGCAGATTATTTAGAGCATTCGTAAAAAACTCTCACAAATCCTGGGCTACACATATGCCAAAAATACAGGACATTATGAATGAAATTCATCATGATGCTACAGGCTTTACACCTATGGAGTTGCATATGGAAAAAAAACCCATAAGAATATGGGAAAAATACTTCGAAACAGAAACAAACGACATACCAGTAGAGAGAAAATTAGTTTTAGCAAAAACAAGAATGCATAAAAAGCTAAAAGATAGAGCAGCAAAATATAATGTAAAATATCCTCATTTCAAATTGAAAATAAACGATAAAGTATTAGTAAAAGCACTAAAAATAACTGATGCACAAAACGAAATGATCGCTAAGTTTTTAGATATATATGAAGGACCATACACCATAAAAAATATAATAAATGAAGATACTTATTTATTAATTGATAAGGATGGCAAGGAGAGAGGAAAATTTCATCAAGATAATATGAAGCCGTTTTTTCAGTAAAAGAAAAAGAAATCAAAAAGAAAAAGAAAAATAGAAATAAAATATATAATATAGAATAATATTAATAAATAATGGAATAAGAAGTAAATGAAAATTACTAATACAAATAATAAACGTAAACATACACAAATAAATAAAATAAAGTACCAGAAATTTGTAAATATGAAGTAAAACAAATTAGTTGTTCGAAGACCTTTATAGAGTCAACATCAAATAAGAAAAATTAGTAAGAGTGTTACAGTGCGCGAAATTTCAGTTATAATCTTAACAACAATAGCAAAATGAACAGGACACAATCATACGCTTATAAAAGAAAAGTTAATTTTCTAACTCAACCCAGCCGTTTTCGCCATCAGGGTACAAGTTTTGATTGGTACATGAACAAGAGACATACATCCACCCAGGTTGACCCAGTATTATTAAGCAAAGGGGAATTAAACATCGTGTGGGATGAATCATTGTTAAGACCGATTGATTACGAAGATTAGGTCGTAGGAGTGCCAACAAATTTTTCAAGAGGGTCTGATTTAACAACCAATAGGCAAGGCGTAGAGATACAGGCCAAAAACAAAACGCATCCCAGAGCTACATTAACGGAAACGGCTGGGTCAACAAATTCTAAAAGAAGAGCAACACAACAGACAACAGGAAAATTAAAAACAATACCACCAATAGACAGCACAGATACAGAAATAAAAATAGCACAATATGACAATAAAAAAGAAAAACAACTTAACATATACGTGGTGGAAAAAGCGTTAGAAAAACAAAGAATATCCAGGATGGGATTAAAAACAAATAGAGAGGATATCTCAGACGATGAATCGGGCGTAGAAGTATGGATTCAGAAGAGGATGAATCGAATAACAAGGTAACAAATTTAAATTCAAATAAACATAATATTGTAAAGCTAAAATCAAAAAAAAAAAAGAAAAAGAAAATAGAAAAGAAAAAATGTACGTATTAGTATAAATAATTTTATTGTAATGTCAAATTGTCTGTGCGCGAGAAATGAAGTGGATCGTGAAGCGCAAAATTCTTAGTAAATAGTGAGTTGTTTGAAATTTAAAGATATGTTAACAAGGCTCAACAATCCATTTCATTTCGGGGGGCAGGCATAGCTAACATCAAATTTTACAATAATCGAATTGCGCCTAATAAATTAAATAACAAGAAAACAAATTGAAAGATGTAAATACTAAATGTGCAGTAATAGATTTAAATTGTAAGAAGTAAACTTTAATATAGAATATAGATGATAATGAAAAGCAAATTTTAAAATTGATTCCTATGAATGTGTGATCTCATTTTGCGAAACGAGGTGCATTTTGATATACCGAAAATCCACTTCGTTTCGGGGGGCATTGTGAGGTTACACATTCACACACTATGTGCATAATATAATAAGAGCAAGGTAGGGTAGAATAAAAGTACCGAACGCGCTCTTATACTCGTGCACGGCTACGCCCACTGCAAGCACACATACATGTATAATTAAGTAAAGCGACATTAGATGTAATATAGAATGAATATGTATTACAGCATCGACACCACGTATGATTATGAGAAGTGGGAGCGAGTTGATGCTGTGTGGGTTAGGAATGGCGGCGAATCGAGCAGCGGCGGCTCGAATGCGAGCCTACGTGAACAAGAAAAATGTAGAGAAGAGTCACTCTTCTGCCTACCTTCATTTAAATAAAATCTTAAAAATAAAATCTGTGGGATAACTTGTTTTATTTTAAAGTTGAATAAAATACGGCGAAGTATTCTGTTCGCGACTACTAAAGCCATCATAAATATCATGCGAATTTATAAAGGAATATAAAGTATTATAAATTCTTTTCTGTTTGTTTACTAGGCTTTACTTAGTTATAAATTCCTTTGCTCGGTAGAACCCGAATAAAGGCACACATAAGCTTCTCTGAGTTTAGATTATTGTAGAAATAATTTTCGTAAATATCTGTAAATATCTCTAAATAACTGTAAATAATTGAAAAGTATTGAGACTGAAACATTAATAAAAGTTATTTACATTTATTTATTATTATTTACAATTATTTATAGTTATTTAGTTATATACGATTACTAACTGATTTTAAAAGTTATTTACTATTATTTACAAACACTAAGAGTTACTTACTCCTAAATACTATTATTTACTATTATTTACAATTTTTAAAATTTTTAGGTAAGTCAATAGTTTATTGTTATTTATAATTATTTATGATGATTTACAGTTATTTATAGTTATTTACTTTCGTTGTCTTAGATAATTTTTTGGAGCGTAGGTGAAGGGTGATGGTCCCGGTCGTATTTTTCGTATTGACAGAAGACTCAATGCTCAAGTATACGTGAACCTTCTTGAAAATGAGCTTCTGCCAAGTCTACGAGAACGATACGCAGACGATGAGGTGCCAATTTATATAGTAGAGGATAATAGTCCTATACATACCGCAGATATAGTGCGTAATTGGTACGCAGCGCATCCCCAGCTTCAGAGATTTGACTGGCCACCGCGTTCACCAGATCTCAACATCATCGAGAATGTCTGGTCATATATGGTCAAAGGATGGAGACCTGGAATGGCACCCCTGTAAAAAAAGTTCGTACTGATTCAGTACTTATTTCACATTCAAATCAGGACTTGGTTAACATTGAATCGGTGTAAAATAAAAATAAAATTTACACAAAATCAGTACTGCACATTTCCTGAAAATGGAGCATAACGCCACATAAATAATGTACAAAATTCGTGCCTAATCAATATTAAATCAGTGTGAAATCAGTACTGAATTCAGGAAAGAATATTCGTATACGAAATGAAAGAATCAACTCAGTACGAAATCAGTACGTAATCAGTACACAATTTTAACGAAATTCGTACGAATTATTTTTGAAGTACGTGACCTTTCAGTTCCTAATCAGTGCCAAATCAGTACTAAATTTGGGAAATAATATTCTTATACGAAATAAGAGAATCGACTCACTAAGAGAGTGTTACACCTCCGGATCACGGATTTTGCTCAAACTTCAGGATAAGTTTTCAGATCATAAAATATGAAAAAAGCTTAAGTTATAGTCATAAAAACTCAATATTTCCCTACTTACAGGCAATTGAAGAGAATCACTAAAAAAGTTACTAGATTTTTAAACGCATATAGTTATTTAGCATTGATAGCTAGAAGCTTAAACCTTTTTTTAAATTAAAGCTGAGCTCAAATCCTTTCGAAACAGTAGTTACAACATATCAAAATATTATTTTTTCCTAAAGTTATAGCGTAATAAGGATTGGACCTGAATTTTCTTTTTAAAACATTAATTCATAATAAAAGCTGAAATTAGGTCCAATCTTTATTACGCTCTAGCTTTGGAAAAAAATAATATTTTGATATGTTGTAACTACTACTACAACGGATTTGAGCTCAGCTTTAATTTAAAAAAAGGTTTAAGCTTCTAGCTATCAATGCTAAATAACTATATGCGTTTAAAAATCTAGTAACTTTTTTAGTGATTTTCTTTAATAACCTGTAACTAGGGAAATATTGAGTGTTTATGACTATAACCTTAGCTTTTTTCATATTTTATCATCTGAAAACTTATCCCGAAGTTTGAGCAAAATCCGTGATCCGGAGGTGTGACATTCTCCTAGTCAGTACGAAATCAGTACGTTATCAGTACACCATTTCAACAAAATTCGTACGAATTGTTTTCGAAGTACGTGACTTTTTAGTTCCTAACCAATGTTAGATCAGTACTGAATTCGAAAAAGAATATTCTTATATGAAATAAAAGAATCGAATTACAGAATCCTTTCAATGAAAGAATTCTGTAAGGATCCATGAATTCTTTTAGTAATAATGCATTAATCTTTTCATATATCTTTAGTTGAGAGACGTGTAAAGTTGAAGAAACTTTATTCTTTTCTGTATTATTTAAGAATCAATTTAGAATTAATACACACACACACACACACACACACACACACACACACATATATATATATATATATATATATATATATATATATATATACATAACGGATATTATAATATAATTATTTATAGGATTACGAATAGTTTCACAGCGGCTGAAATCGTAGTTATCATAACACAGACATCGCACGCATAACAATTTATAGTTTCCATTTTAGATTCTTATTTTCCTTATATATAAAAACGGGAAGCACTCTTACCACTGGCGAGAGTTAGAGATACCGCCATCAAGCGGATAAATTATAAACTAATCCCGGAAATATTTCTAAATGATTCTGTTATATTTCACGTTTTCTTTCAAAAAGTCCTTTCAAAGTTCATTCAGTAAGGATTCATGTAATAACTTTTATTCTCGTCATCATAAGTTCTTTCATGAATTATTTCAAAAAAAGTTCAAAATTACTTCATGTATGATTTCGTGCGACTTTACCAAAACATTGCATGAATTATTACATAAATGCTTTTTAAGAGAATCTTGAAATGATTTGGTGAAAAAATACCTTAGATCATCCCAAAAATCTTTTTAAATTATTTTCTGATTTTAATCGTTAGAAGATTTCTGAGTCGTTTCATGTTTCCTTTTAAGTAGTCGTTTCAAAGTCCTTTCAGTAAGGATTCATGTAATAATTTTTATTTTCATTATAAGTTATTTCATAAAATATTTCAAAAAGATTTCAAAATTATTTCATGTATGATTTCTTGAGACTTTACCAAAATATTGCATGAAATATTTCATAAAAGCTTTTTGAATGAATCTTGAAATGATTCGCTGAAAGAATACCTTAGATCATTCCGAAAATCTTTCTAAATTATTTTATGATTAGAACCTTCGTAAGATTTCTGAGTTCTTTCTTGTTTCCTTTCAAGGAGTCTTTTCAAAGTCCTTTCAGTAAGGATTTATGTAATAATTTTTATTCTCATCATAAGTTATTTCCTGAATTAATTCAAAAAAATTTTTGAATTATTTTATGTATTATTTCTTGAGACTTTACCAAAATATTGCATGAATTATTTCATAAAAGCTTTTTGAATTAATCTTGAAATGATTCGCTGAAAGAATACCTTAGATCATTCCGAAAATCTTTCTAAATTATTTTATGATTAGAACCTTCGTAAGATTTCTGAGTTCTTTCTTGTTTTCTTTCAAGAAGTCTTTTCAAAGTACTTGCAGTAAGGATTCATGTAATAACTTTTTCGTCATATAAATTATTTCATAAAAGCTTTTAAAAGAATCTTGAAATGATTTGGTGAAAGAATACCTTAGATCATCCCAAAAATCTCTCTAAATTATTTTCTGAATTTAATCGTTTGAAGATTTTGAAGTTCTTTCTTGTTTCCTTTCAAGAAGTCTTCTCAAAGTCCTTTCAGTAAGGATTTATGTAATAACTTTGATTCTCGTCATAAGTTAACTCATGAAATATTTGAAAAAAATTTCAAAATTATTTCATGTAAGATTTCGTGTGACATTACCAAAACATTGCATAAATTATTACATGAATGCTTTTTAAAAGAATCTTGAAATGATTTGGTGAAAGAATACCTTAGTTCATCCCAAAAATCTCTCTAAATTATTTTCTGAATTTAATCGTTTGAAGATTTTGAAGTTTTTTCTTGTTTCCTTTCAAGTAGTCTTTTCAAAGTCCTTTCAGTAAGGATTCATGTAATAACTTTGATTCTCGTCATAAGTTAACTCATGAAATATTTGAAAAAAATTTCAAAATTATTTCATGTAAGATTTCGTGTGACATTACCAAAACATTGCATAAATTATTACATGAATGCTTTTAAAAGAATCTTGAAATGATTTGGTGAAAGAATACCTTAGATCATCCCAAAAATCTCTCTAAATTATTTTCTGAATTTAATCGTTTGAAGATTTTGAAGTTCTTTCTTGTTTCCTTTCAAGAAGTCTTTTCAAAGTCCTTTCAGTAAGGATTCATGTAATAACTTTGATTCTCGTCATAAGTTAACTCATGAAATATTTGAAAAAAATTTCAAAATTATTTCATGTAAGATTTCGTGTGACATTACCAAAACATTGCATAAATTATTACATGAATGCTTTTTAAAAGAATCTTGAAATGATTTGGTGAAAGAATACCTTAGATCATCCCAAAAATCTCTCTAAATTATTTTCTGAATTTAATCGTTTGAAGATTTTGAAGTTCTTTCTTGTTTCCTTTCAAGAAGTCTTCTCAAAGTCCTTTCAGTAAGGATTTATGTAATAACTTTTATTCTCGTCATAAGTTATATCGTGAAATATTTCAAAAAGATTTCAAAATTATTTCATGTAAGATTTCGTGTGACATTACCAAAACATTGCATTAATTATTACATGAATGCTTTTTAGAAGAATCTTGGAATGATTTAGTGAAAGAATACCTTAGTTCATCCCAAAAATCTCTCTTAATTATTTTCTGAATTTAATCGTTTGAAGATTTTGAAGTTTTTTCTTGTTTCCTTTCAAGAAGTCTTTTCAAAGTCCTTTCAGTAAGGATTCATGTAATAACTTTGATTCTCGTCATAAGTTAACTCATGAAATATTTGAAAAAAATTTCAAAATTATTTCATGTAAGATTTCGTGTGACATTACCAAAACATTGCATAAATTATTACATGAATGCTTTTAAAAGAATCTTGAAATGATTTGGTGAAAGAATACCTTAGATCATCCCAAAAATCTTTTTAAATTTTTTCTGATTTTAATCGTTAGAAGATTTCTGAGTTGTTTCTTGTTTCCTTTCAAGTAGTCTTTTCAAAGTCCTTTCAGTAAGGATTCATGTAATAACTTTTACTCTCGTCATAAGTTATTTCATAAAATATTTCAAAAAGATTTAAAAATTATTTCATGTATGATTTCTTAAGACTTTAGCAAAATATTGCATAAATTGTTCCATAAAAGCTTTTTGAATGAATCTTGAAATGATTCGCTGAAAGAATACCTTAGATCATTCCGAAAATCTTTCTAAATTATTTTATGATTAGAACCTTCGTAAGATTTCTGAGTTCTTTCTTGTTTAGTTTCAAGAAGTATTTTCAAAGTCCTTTCAGTAAGAATTTATGTAATAATTTTTATTCTCATTATAAGTTATTTTATGGAATATTTGAAAAAGATTTCAAAATTATTTGATGTAAGATTTCGTGTGACATTACCAAAACATTGCATAAATTATTACATGAATGCTTTTTAGAAGAATCTTGAAATGATTTCGTGAAAGAATACCTTAGATCATCCCAAAAATCTTTCTAAATTATTTTCTGAATTTAATCGTTTGAAGATATCGAAGTTGTTTCTTGCTTCCTTTCAAGTAGTCTTTTCAAAGTCCTTTCAGTAAGGATTCATGTAATAACTTTTATTCTTGTCATAAGTTATATCGTGAAATATTTCAAAAAGATTTCAAAATTATTTCATGGAAGATTTCGTGCGACTTTACCAAAACATTGCGTGAATTATTACATGGATGCTTTTAAAGAGAATCTTGAAATGATTTGGTGAAAAAATACCTTAGATCAACCCAAAAATTTTTTTAAATTATTTTCTGATTTTATTCGTTAGAAGATTTCGGAGTTGTTTCTTGTTTCCTTTTAAGTAGTCTTTTCAAAGTCCTTTCAGTAAGGATTTATGTAATAATTTTTATTCTTATTATAAGTTATTTCATAAAATAATTCAAAAAGATTTCAAAATTATTTCATGTATGATTTCTTGAGACTTTACCAAAATATTGCATGAAATATTTCATAAAAGCTTTTTGAATGAATCTTGAAATGATTCGCTGAAAGAATACCTTAGATCATTCCGAAAATCTTTCTAAATTATTTTATGATTAGAACCTTCGTAAGATTTCTGAGTTCTTTCTTGTTTCCTTTCAAGAAGTCTTTTCAAAGTCCTTTCAGTAAGGATTTATGTAATAATTTTTATTCTCATCATAAGTTATTTCCTGAATTAATTCAAAAAAATTTTTGAATTATTTTATGTATTATTTCTTGAGACTTTACCAAAATATTGCATGAATTATTTCATAAAAGCTTTTTGAATTAATCTTGAAATGATTCGCTGAAAGAATACCTTAGATCATTCCGAAAATCTTTCTAAATTATTTTATGATTAGAACCTTCGTAAGATTTCTGAGTTCTTTCTTGTTTTCTTTCAAGAAGTCTTTTCAAAGTACTTGCAGTAAGGATTCATGTAATAACTTTTTCGTCATATAAATTATTTCATAAAAGCTTTTTAAAAGAATCTTGAAATGATTTGGTGAAAGAATACCTTAGATCATCCCAAAAATCTCTCTAAATTATTTTCTGAATTTAATCGTTTGAAGATTTTGAAGTTCTTTCTTGTTTCCTTTCAAGAAGTCTTCTCAAAGTCCTTTCAGTAAGGATTTATGTAATAACTTTGATTCTCGTCATAAGTTAACTCATGAAATATTTGAAAAAAATTTCAAAATTATTTCATGTAAGATTTCGTGTGACATTACCAAAACATTGCATAAATTATTACATGAATGCTTTTTAAAAGAATCTTGAAATGATTTGGTGAAAGAATACCTTAGTTCATCCCAAAAATCTCTCTAAATTATTTTCTGAATTTAATCGTTTGAAGATTTTGAAGTTTTTTCTTGTTTCCTTTCAAGTAGTCTTTTCAAAGTCCTTTCAGTAAGGATTCATGTAATAACTTTGATTCTCGTCATAAGTTAACTCATGAAATATTTGAAAAAAATTTCAAAATTATTTCATGTAAGATTTCGTGTGACATTACCAAAACATTGCATAAATTATTACATGAATGCTTTTTAAAAGAATCTTGAAATGATTTGGTGAAAGAATACCTTAGATCATCCCAAAAATCTCTCTAAATTATTTTCTGAATTTAATCGTTTGAAGATTTTGAAGTTCTTTCTTGTTTCCTTTCAAGAAGTCTTTTCAAAGTCCTTTCAGTAAGGATTCATGTAATAACTTTGATTCTCGTCATAAGTTAACTCATGAAATATTTGAAAAAATTTTCAAAATTATTTCATGTAAGATTTCGTGTGACATTACCAAAACATTGCATAAATTATTACATGAATGCTTTTTAAAAGAATCTTGAAATGATTTGGTGAAAGAATACCTTAGATCATCCCAAAAATCTCTCTAAATTATTTTCTGAATTTAATCGTTTGAAGATTTTGAAGTTCTTTCTTGTTTCCTTTCAAGAAGTCTTCTCAAAGTCCTTTCAGTAAGGATTTATGTAATAACTTTTATTCTCGTCATAAGTTATATCGTGAAATATTTCAAAAAGATTTCAAAATTATTTCATGTAAGATTTCGTGTGACATTACCAAAACATTGCATTAATTATTACATGAATGCTTTTTAGAAGAATCTTGGAATGATTTGGTGAAAGAATACCTTAGTTCATCCCAAAAATCTCTCTTAATTATTTTCTGAATTTAATCGTTTGAAGATTTTGAAGTTTTTTCTTGTTTCCTTTCAAGAAGTCTTTTCAAAGTCCTTTCAGTAAGGATTCATGTAATAACTTTGATTCTCGTCATAAGTTAACTCATGAAATATTTGAAAAAAATTTCAAAATTATTTCATGTAAGATTTCGTGTGACATTACCAAAACATTGCATAAATTATTACATGAATGCTTTTTAAAAGAATCTTGAAATGATTTGGTGAAAGAATACCTTAGATCATCCCAAAAATCTTTTTAAATTTTTTCTGATTTTAATCGTTAGAAGATTTCTGAGTTGTTTCTTGTTTCCTTTCAAGTAGTCTTTTCAAAGTCCTTTCAGTAAGGATTCATGTAATAACTTTTACTCTCGTCATAAGTTATTTCATAAAATATTTCAAAAAGATTTAAAAATTATTTCATGTATGATTTCTTAAGACTTTAGCAAAATATTGCATAAATTGTTCCATAAAAGCTTTTTGAATGAATCTTGAAATGATTCGCTGAAAGAATACCTTAGATCATTCCGAAAATCTTTCTAAATTATTTTATGATTAGAACCTTCGTAAGATTTCTGAGTTCTTTCTTGTTTAGTTTCAAGAAGTATTTTCAAAGTCCTTTCAGTAAGAATTTATGTAATAATTTTTATTCTCATTATAAGTTATTTTATGGAATATTTGAAAAAGATTTCAAAATTATTTGATGTAAGATTTCGTGTGACATTACCAAAACATTGCATAAATTATTACATGAATGCTTTTTAGAAGAATCTTGAAATGATTTCGTGAAAGAATACCTTAGATCATCCCAAAAATCTTTCTAAATTATTTTCTGAATTTAATCGTTTGAAGATATCGAAGTTGTTTCTTGCTTCCTTTCAAGTAGTCTTTTCAAAGTCCTTTCAGTAAGGATTCATGTAATAACTTTTATTCTTGTCATAAGTTATATCGTGAAATATTTCAAAAAGATTTCAAAATTATTTCATGGAAGATTTCGTGCGACTTTACCAAAACATTGCGTGAATTATTACATGGATGCTTTTAAAGAGAATCTTGAAATGATTTGGTGAAAAAATACCTTAGATCAACCCAAAAATTTTTTTAAATTATTTTCTGATTTTATTCGTTAGAAGATTTCGGAGTTGTTTCTTGTTTCCTTTTAAGTAGTCTTTTCAAAGTCCTTTCAGTAAGGATTTATGTAATAATTTTTATTCTTATTATAAGTTATTTCATAAAATAATTCAAAAAAATTTTTAAATTATTTTATGTATGATTTCTTGAGACTTTACCAAAATTTTGCATAAATTATTTCATAAAAGTTTTTTGAATTAATCTTGAAATGATTCGCTGAAAGAATACCTTAGATCATTCCGAAAATCTTTCTAAATTATTTTATGATTAGAACCTTCGTAAGATTTCTGAGTTCTTTCTTGTTTCCTTTCGAGAAGTCTTTTCGAAGTCCTTTTAGTAAGGATTCATGTAATAACTTTTTCTTCATCTAAATTATTTCATGAAAGCTTTTTGAATGAATCTTGAAATGATTCAGTGAGAAAATACATTTGATCATTTTAAAAATCTTTCTAAATTATTTTACGACTGGAAACTTCAAAAGAGTTCTGAGTCCTTTCTTGTTTCCTTTCAAGAAGTCTTCTCAAAGTCCTTTCAGTAAGGATTTATGTAATAACTTTTATTCTCATCATAAGTTATTTTATGAAATATTTCAAAAAGATTTCAAAATTATTCCATGTAAGATTTCGTGTGACATTACCAAAACATTGCATAAATTATTACATGAATGCTTTTTAGAAGAATCTTGAAATGATTTGGTGAAAGAATACCTTAAATCATCCGAAAAATCTCTCTGAATTATTTTCTGAATTTAATCGCTTGAAGATTTTAGAGTTGTTTCTTGTTTCCTTTCAAGTAGTCTTTTCAAAGTTTTTTCAGTAAGGATTAATGTAATAACTTTTATTCTCGTCATAAGTTATATCATGAAATATTTCAAAAAGATTTCAAAATTATTTCTTGGAAGATTTCGTGCGACTTTACTAAAACATCGCGTGTATTATCACATGAATGCTTTTTAAAAGAATCTTGAAATGATTTGGTGAAAGAATACCTTAGATCATCCCAAAAATCTTTTTAAATTTTTTCTGATTTTAATCGTTAGAAGATTTCTGAGTTGTTTCTTGTTTCCTTTCAAGTAGTCTTTTCAAAGTCCTTTCAGTAAGGATTCATGTAATAATTTTTTTTTCATTATAAACTATTTCATGAAATATTTCAAAAAGATTTCAAAATTATTTTATGTATGATTTCTTAAGAATTTACCAAAATATTGCATGAATTATTTCATAAAAGCTTTTTGAATGAATCTTGAAATGCTTCGGTGAAAAAATACCTTGGATCATTCGGAAAATCTTTCTAAATTATTTTACGACTGGAAACTTTGAAAGATTTCTTAGTTCTTTCTTGTTTCTTTTCAAGAAGTCCTCTCAAAGTCCTTTCAGTGAGGATTTGTGTAATATTTCATGTCTTTACTTTTGTTTCCTTTTTGGTATTATTTTTGTAAAGACTTTGTAATCTTCCTGTGTATTATTTCATAAATTCTTTTCAAAAGAATATAGTTATCTTTTTAAGTTTTTTTTTAATGCTTTTAAGGTATTATTACTTGTAATATTACATGAAATTATTTCAAAATTCTTCCATGCTATGTGGGTATTTATATATTTAATAAATAAAAAGTTGTATTAAAACATAGTTTATATATTACAATTGTAAATTTAAATTGTATTGAAATTAATGTAGTTAATTATTTTTAGAAAAATCATAAATTTTCTCAAAAGTTTTGATAATAAAAAATTACAAAAGTTTGATGTAATATTATTTGAAGTTTTAAATAAAGAACAAATTTTGCTTTATTTTTTAATTTCATAATTATATATAATTATTAAAATTTATTTTCAATTCATTTTTTTATACAATTATATATTTCACAGCATAATTCAAATTAAAATTTGGTTTTAATTCATCTTTTTTATATAATTATAAATTTGACAGGGTAATTGAAAAATTTTGATGCCGTTTTACCAACAGAGTGCAATTGACGAAGTTGCAAGGATTGATAATTCGAAACTCAATGTATAATTCATAGCTCACTTACGCCATGGACTAAATATGTGACGTTGTCATTTTAGGTACATTTTCGGAAAAAATAATTTAAGAGCAGGCCGGATTCGCTGTCCTTATCTAATTGGCATTTTTGTTATTTACTCAAGTATTAATCGGTGTATCTGCAAATTGAAGATTAAGCGCAATAGATGTTATTATTACAAATATTTATGCACAAGAAAAAAAAAATCTATCGCTTTGTTTTTGAGAAAAGTAAGGAACGCGAAAATATTATAAACATAATCTTTTACTTCGGCGTTCCTTACTTTTCTCAAAAACAAATCGGTAGATTTTTTTTTCTTGTGCATAGATATTCATAATAATAATATCTATTGCGATCAACCTTTATTTTGAAGATACACCGATTAACACTTGAGTAAATAACAAACAACTCAATTGTTGCTCGGTCGGTATCAGGTTCTACTCCGGCCTGCCGTTAATGGTAAATGTACACTTGGCGGAAAGGATATTTTTCCGAATGTGTACCTCAAATGGCAGCGCCGCATATTTTACCACAGACATAAGAAAACTTCGAATTATGCATTGAGTTTCGCATCATGATTATTTTGTTTTTTCTTATAGGTTATTCATGCAAAATTTAAATGATAACAATTTAAATTTTATTGCTCATATAATTTAAATTCACAATATTAAATTCTATATGTTTATTGAACTAAGAAATAAAAATTTTATTTAATAAAATAATAATTCGAATCATGAAAGAAGAAAGTAATATTGTTTGTTTACTAAAATTATGTCATTAAGTAATGAGTAACGATGATGCGAAATTTGCTCTATAATTTGGAATTTTCTTATGCCTGTGGTAAAATATGCGATGTTGCCATTTGAGGTTAACATTCGGAAAAATATCCTTTCCGCCAAGTGTACATGCGTTCCGAAAAATTATCCAAGACAACGAAAGTGAATAACTATAAATAACTGTAAATCATCGTAAATAATTATAAATAACAATTAACTATTTACTTATCTAAAAATTTTGAAAATTGTAAATAATAGTAAATAATAGTAATTAAGAGTAAGTAACTGTTAGTATTTGTAAATAATAGTAAACAACTTTTAAAATCAGTTAGTAATCGTGAATAACTAAATAACTATAAATAATTGTAAATAATAATAAATGAGTGTAAATAACTTTTATTAATGTTTCAGTCTCAATACTTTTTATTAATTATTTACAGTTATTTAGAGATATTTACAGATATTTACGAAAATTATTTCTATATGGGTATTTACTAATTTCATAACTCTGACTGTGCGAAAGACACCTAGCGCCACTTTTTTGTTGAAATTAAGACCTTCATTTTGCTCTACTTAGACCGTTTCTATGTGCTTTGAAACTGAATTTGTGATCAGAGGGAGTTGATAGTCAATTGCATGCTCACGATGTTTACAGATTTTATTCTACGAATTTACTATAGAATTCAAATGGTCAAATCTCAGTATCAGAAGCACCTAGAAACTTTTATAAAAAAGGAAATTGAAGATCTTTAAGCCTACTTTAAAGTTATGTTGATTGTTTGAATGAAAAAAAATTATAAAGTGCTTTTAACCTTAAAATACACGAAAATAAACCCGTTCGAGTAAAATTTTTTAATATTTCAAGAGCAACAATTCGAAAAAAAAATTTTTCTCGGCTCTAAAATCACCCCATGAGATATTATTTAAACTTACGGCAATAGAAAAAGTGTGAAAGAGGGTCTCAAAAAATTTTTTTCAGTCATAGCTGTATGTAGAAAAAAGAAAAATGAGAAAAAACAATAAAAAATACGGTTTTTTGCGATTCGGCAAGGTTAAATCTCTATTCCAACAAGGTATTCCAGCTGCTTTTTCAATTTTTAGTATAAACACATCGATCCAAAAGTTGGGAGCGATGCTCAGTAAGTTTCGGGAAATAACGACCTGTCTAATATATATATATATATATATATATATATATATATATATATATATACCTGTGTGTGTATGTGGGTGTGCGCGCATGTAAATTGACATAAGATATCCCATGTATATGTATATACATATATTCATAAGCCCATGTGTGTGCGTGCATGCGCCTTAACAGGAACAGTCTCATATATATATATAAACTCAAGTACGTGTGTCATGCATGTTAATTGACATGAAACGTCCCGTATATATAAACCTGTGTGTGTGTGCGCACGTGTGATTTAAAATTAAATATCCGTTGTATATATGTACTTAGATATACACACACGTTTATATATATATATATATATATAT
This sequence comes from Anastatus disparis, assembly GCA_017163975.1. Lineage (NCBI taxonomy): Eukaryota > Metazoa > Arthropoda > Insecta > Hymenoptera > Eupelmidae > Anastatus > Anastatus disparis. The sequence goes on along the minus strand of JAFFSR010000349.1, from coordinate 7,630,672 downwards.
ATATATATATATATATATATATATATATATATATATATATATATATATATATATATATATTCATAAGCCCATGTGTTTGCGTGCATGCGAATTGACAAAACGGTCGCATATATATATAAATACAAATCTCAAGTACATGTTTAGATGTGTTTGCGCTTTCAAGTCGACAAGAAAGGTCAAATATATGAAAACCGGTGCATGCGTGTTGACTTGATACGTCACATATATGTGAACTTAAGGGCACTCGAATAGGTGTATCAGAGTTGTCATGAAATGTCCCATATATATAAACCTGTATGGGCGTGGGTTATATTCGACGGGAAAAATCCTATGTATATTAACGTGTGTGCATGCATGCGAATCGATATGAAATGTCCCATATGTATAAAACCTGTGTCTGTGCTTGCGTTCGATAATAATCAAACAATTTTAAATCATAATAATAATATTTTTAATGAATTAGAAATGAAAATAAATTCTTTCAATGATAAACAAAGGCAAATATTCAACTCTACTATAAAAAGTTTAAACAATTAAAGTAAAGAAAAATATATTTTTATAGATGGACCAGGTGGAAGTGGAAAAAGTTATTTACCTAACATTTTAATTGTTGATTTTAAATATCATACTATGCATTATTTATGTGGAGCTTGGACAGCTATAGCAGCAAATTCATTAGTCGATGGAAAAACCGTGCATACAACATTTAAACTACCGTTAAGAGACCGCTGAAATAAATTAAATAATTAATAATGAAATTAATTTTGATGCTTCGTTTTCAAAAAAAGTTTGATATACTTACAAAATCATGAGTGAGGCTAGAGAATTAATTTGTTCTCAGTAGAAAAAATATTGTTTTTTACTGTACGAGTTACGGACAACTATTGATTTTCAGTAATAACTACTAGTTTTTCCAAAAACCTACATTTTTCGATTAGAAAAGGATAGAGAGATACAACGTCCTCTTAAATATAACAGATTGTACAACTTGTAATGTTAACGGGATGTCGTAGTTGTTGGAATCGAGTTTTGCTTTTTTTATCTTACTGATATCTTTTTAAATTCACTATTTGGACAAATATAATGACTTGTCCGCGCTAAAACTATATTAATACAATAATTTTTGTTAAATTAAAAATTCAATTTAGCTTCATATTTTTTTATGAACTTTGAATGAAAATTAGATATCAAGCTTGATGAAACTAACCTCAAAATAGTATATATCGAAAGTTTGTTTATAACTTTTTATGTATATTATTTTGATAAATTTCTTGACTTGTCCGCGCTAAGGATTAATCTTACGAATTTTCTTATTGAAGTGAAAGAATTTGATTTGACGCACTGTTTACTCATGAACTTTGAATAAAAATATTATTAGGAGGAGCAGAACTACGATATCCTCTTAAGCCTAATTTTGCAGAAAGCAAATTAAGGGAACACAAATAATTATTTAAGATAAAATATCCATGACTTCAAAATTTGCTTTTGAAGCAGTTGATCGTCTTTTTTAAGATTTATGCGATGTGAACCAACCTTTTGGTGGTAAAACTGTAATTGCATCATGAGATTTCAGGCAAACATTACCAATTGTACACAACATGGAAGCCATATGAACATTATTACAAATTAAGTTTAATTTAGTTTATTATCGCAGAATGTAGAGCTCAAAATATAGAGCCAAAGTAAATATAAGAATCCAAAAAATATTGGAGTAAAAAAAATATAGAGCCAAGAATACATAAGAATAAAAAAAAATAAGATTTAAAGAAATATTTGGCCAAAAAAAATATAGAGCTCAAGAGAATATAAGAATCGAAAAAATATAGAGCTCAAGTACAATAATAATAAAAAAATATTGGAATACAAAAATAAAGAAATCAGACCAATATTGGGCCCAAAAAATTAGAGGCACAACAAAATGAGGCCCTAAGAAAATAGGACTCGAAAAAAAGGAGGTCCAAAAAAATATAAGGCCTAGAGAAATATAGGACCAAAAAAGATATGGAAGCCAAGAAATTAGAGGCCAAAAATAATGAGGCCCAAAGAAAATAAGACTCAAAAAAATGTAGAGCCTAAAAAATATAAGTCCAAGAAAAAAATAGAGCTAAATAAAATATAAGACCCATAAAAATTATAAACCCATGAAAATATGAATTTCAAAAAAATATAGAGCCAGAGAATATATAAAAATCGAGAAAATATTTGGTCCAAAAAAAATTAGAACCCAAGACAATATAAGGCTCAGAAAAAATAGCACTCAAATGAAAGTAGGGCCCGAAAAGTATAAGGCCCAGAAAAATATAGAACTTAATAGAATATAGGGCCCAAAAAAATCATAGAATCCAAGAAAATATAAATTTCAAAAAAATATTGGGCCCAAAATTATAGAGCACAGGAATATATAAGAATTAAATAAATATTAGGCCCAAAAAAATATAGAGCCCAAGAATGCATAAGAATCGAAAAAATATTGGGCCCAAAAAAATATAGAGCCCAAGAAAATTTAAGGCCCAAAAAGAATATGAGGCCCAATAAAAATAGGACTCAAAAAAATGTAGGGCCTGAAAAATATAAGGCCCACAAAAATAGAACTAAATAAAATATAGTACCCAAAAAAATTATAAAACCCAAGAAAATATTGATTTCCAAAAAAAATTGGGCCCAAAAAAAAATTGGTCCTAAAAAAATATAGAGCCCAATAATATATAAGAATCGAAAAAATATTGAGCCCAAAAAATTTAGAGCTCAAGAAAATATAAATAAAAAAAAAAAATATGGGACCTAAAAAAACATAAGGCCTAAAAGAATATAGAGCTAAATAAAATATAGGACCCAAAAAAATTATAGAACCCAAGAAAATATAAATTTTAAAAAAATATTGGGCCCAAAAAAATATAGGGCACAAGATAATATAAGGCCCAAAAAAATATAAAGCGCTAAAAAATATAGAGACCGAAAAAATTCTGGGCCCAAAAAAATATAGGGTGCAAGAAAATATAAGGCCCAAAAAAATATGACCCAAAAAGATGCTTATAATTAATAAGCACTAATTATATAGGGCCCAATAAAAAATTGCTACTCTTATTACCAAAAGATTAGATACATTTAACAAATGCGGAGGACCGGAGAACCGGAGAAACGGAAAAAAGTGGTTTTACTTTAATATAATATAGGATATTTGGAATATTGACTTTGGTTTGCGTTCGCTCAGTTAAAAATTTTAATGAATTTTGCATATCCATATCACTGATTCCAGTATTAGATAATTTTCTATGTTTGTGGAATTCCTTAAGTATAGTTCATACACGCTGTAAAGATGGCAGTGCATCATCAGTATTTTCTTGTTTATTAGGAACGATTACAGTTATGTATTCACATACAAAATATTTTAAATTATAACTATTGTTACTATGAAGAAATATAATTTTTGTGTATTCACTTAGTGGAAAAAATTTTATACTAATAATGCTTACATTTGGAATTACTGTAAGTCATCAGTTGAATATCATTTTGTTTTGTAATTCCTTGAAGTGTAACTGGTACTATACAACACGTAGCAATATTAATTTGAATTCACTTATCATGAATTTGGTAGTGTGTCACCCAATTTAAGAGGAGGTCACGTATCTCTGTCCTTTTCTAATCAAAGGAATGATTTTTTTACAAAAACTAATGACTTTATCAAAAAATGAAGAGAAAGCCGCATCTTGTATCAAAAAAAGCAATATTTTCTTTGATAAGAAAGAATTAATTTTATTGCTTCGTTCTCAAGAAAACCTTGAAAAACCAAATTGTCCACCCTAACCTCTATGATTTAAGTTTTTCAAGGTTTTCTTGAAAACAAAGCAATCAAATTAATTCTTCCTTATCAAAGAAAATATTCCTTTTTTTATTACAAGATGCGGCTTTCTCTTCATTTTTTGCTAAAGTCATTAGTTTCTGTAAAAAACTCAATTCTTTGATTAGAAAAGGACAGAGATACGTGACCTCCTCTTAACGCAGCATCATTACCAAAAAATTCCTTAACAGGTTCATTTGTTAAAATTACTGAAAAAATATTAAAACATAAATTATCTATTTAATTGAATGTTTATAATATATAATATTTGGAATATTGATTTTGATTTACATTTGCCCAGTCAAAAAGTTGAATGAATTTTACATTTTACCACTGAGAATGATAAAGCTGTAATGTCGTAAAATTCGTGATGTTTTCGATGCCCGCCCCGACAATATTACATATTTTTTTCATCAAAAATAAAAATTTTTAAATAATTTAAAATTATATGTTGAAAATTCTTAAAATACATTCATTTAATGATTATTTCAAATATTTTAAGGAACATTTGAATCCTTTGACTATCATAGCATTTATTTTAATAAAGTTACCATATGAAAATTTTTGCCATGGCAATTAAAAGGTTATTAATTGAAAACTTTTTGTAACTATTTATAAAAAAATATTCTAAAACTATTTTTTTAATATTAAAAAATAGTTCTGAAATGTAGAAAATAACAAAATTAATAGCTTTTATAATGTAACATTTTTTTTTATAAACAGTAAGTATAGCTAAACACAATATGTTGTTGAGGTATACTTCATTACATCATATTAATTTTTATATTAATACAGAAAAAAAATATATATATTTACCTTCTTGAGATCAGATAAACTCATTTTTTACAAATGTAGGTTGTATTTGTAACATTTAAAGTTTTAATAAATTGGTAGCAGAATATTCCTTAGTTTTTGATCAATGCGATTAGGTTGCATTTAGTTTTTAGTATACAACATAATATTAGCAGCAATTTGCACACACGAAGAATTTATTTTATCTGAATCTCTTTTAGGTGTTGTTTGAAATTTTTACCATTCCATAGATTTTCTCCAAAATTTGTATGCAAGTTATTTGCTACTGTCTGAAGAAAACAAGCTTTGGAAAACTAATTTTCTCAGTGAAGTTTTAATTCAAGAGCATTTTGAAAATTTTCATTAAAATTTTTTTTTCAATTTTTTTGTATTTTACGTAAACTACTCGAAGAATTTGCTTAAAAATTTGTTTGAAACTTATTTTTGACTGCTAAAAGAAGAAAAACTTTTGAAAACTGATTTTCTTAGCGCATTACCATTCGATAGATTTGCTCCAAAATTTGTATGCAAGTTATTTCTGAAGAAACAAGCTTTGGAAAACTAATTTTCCCAGAGCAGTGTTAATTTAAGAGCATTTTGAAAATTTTTATAAAAATTTTCATTTTTCATTTATCTTCTTTCTTAGCGTGGTTACGATTAGAAATTTTGTTGTCATCATTCTTTTTATTACTACATTATATCATTTTTTCAATAGAACAAATTTTTTTGTATTACTTGATGCTTTGAAATACATTATAAATGTTGAAAAGGCAATCAGCTAGCATATATGTTCAAAATTTATAAAGTACGATATGAGTAAATATTAATGTTAAACAATTTTTTTATATTAAAATCACATCTAAATAAATATTAAAAAAATAAAAAAAACTCAAAGAGCTCTATGAGAAAGCATTCCGCCAAAGCACTTGGCAGCGTTTTTTAAATGTGATTTCAATGTAAAAAATGTAATTTCTATTCAAGAAAAATTATTGAGTGTAAAAGAGTGATTAGGAAATAGGAAAAAAAGTCAGGGATAAATAAAAATAGAGTAAAAATGAGGATCAATCTAAGATAGGAAGACAGAGAGAAATTGAGGAAGTAAGAAAAGAGTTAATGAAAGTGTTAATTCAGAAATCAAAAGAAGTGATCAAAGAATTACACTAACTTAAGAAAATTATTTTTTAGAAGCTTGTTTTATAAAAACAGTAGCAAATAACTAGTATACAAATTTTAGAGCAAATGTATCCAGTAGTTTCCGTAAAATGGAAAAAAAATGGAAAGTAAAAATTAAAAAAATTTTCTAAAATTAAAACTATGCAATAAAAATCAGTTTTTAAAAGTCATACTTCTTTTGACAGATGCTAATAATTCTCGTGCAAATTTCAAAGCAAATTCATCAAGTAATTGACGTAGATAGATAGATAGATATTGATTTATTTTGTAAAAAGAGTACAAAAAGGCGTGTAATACATCGAACAATAAGTAATAATTCTATATAAAGTATTGCGCATAATAATATAAGATATCACAGTCAAAAATTAAAATTAATATATAATACTGTATCAGTAAGTCACTATATAAAAGCGATATCACAGACTATTCTAAATACACTTACAAAACAAGTAAACATTAATTAAAACACTCTTAAATATCTATCAAGCATAGAATTAAAATCAAATAACATGATATAAAAAATGAATCACTGTCATGACAACAAATAAAAATAAAATTGGACAGTACAACAACAAGTAATGAGGAATAATTTAAAATTGAAAAAAATAAAATAATAATAATATTCAAAGAATAAAAACTTGATACCGAAGATGTCATCACTTCTAATAAAAACAGAACCACTCATTCTTTCTGCATTCATTCATCCATAATTCACACTAATAAATACATTCACACCTTAAATCTATATATTTGACAAAACAAAATAAATTAATAAAAAAATTAAAATACTTAAAATTAAGTTCATTCAAGGTCGAGTAAGTACCTCATCGGAGCCGACTTGAACCTGCCCAGCGATGGAAGATTTTTTATATCATCAGACAGGGAGTTCTAAAAATGCGGACTTTGAACTTGAAAGGAATCTCTTTCAGCCACAGTACGCATGAACAGCACTGCAAAATCCTTAATCTCTTCCCTAGTGGCTACCCTAGCTACATATCTAGTAAAGAGACTCACTAGATACTCAGGAGTATTCATGCGCATGATTTTGTACATAAGTACAGCCATAAAATACTCTCTCCTTGAATCAGTACGCAGCCAACCAAACGCGGCTCTATGAGGAGAGATATGATTGCCCATTCCTACGCCTAATACATATCTCACACATAAATTTTGTAGTCTTTGTAATCGTCTTCTCAATCCCTGCGAAGCATCGAGCGGAACTACTGTGCAGTAGTCGAGGTGCGGAAACAGCGAGTTGTTTACGCAGGGCTTCAGTGGTGTACCAACGAAAGAACCGCAAATTATACATCATCCTATTAAATTTTTTAGTCACCATATTAATGTGCGGCTCTCATGACAACTTAGCGTTAAGCACGACATAAAGGCTCGTAACGGTATCAGAGAAAGATATGTCCCTCAAGCTCAATCGTTCTTGGCTCACTAGCATAAAAGTCATTAATAAATCGACTACTGCCAAAAACGATCGCCTTAGTTTTACTTGCATTTAATGTAAGTGAAGCATCGACAGCTCATTCCGACACCGCCCTGGCCATCCTCTGCATAATACAAATACCTTCATTTAGATGTTCATAAGGGATCTGAGTATAGATTTGGAGGTCATCAGCATATAATATGTGCTCGACGAAACAGGGGTCGAGCGTATCACGGATGTTATTAATGTAAAGGCAAAACAACAGAGGTCCCAGCACTGAATCCTGTAGAACTCCTAGATTGGTTGTTAGCCAATCCGAATCTTCTTTTGATTATGTAGAAACCATTTGTTTCCTGCCTGATAAATAGGAGCTAATCCACTCGAGTGCAGCCCTAAAAAACCCCATCGATCTAAGCCTCGCAAGCAATTTGGAGGGGGAGATCGTGTCGAATGCCTTACTAAAGTCAAATAAAAGTAGTATCGTGGCAAGTTTCTTGTCAAGACCTGATCTTATGTCGTCTGTAAGTTTAAGTATGGCAGTCTGCGTAGAATGATGCTTTCTGAAACCAGTCTGCAAAGAGTCAAGTATTTTGTGTGTCATAATATACTCTTGCAGTTGCTCGCGGGCAATCTTCTCGAGAACCTTTAAAAGAAAACATAATATTGCTACGTGCCTAAAATCTTAAGGCATTTAAGGTGAAGGCCACTTCTTTAAAGGCACAATGCGTGCCTTTCAAAGGCAAGGGAAGACTCCCAGCGCAAAAGAGGAGTTGAACAGAGTCACAAGATGCTCTCTAATAACCGGTAGTGCTTTAAGTATCACACTTTGCGGGATGCCATCCTCGCCACAAGCCTGTGATGAAAAATGCGAAACCGCAAGGATTACATCATTAATATTAATTGGCTTAAAAGCAAAGCTACTTTCACTACACTCAGAAAGAATCCTTTTACGTTCCACAGTATCATCGTACGGCGAGACTAAGACCTCTGCAAAATGTGCATTAACGGTAGGCCGGAGTAGAACCTGATACCGACCGAGTAACAATTGAGTTGTTTGTTATTTACTCAAGTTTTAATCGGTGTATCTTCAAATTAAAGGTCGAGCGCAATAGATATTATTATTATGAACATCTATGCACAAGAAAAAAAATATCTACCGGTTTGTCCTTGAGAAAAGTAAGGAACGCCAAAGTAAAAGTTTATGTTTATAATATTTTCGCGTTCCTTACTTTCTTCAAAAACAAAGTGGTAGAATTTTTTTTTCTTGTGCATAGATGTTCATAATAATAATATCTATTGCGCTCGACCTTTAATTTGAAGATACACCGATTAAAACTTGAGTAAATAACAAAAATGTCAATTAGACAAGGACAGCGAATCCGGCCTGCTCTTAAGCTCATCTGGAGTAAATCCATTCAAGTCCACTTGAGATCCGGACAGGAGTCCCAGGTCTCTTAACTCCTTTCAGACATTACCTCTAGCAAGAGCATTAAACAGTCTATAATGATAATAATCTTTTTTAGCTTGTTCCGTCTATTCGTCTATTGTTTTACGCAGTTGCAAAAATTCGGAGAGATATCGCTCCTCCTTTGTCCGTTTGAATCTACGATACGTGGCATCTCTCTTGTGCCGCGTCTGCGACAACTCTTCATCTATCCAAGGAAATTCATCTTTACCAATTTTAAGTGTTTTAAGTGGCACCGGATTTTGTATTGCTGCCGTAAGGTTGTCATAGAAGCAGCCAAGTGCAGATTCCGGGTCAACTGTACCAACTGTAAATGGCGTCCAATCACAGCCGGCCAAACTCTGTACCAATAGGTTTGGACAGATATCTTTATAATTTCTATACTTAGTTATTTTATTATCTGTCTTGATATGATTACAAGAAATACATACATCAATTAAGTTGTGCCGACTGTGAAAATTCGCCGGTAAGTTGCATGCGTCAAGTACTGTGTCATTATCATCCACAAGAATCAGGTCAATCCACGTGTGAGACGTTGGAGTGTGATGCGTGGCACCGTGCTGAACCAACTAAAACGGAAGCTCAGCTGACAATTTATTAATAAATTTTGCATCGCTGCTGTCGCGCAGGAGATCGACATTTAGGTCTTCCATTATAATTTCATGAGAGTATTCAGAGGCAAAATTTCTTAAGTTATCTAAAAAATCGATATTTCTCAAAAAGGAAATTGCAGGAGGTCGATAAATAACAGAAACCAACACGGTTTCGGAGCTGCCCAATTGCACGAAACAAAAAAAATACTCAGGTACCTCCGGTTTACTTTCACAATGATTAGTTTGAGTATCCGAAATAGCCAAAATAGTGCACTTTAAATTGTCTTTAATATACAAAGCAACTCCTCTACCTCGCAAGTTGCTGTCCTGTCTGAATACTTTATACCCCTTGACCCGAGTGACGTCTTCCGAAACAGACGGATCTGGCCAGGTCTTAGCCATTCCAAACATGTCGCAAGAAGGACCATCACATACCTGCCAAACTCACGTACCTGCCCAATATGAGCCCTCAACAAAGTCACATTCAGAAAGCACGCTCGCAGTTCACCCCTCTTCCCTGTACGACTCTCAGAGGAGGCCTGGTGCAGTCATTGGAGAGAGGCAACATTCGACGTTACTTCATTATTTGTACTTAAAATTTGATTTTTCGACATATTTCGTTGATGATCAGAGGTTTCATTATTATCACATATATTATTATTGCACTTAATATTCGATGGAGGTTCAGAGTTTTAATTAGTTACATTTACACCGTTTTCTAATTTCTTTCTATCTGTTAATAAATTATCTAAGTCATTTTCATTAAAAAATTTTTGTGCTCTCTCCCCTCTCTCCCTTCTCACCAGTAATTTGCCATGTCTGTGCCATACAAATTTAAAGCCTTTTTCTTTGGCATACTTTTTTAATTTTTTTAAATTAACATATTTTTCTTTAGGCAAAAATTCATTAATAAATATCAAGCCGTGGCGTTTGATGTCTGGAAGACTGCCAAGGAGGGAGGGATTAAAATCCGCTGTTGAAAAACCTGTGAACCGTCGCTTAGCCTCAAACACCTTTTGCACCAGGTCCTCCTCAGAAAGTCTAACCAGCAATGAGAACGGACCCCTCGGGCCGCCACTGATCCCACGATCTGTAGACACCTCGTTTACATCTTGATGTTTAGCGATTTTCTTAACTGAAATTACATTTGTACGCTTGATTGTCGGGAGAATGGTATCAAGAACGGCACAGGCGTAATCATCCGGCCCAATATTAACTGTTGAACAGTCAAACTCGCCAGAGATCACCAATGCACCACCCCTAGAGCCACACTCCGTCTCAACTAGACGAGGTGCCTCGTCACTAATTGCAGCTTGAGTACGTGGTGTTTGTGTAATTTCTACTAATTTAGATGTGTGTAATGTATGCTCATTCATTCCCGTGAGATCTGCGACGGCCTGCGCCACGCCAGCTACCCCGGTCGTAAGGTCGAAGAAACCCTTGTCCACTCCGTGAAACTTGTTGTTGAGAAAAGTTTGTATATTATCAAATCTACTATTAATCGTTTTATTATATGTTTAAATTTTATTATTTAGAGCGGACAAAAAATTCCTTTCTGAAGTGACTATTATTTCTCTAAGTTTTCGATTTTCCTCTAACAGCTGCATCTGCTCACTTTCTAATTTTTTAATAAATTCATTTTGTGTTTCAATTTTGGACACTCAATCTTGGACACAATATCCCGCAGGCCTTTGTCCAAATTTTTGAATTGGCTCTCAAAAGCCATAAATCGATCAAAAGAATTAGATATTATGTCAAGCCTGCCAGATAGTGCGTCCTCTAGAGCAGATACAGCTGCCTGCAATGAGGCAGAATCTAAGTCACCTCGGTCAACATCAAAATTATTTTTCTTAAAATTATTACTATTATTATTATTATTATTATTTGGGGCAGCGTGCGCAGCGCCACCTCCCAATCGCTTATCAGATAAATGTATACTTATTCTACTACTCCCTCTACTCCCTTTCTACTTCTCCCTCTATCCGCCGTGGCACCGCTGTTGTTGGTCAAAGTTTGCGATGGTAAAGTAGTTTTCATTCTTTCAGGCTGCTTCAGAGAGGTGTTGACAGCTGTCATTTTCGAGTCAGTTCTTGATGCTTCCACCGGCAGACGACGATGAATTATTTTTTATTTTTTCCATGCACCTTTTACATTCATATTTTGTGCCATTTTCCATTTTTGAACGAGTCATGCATTTCGCATTACAGCGCTGCCAGCACGTAAAACACAAATGGAGCTTTGCCATGCCCCATTTATCATTAGTGGATAGCCTATAGATCGCATAATTGTCCATAACTCCGACCTCTTGTGTACACTATAGCAACTAAAACTAACCTTCTTATATGGTAAGGTAGACTTCAATCTAATTCGTCAGAAAATAGATTGAAAAATTAGCAGTCAGGATCTCTGCCTGCAGATAAAATTTGCCTTTCGACTAACCTCAAAAATGTAATAATTCTAACCCCTAAAGTTCAGCTTCTTAACGGGATGTCGGAGCTGCTGGACACGATTTTTGCTTTTATTATTTTATTGATATCTTTTTAAATTCGTAATTTAAACAATCGTAATGACTTGTCCGCACTAAAGCCATGTTAATACAATAATTTTTGTTAAAATAAAAAATCATTTGGACTTGTTATTTTTTTATAAGCTTGGAACGGAAATTAGATATCAAGCTCGATAGACCTAACCTCAAAATACTATATTTAAAAAAATTGTTTATAACTTTTTATGTATGGTATTTTGGTAAATTCTGTAAGTTGTCCGCACTCAAGTTTAGTGTTATAAATTTTCTTACTGTAATGAAAGAACTCGATCTAATGCACCGTTTACTCGTGAATTTGGAATTAAAATATTAATGAATTATTTTAGAAGGTAGCGAGCTCTGTCATGCCCTTAATGTAAACTACAAGATAAAATGCAAGGGCCGCTAATAAAATCGATGATTTATAACTGAAGCGTTGCCCTGAAAATTGAACGTGCAAGAATCTGTAAGAAAAACTCCCTAGGGCACAAAAATGCAGTACCAGAACGAAAATAAGAAGAGTGAAAAATAAAACGTGTTTAACTACTTACAGATGGAGGGAGAAACGTAGAATAAAAGTAAAAAATTAAGAAATCAATATTTTAAATAAATTGTTTAAATGGTTCTAAAATTAGAATTAGACCAAGAAAACCAATTTCCAATAGCTTCCCACGTACTTAAGCAAAAAAAGATAGTTTGCGACATTTGAAGCAAATGCATCGAATAATTTTCGAAATCCAATTGGCTAAATAAATAGAAATTCTTTTCAAAATTTTTAAAATACTCTAAAAATAAAACTACGCAAGGAAAATCAATTTTTGAAAACTCCCCTTCTTTCAGCAGTCGCAAATAATTTCCCTGCGAATTTTAGAACAAACCTATCGAGTAGTAGTAGAACAAAAAAAAATAATAAAATAAAAATCGAAATTTTTTTTAAATCTTTAAAAAAAATTTTTTAAAAATTTTTAAAAATGCTTTAAAATTAAAAAATGCTTTAAGAAAATCAATTTCAAGAGGTTTTCTTATGGCAGTGGAAAATAATTTTCATAAAAATTTTCAATCAAATTCTTTGAGTAGTTTACGTAAAATACAAAAAAAAAATGAAAAATCGAAATTTTTTAAAAATTCTTAAAATGGCTCTAAAATGAAAACTACGCTAAAAAAACCAATTTTCAATAGTTTCCCACCTAGTTAGATAAAATAATAAGTTGTATGCAAAATTTGAAACAAATTGATCGAGTAGTTTTCGAGATTTAACTGACGTACTGAATTCATATACACACACACACACGCACACACACACGCACACGCACACGCACACGCACACATACAGACATTTTCTGGAAAACACTTTTTTCGACTCTCTGAATCCAAATATATACAAATTAATGAAGAGTAGAAAAGAAAATTTTTTTTTCAATACAATGCTTTCTCTGAAAACAATAAAAAAAGAAAAATCGAAATTTTTTTCTAATCTTTCAAATTCTCTATAATCGAAACCACGCTAAGAAAATTAGTTTTCAAAAGCTTGTTTTCTTTAGACAATAGCGAATTGATTGTATAAAAATTTTGGAGAAAATTTATTGTATGGTTTACGTAAAATACAAAATAATTAAAAAACGAAAAATTTTTCGGAAATTTTCAAAATGCTAATTAAAACAGCGCAAAAAAAAATTAGTTTGTAATAGCTTTTTTTCTTCAGACAATAGCAAATAACTTGTATACAAATTTTGGAGCAAATCCATCGAATGGTTTTCGTAAAATAGAAAAAAAAGGAATAATGGAAATTGAAAAAAAAAAATTTTAAATGCTCCATAATTAAAAGTGCGCTAAGAATATCAGTTTTCAAAAGTTTTTCTCCTTTTGGTAGTCAAAAATAATTTCCATAAAAATTTTCAAGCAAATTCTTCGAGTAGTTTACGTAAAATACAAAAATAAATAAAAAATCGAAATTTTAAAAAAATTTTTAAAATGGCTCTAAAATGAAAACTACGCGAAGAAAACTAATTTTCAATAGTTTCCCACCTAGTCACACAAAAAAATAAATTGTATGCAAAATTTGAAGCAAATCCATCGAGGAGTTTTTAAGATCTAACTGGCGTAATAAATAGATACACACATACATCATCGCTCTCCGCCTATAAGTATTCACTGACATGTTGCGTCGGTTCTGTCTTCTTTACTCTTATATTTTTTTATTTCATTCTGACGAGTGTATGTTTTTCAGCGAATCGTACAGCTGAGGGTCATCGAGGCTTTGTTTGACTTGCTTGCGCTTCTGCATTTGTATCTTTCGGACCCTAGACGTTTTTCTCTTTTTGTGCATCGTTCTATCCAGCATTATTATTTTCCGTTTATGCTGGTATTGCTGATGGTTAGGGAATGCCTGGAGCATTGCTGGTTGCTGTGATGGCTGAAAAGTGTTGTGTGATGGTGCAGTAAATGTAGTGCAGTCGCATCTTCACTGTTTTATGCATCTATCATGCTACATAACCTACAATATTTTTGGCGCTAAATCGTCTATTTCTTAGGCAAATTCTTCAAGTTTGTCACTAGGGGCTCCATCTATGATTACCTTGATCACTATCTCATCTACTCAATGGATAAGTGACAGCTAATTACCATACTTCAAGCGCGTTTCCAATGGCCTTTCGATTTTATATGTTGATGTGCGAATTTTAAACAGCTTATTATGCTGTTTTTCTATTATATTATTTATTTCTTTTTTATTTATTTCTAAATGTAATATACTTGAGCAGAGAGTTTCTCAGATTGCGGTCGGCCTATTTTTATCTTTATTTTTATTTTTACTTTTATTATTATGTTTAATTCTCTGACGCTGCTTTTGCTACTATCTTTTATTATTTTTCACCATATTACTAATTCTACTTCGTGCTAGGTTCTCTCACTTTTCTTGACATTTAAAACCATGTCACAAAATACCATCAAGGACTGCTGCGCCATTTACGGTTTTTCCGCTGATAATATATAAGGGTCAAAAAAATTAATTCAGTGTTTCACATTTCGGCAGCGCTGCCATGTAAAGTGTATGAAGCGCGTGCCTCGTGATAATGATAGTAATCTGGAATATGACTGTGAGTGGTGTATAGCTGGTCGACCTATTGTTTCTGCTACGGCCCCACTCACTAGCACTGGCATGGACAACGCAATGCCACTATGCGTAGAACCTTTATAATCCGGCCTATCGTTGCTTCCACACCATCACGAGGATACCCACTTGTCGCACCGGTTAAAAAAGGACAGTCTGCGAGTAAGAAGAAGACCAATGCGGACTTTAATGTCAACGCTTCTGCGGTGATTGAAAGAGAGCATAGCATAAGTATTGTAAGCTACTGCTATTGTAAACTTATTTATATACTGTCAAATTCACGCGTAATTAAGGCATTATCTTAATACAGAATAAATAGAACAAATCTTAGTTTAAATGCGTGATTAAAACTTTACAATTAAAATATTTATTGTTATTACTCTACCTCGTTTACTTGTAATAACTACGTGATACTTGATTTTTATTAAGGAAAAACCAAGCAGTCACTTGTTATACTTGCTCTGTGAGTGGAAACGCTGTTTCTTTTTAAGTGAAGAGAATGAGACGCTGTGCCTCTTTTGATTCGATGAATGTAAATTCTATCTCATGAAACTTAATATTATCAATTTTATTATTACGTTTATAACGTGAATTTGACTGAATATATGTGTTATTCAAATTTATTACAATGTTGATCCCTGCGGTGAAGCTGTTACGTTATTGATCATTAAATCATATAAGTTTCTGCACGGCTACAACCACGTGCATATGTATTATTTGTGTGCAGATTTGATTATGTGTATTTCATTATGTTGATTAGTGTAGGAAATGAGCTAACCCGTAGACGGCCAAGGAAGCCTTTTCCAACCACTTCGGAGTCTTATGCTCTAGGAAGAAAAAAAGGATGAGAGAATGAGAAAAAGGACCTTTATTGCCTCTCTGTGCCTGCATTGCTGATCTGTTTCGCTGTCTTATTACATGCTTGTAATAATCAGACACGAAATGACTCTCAATTTAGTTTTAATGTATTTATTAAAGAACTGCAGACGCGAGAGTGATCTCTCTACAATCTTAGCCTTAACAGATAGGCTCGCTTTCAAGCCGCCAACGCTTATTTCACTTCTCTTACGCTAAAGAAGGGATATAACATATACAGCACGTATGTAACGGTGCGAAGCATCGGCGTAGCTGCGCGCTGTAAATGCGCGTTTGGTTCTCGATTGACTACGACATGATTGACACGATTGGCTATAAATGCTGTCAAGGGTCTACAAGATATCGTGACTAAAATGTAGAGTCAAAATAAAATTATTAAGAATTTACATGCTAAGCAGATGAAAGTGCTGGAGGAGAAATGTTAACTCAGGGGAATGATAGGCACCTTGTTGTTGTCTGCTCTAAGTAGCACAAATTAAAAGTTTTTCAAATCTCTAATGACTGATTCTGATAATGCAGAGGCATTTTTGAGTAATGAGTTTAATAGAGTGGACAAGAACTTTTCTCTACTTATGACCAGGGTGGCTGAAGTGGTGCAGGCCGTAAATGATGTCACGGCCCAGGACGAACACTCACTCAACATTAACACTAACACTAAAATGCCTGTAAATTCGAACGAAACATAATCAGTTGAACATGCAGATAGTAACTCACACAACACTAACACTTAAGCACTTGTTGATTCGAACGAAATGTAAACAGTTTGATTCCACATAGATAGTAGCAGAGAGATATTCTGTCATACTGTGGAAAGGTATGGTTCTGGGAATGGTGACTTGGTGGACTGGACTGCTCTGTGGCTAATAATGGGCTGATAAATTAGGCTTGCGCTGTTCTGAGAGACATACTTCCCACTTCAAAACGTTGAAATATCGTATCTGCTACTAATATCTCAAATTCTGAAAATAAAAATAGAGACAGGATGTATGCAGAGCGTGAGATCGTTGGTGGTCTGAGTGGTACGTTCTCATTGTTGGTAAGACTTCCTGGAGATGACTTACTAGGAGAGGCCCAGGCCTCCAGATCACGGATTTTGCTCAAACTTTGGGATAAGTTTCTAGATGTCAAAATATGAAGAAAACCAGATTTCCAAACACTTATAGCTCTTTAGCATTAACAGTTACAAGCTTAAAACCATTTTCGAATGAAAGCTGACCTCAAATCCTTTCAAAATAGTGCTTGTAGCATATCAAAATATTATTTTTTCCCAACATTACAGCGCTATAAGATTTTAACGTGAATTTCCTTTTAATAACATTAATTAATAATAAATGCTAAAATGTAGTACAATTTTTATAACACTGTAGCTATAGGAAAAAAAAATATTTTAATATGCTGTAGGTGCTATTTCGAAAGGATTTGAGCTCAGCTTTCATTTAAAAACAATTACAAGTGTCTAGTTGTTAATGCTAAAAAACTATAGGCGTTTGAAAATCTAGTAACTTTTTTAGTGATTTTCTCTGATTGCCTATAACTAGGAAAATTTTGAGCGTGAGGGTCTAAAATTCTGGTTTTCTCCATATTTTGACACCTAGAAACTTATCCCAAAGTTTGAGCAAAATCCGTGATCCGGAGGCCTGGGCCTCTCCTAGTTAGCATGGAAGGTATTTATGGCTAGGCGTAGATTAACGGGTTATTTGACAGTGAATCTAAATCCCTCCCCCCTTAAAAAATTTTCTGCTACCGAGCACCATTCTTAAATATATAGAGGTGGTCAATTTATGGTTGGGAAAAGGGGAAAGAGTATTTAGATTTGAGAGTGAACATGACTTAGATAAAAAATTCAATAAATTTAAATGTTGTATAAAGAATATTGTTAAGGCGACCAATATCCAAGGACACGGTGAAGTTCAACCTCAAAATGCTGAGATGAACTTAAATCATGAATCTATTAAAAATGGTGCAATATCCTTAAATAGAGCCAGCTTCCCAATGACTGCATTGGTCCTCTTCAGGAAGTCCAACACGGAAGAGAAGTGAACTGTGCGCGTGCTTCCTGAATGTGACCTCATTGAGAGCTTATGTTGAGCAAGTTCGTAGGCTTTTAAGTGGTGATCCTTCTTACAACATATTTGGAGTTGCTAAGACCTGGCTGGGTCCGTGTGTATTGGATGACGTCATTCGGGTCAAGGCGTATAAGGTGTTTAGGTAGGACAGAAACCTACGTGGTCGAGGAGTTACCTTGTATATTAACGATAATTCAAAATGCACTATTTTGGCCACTTTGGAGACGCAAACTAGTAATAGTAGCGGTAAGCCGGAGGTGCCTAAATATATTTTTTGTTTTGAGCAAGTTGGCGACTCTGAACCTGTGCTAGTTTCTGTTATTTATCATCCTCTTACTGTTTCGTTTTTTAGAAACTCTAATATACTAAATGATTTGGAAAATTTTAGTTCAGACTATTCCCATAAAATTACAATGGAGGACTTGAATGTCGATCTCCTTAAAGAGAACAGTGATGCCAAGTTTCTTAAGATGCTGTCAAAAACTGATCATGTATAGAAATTATAAAGAAACAGTTGACTCTTGGTTAACCAGAGTCTGCACTTGGTTGCCTCTGTGACGATCTCACTGCTGCGATTGGGAATCTGGCACCGTTGAAAACGTAGAGATGCTACATACCATAGATACAAACGGACAAAGGACGAGCAACAGATTCGTCTACTATTGCATGGCATTGACGAGCAGACGGAACGTGCTAAAACTAGATACATTTAGAACAGACTGCTTGGTGCTCTTGTGGATGGTCATATCTAAAAGGAGTTAAGAGGCCTGTGACAGCTATCCTGATCTCAAGGGGATTTAAATGGACTCCGAATGAGCTTAATGCACACTTTGCTGGATTGTCAGTCTTGCTACATAAGGAAAATAATAAGCGAGTGAAAATTCTTTGTCAATGCAATGAAAGTGGGTTTATCTTCGAACTTATTAGTTTTAATTATGTTGTTCTTTCAATCTCACATGTTTCCTCACAGGCTTGTGGTGAAGATAGATTAACTCTTATTTATCAGGTAGGAAACACATAGTTTCCACATACTGAAAAGATGAATCGAATCGGCTAACAATCAATCCAGGAGTTCCTCAGGGTTCGGTGCTAGGTCCTCTGTTGTTTTGCCTTTACATTGATAACGTGACGCACTTGGCTCCGGTCATGTCAAGCATCTACTGTATGCGGACAAACTTCAAATTTATACACAGGTTCCTTATGATGATGTGGATGAGAGTATTCGTATTTTAGAAGGCGGTCAGGGTGCTGTGAGGGTGAGCTGCTGATATTTCTCTCATTTTAAATGCTAATTAAACAAAGACGATCATCTTTGGTAGTAATCTCTCGACGGAGAGATACTTGTATTTTACACAGTGTACATTTACTTACAATAACGCGCTAGCTAACTCACACTAATTACCTACGTGCACGTAGACGCCACTCGCCTGTTACCGTAAGTTCCCTCTCGTACGTAGATGTTCTGGTGTAGATCGGCGGAATACGTTTCACGCTGATCAATGAATTTAGGCTGAGAAATCTTTAGTTAAAAGCAGTGCAGCTAGGGTTGGATGCTAACACAACGACAGCCGAAAACTCTCTAAAGCACTTCACTGCCAACTTGCTTCTCTCTCGCATGCTGGTCGTCAAGATACGCGCTTCTTTACTTATCTTAGATAAGTCATAGGACCATACGCGTGTTATATTATACTACTCAAGCGTGCAAGATTCAAACATGGCAGAATACCGTGACAATGAGGAAAATTTTTTCTACGTAAAGTTATTACGTATTTTGCTATGAAAAAAGAATGCATAAAAGTAGACTGACTTTACTTTAGCGCGCAAGCAGCAGATCTTGTTTAAAAATTATATTTGCGATACCAAATAATATCTGAAAAAATAAGCGATAAGCTTTTTAATGTATACATTTGCCAGCTTTTTAATAATAAAATAAGTTATTACTAAATTTTCTCTCTTCACCTTGACAAATGACAAAACTTGATACCTCGAAATAGTATATTACGCGATTAACGCGTGAAGATGTGATTCATACATAAGCCGAGTTTGTCACCTGCATGCAGCATCTGTGTAAATCCTATTGCATACGTTTTGCGTATACTATTTTTTAAAACGTCGTGAACGATATACAATTTAAATAACATCTTCAAAATAAAAATCTATAGAAATTTTTTAAATAAAATCTGTGATAGGTAACGGGGAGATGATCGATAATTAAGACAATGATCTATAATTAGTTAAATGATCGGTAATTGAGACAATAATAGATAATTGGGACGAAGCTGATATATATGCATGCACTTTATAAAAAAAATGAAAAAAATCATGCGGGTTATCGTATGAAGTCAGCACCAAATACGTAAGATACACGTGGAGTTAAAATGTTTCATATACTTTAGTATGCAAAGCAGTACGTAAAACGACTGCTTTCCATACTGAAAAGAAAAAGAACTGCGTTTCGCGCATGAGCGTGTTAAAATAGTATTTCATAACAGCTGCAAAAAGACTTTATTTACAAAACGAGAAATTTATGTAGTCAGAGGTAAGGGTCGCAACAATTTCCGTAAAAACATCTTTTTACCAACGCGATGAGCAAAAACCAATTATCTACGTCTGTTTTGAGTGAGCAAAATACCACATTCCTGATGTGGTATTTTGCTATATACTATTGCAACTTCTTTGCGATTTCTTAAATCTTACGAGAAAAAATACAGTTTGCAAATGACAGGAATAGTACCTTACTTTACTGATGAGCATAATGAGTCATTCTTTTACGAGTCGTTTTTTTTTCTAGCTATGCTCGAGTGACAAAAAAGACGAGTAGGTGACCTATTTTGCCACGAGTGGGGTATAGAATTCTTCTCAACAAGCAAAATAGTTATTTTGCTTACTAGTGAGGAAATGTGGTATTTTGCTCACTCAAAACAGGCGTAGAAAATCTGATTCTACTCACCTTGTTGGGAAAAATTCTATACCCCACCCGTGGCCAAATAGGTCACCCACTCGTCTTTTTTGTCACTCGACCATAGCTTGAAAAGAAAAACGAATCGTGAAAGAATGACTCATTTTGCTCATCAGTAGAGTAAGGTACTATTCCTACCATTCCCGAACTGTATTTTTTCTCGTAAGATCCAAAATATCGCAAAGAAGTTGCAATTTCGGAGTTAAAATGCAGAAAAGTATATTTTCAATATATTTCAATTGTTTTAGATCAAACGCTTAGCATTTTGTTCAGAGAAGAAGCGTTTTTCCATTGAGTTCTGATATATCTTGAGATAGGAAATAAAACAGAATCATCCATTTTTAACTCGAAAAATTACAAAACATGTTATATCTCAGAAAGTTTATTTCTTTTTTTATTTCTCTTGGCACTTTTACAACTATATGAAAGACCACTTTCTTATGTTGATGAAGTGACTAAAAGCTGAAATTTGGCCCAATCTTTATTAGGCTATAATTTTGGGTAAATTGATATTTTCGTATTCTATAAGTGCTATTTCGGAAGGATTCAAGCTCAGTTTTTATTTAGAAAAAGTTTCATGCTTCCAAGTATTAATGCTAAAGAACTATAAGCGTTTAAAAATCTAATAACTTTTTAGTGATTTTCTTTGATTACCTGTAACTAGGGAAATATTGAGCATTGAGGTCTAAAATTCTGTTTTCTCTCGTATTTTGACATCTGAAAACTTATTCCAAAGTTTGTGCAAAATCCGTGTAACTTTCCTAGTAAGTTATTGGGAATATTAAAATTTATCTAAATTTATTTGCTTTTAGATATTTACAGCAAAACAATACAGAATTGCGATCTAGAACCGAGTCCTCATTTAATAGTAAATTTGTGATAACTGCTTTCAACAATTAATTATAATTATACATTCAGTTGACGCCAACTTTTGCTTTATAATTGAGCGCCCGGATTCGATAACTCGCCGCGCCTAATGTAAACCTTATGGGACGCGGCGAGTTATCGAATCCGGACGCTCAATTATTGCTGTGAATTTTCAATCATATTGGAAGGAAGACGATGCTCAGCAACCATTTACAAAATTATGTTCTTGCAACTTTGGTTATTAGGGCTATTGTAGAAAAGTTATGCATTGTATATATTCTATAAATTATTAGTAAAAGAATATAAAATCATTCTACAAAATAAATTGAATCAGACTATATTAACTTACAAAACAAAATCTAAACCAAGCAAGATATCCGTAGTGAATTAAATATTGATCAAATTAAAGAACCCCGCACAAACCTTATGGAAAATGGCCCTCAGTCGAATTTGCCAAAACTCTGAGAAAATAGTGTTCTCGACATCCTGATAAGAAATCTCTATGGGCACAAAGAGATCCTATGAATAATTTCAGAATTATGGGGCCTACAAGTCTCAGATTTTCAATGGCTTCTCACCTATGTGTAAACTATGCTTGGCGTAAAAGTGAGCGTGCACACAAGTATTAAAAAGCTTAGTCTGTTGAAACAACTTTTCTAAGATCTCTTATTTAAAAGGTAGGCGCGGGAAAGTTAGAAAATCTAAAAAACCTCAGAAAAGCTGCGGAAAAATCATTCGAAATGGACTTTATACGCTTTAAATGGAAATGTTTACTTTTTACAGCTTAAAATGCCATAAAACCGTTTTGAAATCTGCAATTACCCCTTTTGAATTTTAAACTTTTTTTCATGTAGACAAATAATATATACGTTTAGACCGTCTCTCAGCGTTACCCAGGATCAATGACGTGAACATGTAAGGCTAGCTGATCTCATGTGTATGTATATGAGGATATCCGCACAACTTTTATTCCTAGTGACAGGTCATATTACAGCTGTTCCTGGGTTTACCGCATGATGCACATTATTTAAACTTGGTTCAAATCTTTTGTGCTATCCCGTAACTCTATTTCTGATGTATTTTGTAAATGTGTCACGAACGGCACAGTAGATATTTCTATAAAACATTCATTTTTACACATAAAAAATTACCGTGATTTATCTCATGTGTAAATTTACTTTTTATAGAATTATCTGCTGTGCCGTTTGTGGCACATTTACAAAATACATCAGAAATAGAGTTACAGGATAGCACAAAAGATTTGAACCTAGTTTAAATAATGTGCATCATGCGGTAAACCCAGGAACAGCTGTAATATGACCTGTTACTAAGATTAAAAGTTGTGTGGATATCCCCATATACCTTTGTGTATGTGTGGCAGATGCTTGATCTATTTTTCAATAAACCAAATGATTAATTAATGAAGTTGTTGATCATAATTGTAATAATAATGTGTGTATGTATATATATATATATATATATATATATATATATATATATATATATATATATATATATATCCAATTTTCTTACACCTACCTTTTAAATAAGAGATCTTTGAAAAGTTATTTCAACAGACTAAGCTTTTCAATACTTGTGTGCACGCTTACGTTTACGCCAAGCCTAGTTTACACACAGGTGCAAAGCCATTAGAAATCCAAGACTTGTAGGCCCCATAACTCTGAAACTATTCATAAGATCTCTCTGTACCCATAGCGATTTTGCATCAGGATGTCGAGAACATAATTTTCCCGAAGTTTCGGCAAATTCGACGGAGGGCTACTTTCCATAAAGATGTGCGGGGTTCTTTAATGAAATCACGAATCATCACAAACTAAATGATGATTCAATGTGTAAATTAATATGATTTTAATTCATGAGAATAATTGAATATTAATTATTTATAAAAACATCTTTTTTAGGTGAATAATGACTTAATTTCTAACATTAATACTTCATATACTGGATTATGGAAATGTACTGTGACGCACTCTGATTTAAACTTTGTATGGATTACAAATCTAATATTTATACAAGGTATGACAAGTTTTATTTTTTAATGCAACCAAATAGTTAATTTATATAAATGTTAATTTCACAATTACAGTTATAAAACCTCGTGATTGGCGTACATACCTTATGGAAGATGTTGTTCAAAAATTTCTATTCAATTGGCTGCTTAATAAAAACAGAATTGTAATATTTACCATGATTTTAATTATAATTATATTTGTATGCGTTATAATTTACTATGTTAAATTCACGAATTAAAAATATTTATATAAAAAAATAGTTCTTAACTTAATGTGATAAAAGGAAAATCATATTATGATTCATTATTATATTATATTATATTCATTATTATATTATTAGAAATGAAATCAATAAATGGCAATACAAATATTTATTTCTGACCTCGGACTGTAAAGTACCAATCGTAGAATTTAAGCCATAAAATAAATATGCTTAACAAAATCGAAGAAAAATGTTTATATTAGCCTGAATACCTTAAAACTAAACTCATAAATATACCTTTTTGTATGCCTAATATACTTGGTATAAACTAGCAGATAAAATTTGAAGTAGGCTGATTCCATTTCAAATCGAACAGTCAGTATACACTCAAGTCACCAATTACTGCGCTAATGGAGTATGTTATTCTACCCTAAAAATAAGGGTATACGTATTTTTTTATTTTGCTGAAATATCGAAATTGCATCAGATATGCACTTTTGAAAATTGCATACAAAAACTAAATGTTAAAACTGAAAATGTTGAGAATAACTTTAGAGAGCTATCGTTTTACCAATTTCCAATGAATTTTGATAAACCTTTTTTTATTTTATTTCGTTTTGAGCCCTCTTCAACTCCGTGCAAGAAATTTAAAAAAAAAACTAAAAAATGACTGAGATATATGCATTTTACCAAAAAATGCACTTTTTATGCACATGCATTTTTCTCGAAAAGGCCATTTTTTTTTTGCTGCAATTTTTTTTGCTGATAGAGGACCAAAATACCTATCTAATAGTACTTGTTTGATCCCGGCTTTTTTGGTTTGGAGCGAGAAAAAAATTCACAAATTTTGTTGGTGAAAAATGCTTGTATATACGTTCGGAAGTCTTAAGCAGTCTGCATTCAAACACTGTCGTATGCTTGGCTCATCATTTGTTTACATTTGTATGCATGTATATAGCATCAATAGTGATATATATATATATATATATATATATATATATATATATATATATGTAAATTCGTAATATAAAAATAAATATTTAAACATGAAAAAAAAGAATTCTATTCGTGTATATCTATATTATGTATGTTTCGATGTACAAACAATAGGAGGCTAACTCATGGACAAATACATCGCGTAACCAAAACAGCATATTAGAACTGTTATATAGAAGCTAGTTATTTTTACAGCTGCTTTGAAAGGTGCTTCTCGGGCTTGTGAAAAATTCAACAAAATTGTGAAATAACAATGTCCGAAATTTACTCTTCTAAAAGAATTTCATGTCCCGATTTTTTTCAAATGCATAAAAAGGTAGTTTATATGAGCAGTAATTCACGTTTTAGACCGTTGGAAGATTTAGCCATTAATTTGGCACAGCTTCATCCAGATTTAAATATATTGCCATCTACTAATGTATGTAAAAATTGCCATAAACGCATATCAAAAATGATTTTAAGTGATCTTGAGTCTATATCTGAAAATGAAATCACTGAACTTTTTAGCGGAAGAGATGATGATTTTATTCCGAAGACACCCGAACGAATAGAGGAATTAAACGAGAGTATTAATTCAGTTTTACCTGAATGCATCTCACCCCTAAAAAGAAAAACTGCAATACCTGAAAATTTTAGAGGAAATTACGTATCTAAAAAGAAAAAATCCTTAATTTCAGCTTTTTCTTCTACTGTTGGAAGTAAATTAGAAGATGCGTATGGCATTTCAGTTGAATCAATAGAATCGGACGAGAATTCCACTGAAAACTATTGGAATGAATTTTTAGAAAATTTTAAATTGGCTTTAGAAAAATGCTCTTCTATTTCGGAGAAAATAAAACTTCTAACTCTACTACCAAGCAAAATAAAAGTTTGCTCACTATTCCCGAATATAAGCGAGTATATGATAAATAAATCAAGAAATCTCGTGAAAAATAAAGGAGTTTATTCGGAGCCAGATTTATATACTGGTCATCCTATTGATGAAAGCACAAAAAATATTGTTATGGAATATTTTCATGAAGAATCGATACAAAATGCTGACGATTTTATAAATTGGGTTCAAAGTTACACCAATGCAATAAAAATCATTTTACTACCAATAAATGAGATTGAAAGATTTAGAAAAAAGAAAAATATTGAATGGAGTGGGGTTTCTAAATATAATGGAATTCAAAAAAGTCATATGTGGTTAAAAAAACTTGGGGAATTAAAATCACATATATTTATTGGCAGGACAGCTATACATGCACTAAATGAAATGAAAAACAAGAAAAAAAAAGCCAAGCGTCGTGAGACTACATTTAAAACTAAAAATAATAAGCGCAAAAATAAAAAAAATAATTATCTATAATTATTTTTTTGACGCATCCCAACAGTGAGAGGCAAGGGGAACTCACTCTAAAAAAGCACCCCGAAGGGAACAGAATCCTTCTACGTCCACGTCGTTGTTCCTGGATAATGCTAAACGAAGGATAATATTTAAATGTCGACTGCTTAAGACTTCCGAACGTATACACAAGCATTTTTCACCAACAAAATTTGTGAATTTTTTTCTCGCTACAAACCAAAAAAGCTGGGATCAAACAAGTACTATTAGATAGGTATTTTGGTCCTCTATCAGCAAAAAAAATTTCAGCAAAAAAAAAATGGCCTTTTCGAGAAAAATGCATGTGCATAAAAAGTGCATTTTTTGGTAAAATGCATATATCTCAGTCATTTTTTAGTTTTTTTTTAAATTTCTTGCACGGAGTTGAAGAGGGCTCAAAACGAAATAAAATAAAAAAAGGTTTATCAAAATTCATTGGAAATTGGTAAAACGATAGCTCTCTAAAGTTATTCTCAACATTTTCAGTTTTAACATTTAGTTTTTGTATGCAATTTTCAAAAGTGCATATCTGATGCAATTTTGATATTTCAGCAAAATAAAAAAATACGTATACCCTTATTTTTAGGGTAGAATAACATACTCCATTAGCGCAGTAATTGGTGACTTGAGTGTATACTGACTGTTCGATTTGAAATGGAATCAGCCAGTATATACATTGAGGAAAAGAGAAGGAGAGAGTATTGATACATAGTTAATGACTCATTTGTAATGCTTATACAAATCAAAATGGAACATCTTATAGTATTCTTTCTTCTATATTATTCTTTAGGATGCATAGTATAAAATATTTGAAACATTGATATTCAATTGTTTAACGCATCTTGCCTAAGCACCTTGTTATATTTATAAAAATAATTTTCTAACCTATTTTGGATTTTCGTAACAAACTTTTCTAATTTACAGGCAACCTTTGTAATTTAATTCGAATCCAGCGATCTTTGAATGAAAAATAGAATAAGTATCATTTTACATTCATGGTGCATAATTAATTACTTCAACCCTTTCAGATCAAATGTCTATTGCAATGTACATTAATGATTTTTTTTTTTCAATTGTACAAACTAGTTTTCCAAAATAAATATATACATTAACTTGTAGTGGCCTATTTCCGATCATAAAGTGGGGCCTAAGTTTCTATATCCGGTAAAAACTGAGTAAGCTTAAAAAAAATAAAAAAATTTTCATCATAAAAATTGCTTAAGGTATCAGGCCTGAGTGTAAGCCTGAAAAAAAATCAAATTTAAATGTAGTGATAATTTTTTTTTACAATAATATTTATTAATGAAACTTCTTTTTACTTTAAATTACTACTATTATATTAAAGTGAAGAATTAAGACTTTTTTTTCTTACGTGAATATCTTTTGGATTATTGTCATATACATACATACACATACACATGTGCAGCATTAACATATACATACACATATACTCATATATACATACACATTCACACATTCACACATATACACATATCCAAGCACATACACATACTGATATACATACACATACTCATATACGTACACATACTCATATACATACACACACATACACAATATCCGTCACTCCATCTCTCCGCCTCAGACTCTCTGTCTTCGTCTATCCATCTCCATCTCTCCATCTCCGTCTCCGTTGCTCCGTCTCCGTTTCTTCGTCTCAGTTCCTCCGTCTCCGTTTCTTCGTCTTTGTCTCTCCATTTCCGTCACTCCGTCTCTGTTTCTCCGCCTCCGTTTCTCTGTCTCCGTTTCTTCGTCTCCGTCACTACGTCTTTCCGTCTCCATCATTCCGTCTTCGTATCTCTGTCTCTCCGTCTCCCTCTCCGTCTTCGTTTCTCCATCTTCGTTTCTCCGTCACCGTTTCTTTGTCTCCGTGTGTCTCCGTTTCTCTGTATCCGTCTTTCTGTCTTCATCTCTTTGTCTCTGTTCTTCCATCTTTGTCTCTTCGTCTCCGTTTTTTCGTGTTTGTCTATTTGTCTCTATTTCTCTGTCTTTGTCTCTTTGTCTCTGTTTATCTGCGTTTGTCTCTTTATTTCCGTCTCTGTCTCTTTGTCTATGTCTGCATCCTTCCGTCTACGTCTCTTCGTCTTCATTCTTCCCTTTTCTTCTCTCCGTCTGCACCTTTCCATCTCTCTGTCTTCGTTTGTTCATCTTCGTTCCTCTGTTCTGTGTCTCATTTTTTCGTCTCTATCTTTTTGTCTGCGTATCCGTCTTCCTGTCTTCCTTTTTATGAAATCGTTCCGCGGCTCCGATGCCGCCCTTTGACTCTGTTTCTCTGCTTCTGTTCATACACACAAACGTCTATACATTACTGCTGATGTTTGAGTTGATGATGATGATGATCATCATGATATGTTTAATGTTCAATGAATTCCAAATTTTACTTTTCGTCCCAGATCTGTTTATAGGACTCATCAGTAAAACTTTGTGAGAGAATACAATCTGAATAAATAGCCATTATTATAGTTTATTCTAATTAAAAAATTCTAGATAAATGTTTTCACTCCTGAACTTATATTTTTAATGAATGAGAAGCATTTCGAGAAATCATCAACTAAACTTTTATTGAGGACGCATCAATGCTTGATTCTATAGTAATTATTTTTAATTATATTTTCTTATATTATTTGATTTATTCAGATTGTCTTCTTTATTATAACAGATCCTGCTTCAGACGTTACTTTTGATAATAATTTCAGTTCTTTTTTGCTTAGCAGTAGCATTAATACCCACGTTCTTTTAATTACCCAGCGCTTACAATAGCAGTCGTGTTATTTTTATTATACAACGTTTACAATAAAAGTCGCGTTTTATCAATAATACCGTGCTTACATTGGCCGTCGAGTTCCTTTAACTACACAGCGTTCAAAATAGCATGGATACTTAATTACACAGCGCTTACGATTGGGTCCTAGCATGAAAAATTATTTTTTAATTCATTATATCCGTCAGGTCAAACACAAAAAAAATGAAGGACACGTATTTTCTCTTTTACAAAAAAAAAATGAAAACTCAAAGAGATAGAGGCAGTTAAAATCGTATGTGATGTCACACATATATATATAAATTGCATTAACTTACAACGGCTATAACTTTTGCAATTCATCATATTTAAAAAAACAAAAAAAATACGAGTCTCTCATTTTTTCGTATTCTATCCGACGGATACAATACATTTTCTCATGCAAAGACCCAATAGCAGCCGCGTATTTTTAACCACACAGCACTCAAAACACCAGCCCCGAATTTGTAACTACACAGCGTTCAAAAAAGCAACTGTGAATTTTTAATTACACAGCGCATACAATAGCAGCCGCGTTTTTCAACCACACAGCGCTCAAAACAGCTACCGTGAATTTTTAATTACACAGCGCTCACAATAATTGTTGCGTTTTTCATCTTTAGCTCTTAAAATAATAGCTGCGTTTTTTAAACCAGATAGTGCTCTGAAAAGCAATCGCGAATTTCTAATTACACAGCGCTTACAATAGTTGTTGCATTTTTTATCTTCAGCTCTTAGAATAGTAGCCGCGTCTTTTAAACCAGATAGTGCTCTGAAAAGCAGTCACGAATTTCTAATAACACAGCACTTACAATAGTTTTAGCGTTCTTTCTCATCACAGCACTTACAATAGCAACCATTTTTTTTTGGCTACACAGTTTTTAAAAAAGCAATAGCGCTTTTCAATGGCACAGAACTAACAATAGCAGCCGTGGTTCTTAACCACACAGTGCTACCTCAACTCTACTTCATAATTTTTTATTTCTTGGTATTTAATATTATATAAGAGTTTCAAATATGTTTGATTTTATTTTCTTATTCATTATATTTAATTTTTGTATTGTGGTTTTATAATAATTCTTTGTAAACGATGTTTGTATGGACCATTATATCTATAACTTTTCTTGATTTTTCTGTTAACAGTTGAAATTCTTTTGTATTAGTTATCTTTAAAAGTGCCACGTATAACTGCCCATGACTGAAAATTGGTGTTGGTAAATACACTTCTAATTTTTGAAATGATTGTCCTTGCGACTTAATAATAGTCATTGCATGAGCAAGTTTTACAGAAAATAGTTTTCTGGTCATCCGGAATGGCAGTTCATCATTTGCTGATAAGGTCATACGTGGTAGGAATATAGTGTTCCCTTTTTTACTCCCTGTCAATATTTGCGCAATAATAGTAAATTGTTTTGATTTCGTTATTGCTAATCGGGTTTCGTTAAAAAGTCTTTCATTCAAATTAACATTTCTTAGAAGCATTACTATAGCTCCTTTTTTTAATTATAATCTATGTGGAGGTGAATCATTGGGCGTTAAAGAATTTCGAAATTCTGTTGGCAAAATTACGTCTAAACTTTCGTCATATACATCATTTGCAGAGTCAATGCTCAAGTACTTTACTACTGGTTCATTTATATTTGATAAAATTTTTTCATTCATTTCTATTACATCTACGTTTTTCGGTGCTAATATAATATTTTCGTAATAGTCACAATTTTCAATATTTATATTATGCCCGTAAATTTCATCAATTAGATTGCGCTTTGACAATATTTCTTTTAAAATTTGTGTAACTTCAATTCCATTTTCATATTTTGAATGAAAATTACCATTAAAAATGTTCCCATAAATAGCTTTTTTTTACACAATTTTCTACTATCAGTGTTCTATTTTCATGTTTTACTATTGGCAATATTTGTCTAAAATCACCTGATATGATAAATTGTTCCCTCCAAACAGATAATTATTATTACATACATCTTTAAACATGCGATCGATGGCTTCAAAAGCGTATTTTGATGTCATTGTGATTTTATCCCAGATAAAAATTGATACATTTTCCATTTTTTTACCTATTTCGCTGTTTGCACTAATATCACATATTGTGTCTTCAGATATGTTCAACGGTAATTTAAATGCTGTATGTACTGTCACACCGTCATGTAATAAATTAGCCACCATACCTGTCCATGATACAACTAAATAGTTGATTCTATGAATTTTTAGATACTTTTCAGTGCAATTTGTATTTAATGTATTTATTACTGTATTACAAATAGTCCTTTGAGCATATGTTAGAGTATCAATAATTGACCGAATATTATTAACAATATTTACTGTACTATATTCGATTTTGTTATTCTCAATATAGTATTCTGAAGTAGGTAAATTAAAGTCACTTAATTGGAATCCATTATTTGTTAAAATATCATTAATTGTGCTTAATGCATATTCTTCACCTTTTTGTTCATTCATTTTTGGAGGATAAAAATAGATTTTATATTTTTTATATAATTTTCGAGCATTAATTGGATCGTGAAATGTACGAATGTAACCAAATGATTGACAAAGAGCTTCTGGAAATCGAGATTTACAAGATTCTTCTAAAAATTTATCCCATTTATCATCAATTTTAATTAAATTTCTTGCTTTTGCTGCTTCAAAGAATGTTGGGTATCCAATTCCATCAAAAGTTTTTTAGCTTTCGAAAGATGTTGCAGCTTTAAAGTAAAGCAGAAGTAATCCTAAAAAGAACCTTCCTCTTTGTTTTTGATTAACTAAGTACATTATGGTTAGAATAGGTTTCATAGTTTTTATTCTTTTTGTCCATGTTTTATGTATTCGATTAAAAACATAATTTTGCGGTACATCAGAACAAAAGTAATTATGTGCCTCTGGGTTACTTTTATTAAGTTCAAACCACGCTGTTAGTGTTGTATTTACATTTTTCTTATCAATTTCGTGTTCGGATGCTACTTTCAAATACACATATTATTCATTTTTATTATGAACGGCTAATCTATAAATTATATGAAAAAGTTCACTAATATTATATTCCCATATCCGATAACTTCTGATGGGAAACCGTATCTTGTGTTTATATATTGTTTGATTTCATTTCGATAAATGCACAATCATATCCTATGAAGCAGTATTTAAATAAGTATTTTATAACTCCTATTAATGAACATAATTCAATATTAAGATGACAGTTAAACTTTAGTAAAAAAGACGGGTTATCAGAAACCACAAATTTATTGACTGCCTACTCGTTTTTTGTGTATAATATCCCATTTTTATTATTTCTTTGTCGATAAATAGGATAACCATTTGTCATTATTGTAGTTTTATTAAATCATTACGGAAAATTTTTCGGACACTTTCCTGATTCTTTATCCGTACAAGGTAAGTTTTTATTCTGATCTTTACAAGAGCCAACGATCATAAATTGTTTAACTATTTGATATAATCTGGAATTCTCATTTTTATTTGGAATTTCAGCTACTATAAATTTATCAACGTCATTACTATTGCAATGTTTATCATGTTTACTTAAAAATATTAGCATATAGGCATGCCTTAATTCTCTTTTTTGAAATTCTGCTACGTATGAATAGGCAATGCATTTTCCCAAAATATGTTTTTTAGAAATTTGCTCTATTCATAGTTTTAGTTTTTAATAAAATACTTCAACAACAATATCTGGTCTATTTGTTACTTCTTCACTTTGCCCTAATTTATTTGTGATTTTTTCCCATTTTGGATTGCATCTCATAATAATGAAAAAATCTGATTCCCCAATTCTTCAACTAATGTCATAAGATCAAGAAAATTTTAATATAAGGAACGCGGACTTCCTGTAAAACTTGATGGTAATATGAACATTTTTCTTATACTATGATTGTCAATAATAATTATTCACTTTTATTAAAGCTTATTAATTTACAAAAAATTAAAAAATTTTTTATTTCGAAGCAGTACAATATAATGATATGAATATGTGAAAAAAAATTAAATACATATTTTATATTGAACTACTATTGTCAATAAAATTAACAAATTTGTATATAATAATATAATATATGAAAATGCAACTGAGCGACGTCAGGAGCAAGTCTTATATATTAAATATAAGACTTCGATCCAAGAATAGTTCTGAAAAATCTTATTCAATGCTTGAAATTCTTTCGATTAGTCGAAGACTTGATTTTTTAAATTTTGGTATTTGCTCTAGACTTTTTTAGCCAATTTTGAATTAATTCACATCAAAATTTCCAAAGATCTTAAGTTTACATATCTTCACGAAATAACAGTTGAAGTTTTTTAAAAAAAAAAAAATTTAAGTCTGATTTGTAAAAAGTTGAACAAAATAAATATTTTTATGAATTACATGTAAATGATTCAATTCAAAATTCACTTAAATTTATCTTATCAATTCCAGCACTATTATTTTATGAAAATATGGAAACTGAAGATATCTGAATTTTTGAGTTTAATTAGTTCAAAATTGGCTGAAAAAGTCTGTGGAAAGTACCAAAATTGAAAAAATAAAGTTTTCGACTAATAAAAAGAATTTAAGAGGAGGTCGAGTATATCTGTCCTTTTCTAATCAAAGAATTGATTTTTTTACAAAAATTAATAATTGTAGCAAAAAATAAGAAGAAAGCCCCATCTCGTATAATAAAAAGCAGGATTCTCTTTTATGAGGAAAAATTATTTTTATCGCTTCGTTTTTAAGAAAACCTTGAAAAACTGAATTGTCCATCCTAACCTCTATTTTTTAAGTTTTTCGAGGTTTTCTTCAAAATGAATCGATAAAAATAATTTTTCCTCATCAAAGAAAATCTTGCTTTTTATCATACGAGATGAGGCTATCTCCTTATTTTTTGCTACAATTATTAGTTTTTGCAAAAAAATTAATTCTTTGATTAGAAAAGGACAGAGATATACGACCTGCTCTTAAAGCGCCAAATGAAGATTTTCAAAATTATTCATGGATCAAAGTTTTATATTTAATATATATATTTAAGGTAAAAAGAAATTTCATTAATTAATAAAATCAGAAAAATAATTATAATTAAATTTAAACTTGATTTTTTTAGGTCTAAACTCAGTCTTGATACTTTAATAAATTTATACACGGAGAAAAAAATCATGCTAATAAAGCATGCGAGCTGCCATCTACGCGAGTATATAAAATATTAATACAAATATGATAAGCATAAGAAGCTGTATCAGTATTGGATTACTTTATGCTAAAAAAGATAGTATAGAGAGTAAATAAAGCATGAACGGCATTTACTGATGGCTCGTGTATACTTTAATGACTGCCCACTCTCATATCTTTGTTTGCTCGCGCCGTATTCTCTCTTTACTCGAGTCACCTCCTCTTTTGGGTGGCGACGCGAGCCAACACGGCTGGTCTATATCCAAAATCATGTCACAAGTTTTGTTTACGTATTTTCGTTGCATGAATTTTTTTTTTCTTTTCTTTTTTTATGAGGGAAGAGACATTATAAATATAATCTGTTAAACTTTGTAATTATTTATAATTAATTTTTAACTTAAAATTTAATTATTTTAAACAGTTGGGGGGCAGATGAGCATGTACGATTTTACGCCAAAGATGTTTCGAAGAAGCGTTGGTCTAGTGCGTAACGTTCGCGCTTTTCCTTTTGAGTACGCGTGTTTAACTCTCGGCTAGGGTCACTTTAAAAAATTTTTTTTTTATATTGTTTTAATATTTTTTATTCCTATATTATATTTATTTTTTTAAAATTGTGTTACATCCGCATAATCACGGATGTATGAAAAATCCTTTTTGTGAAAAAAATCTTTTTATTATTTTTATCTCTTTTCAATTAATTTTTTTATTTTCAGCTGTAGACAGATAATTATGTTTATTTGCAGTTCTCTCTCCGAATAACATTAATAAATACATATAAGTAAATGAATAAATCTTTTAGTAATAAGGAATATGCTGTATTAAAAAATAAATTTAATTTCTTGTAATAGTCTTAAGGGGAATCCTCATACTGACATAGAGTTCTACCTTATCTACATTTAAATTATGAATTTTAATAAAAATTTAACTATTCATGACTGAAATTCATAAGAAAGGCACATTTTTAACATGCCAAAGAATTTATTGCAACGTTAAAAGACAATATGAGGGTAAAAATAAAAGCGAAAACTGCTAAATACGATTAACTTTTCAACGTAGTTATGAATTATCATATTATGCAGTTTTTATCTTCATTTTCACTTTTATTTTGTCTTTTAACGTTGCACTACATTCTTTAGAATTTCAGAAATGTGCCTCTTCTATGAATTTTAGTCAAAAATAGTTAAATTTTTATTGAAATGCATAAATTAAATGTAGATACTTCCTCTAGGGGTTGTAGGACCTTGCAGGGTGCCTCGTAAGAGGACGGTGGGCAAGCTTAGCCTTGGAGGCTTGGGAGCCTAAGATCTTCTCGTGCGGGGGATGTTGGGTCGGTGCCTCTCTGCTTCCGTCTCATCCTGCTAGGCAGGCTCTGGGAACGTGGGGTGGGGGGCGCTCGTGCTGCTGGTGCTGACGGTTTCTGGGGGTCTTGGCGGTTGAAAGCCGCGGGGCGCCTGGGGTACGGGCGTCGGGGGCGCGGGAAATCCGGCTTGGCATCGTCAGCCCGAGGGTTCGCCTAGCTGAATCTAGGATGGCTCAGCAGCCCGAGGTGTCTAAGAAACTACCCCCCGACTCTCTCTGGTGGTGGAGAGATATCGGGTGTTAATAAAATATATTACCCCCTGACTGAAGGTGTAATGCGAACCGTGCCGATGTTGTTCGTGGCCCAGGGGTTACAGTGGGTCTCAAACGGTGCCTCGTAGATACCGGGCGACCTCTACGAGTATAAATGCCTTACCTCTGCATGCGGGGCTCTGTGGAGGCGGACCAACCTTTCCCTAGCTACTCGTGGGACTTAAAAATGAATGTTCAAAATAAAACCAACAACATTACGCAACCTGGTAGTGTGGAAGGAAGGAGAACCGCTCAACAAGAGCTGGTGATCCAAACAGAAGCATAACCAGTGCCTGCCAATACGTCAGTGAACCTGGGAGGGGGAACCCATAACACGCCAGTATACCTAGAAGGGGGAACCGGAACTACACCGGTGAACCTGGAAAGAGGAACCGGAACTATGCTGGTGAACCTGGAAAGGGGAACTGTCAACAAAACAAAGAGAATGGGGAACAAGCAGAAAAGGAAAAAAAACGTCAAGAAGGCACGCCCTCCTCCTCCTCCTCTTTGCCCTTGACCCCCTCTCATACCAAAGGAGTCAAGAGACCCAAAACATCAAGCGATACTCCACCAGAGGGGCAAAGACCCCCTAAAAGAAACAACGTTGGACCGGGAGAAGGCTCCCTGTCTATTGCACAAAGGACAAACCCACTCACGGTAGTGGCGGTTCCGGTGGAGTATCCAGATAAATGCTTCTACACAAGTGATCTGATGAATCTTTGTAAGGAGATTGAGGAGCGCGTCGACCAAATATAGGACGGAGAACTGCCAAGGTTCGAAGACTCTATGGTAAAGAACGGTGCAATGGTCGTCGTGCCAGCGGACCGATTCAGTAGAGAGTGGTTTGTGCGGCAGATGGGAGAGAAGAGTCCGCCAGGTGCTCCCATCCTCAGAGTAGGGGGGATTGAGCTCCTCCAGCGTCTGATTAGGGCCACGATCCTTCTACCTACAAAGGTAGAAGCGGGAGTGCAAATCTACCGAAACGGCACTGCACAAAGCAGTGTCATTAATCGAGGAAGAAATAGAAACAGGAGGATTCGCCATAGGAGCCCTCCTGGATGTAGAGGGGGCTTTCAACAATACCCCAACAGAGGCTATTTGCAGAGCAGCCGAGAATAAAGGAGTGCCGGACATGATCACGAACTGGATCCGTGACATGCTGAGTCACCGATTATTGGAAGTAACCAGGGGCGACACCACGGTCAGGGGTACAGTCGCAAATGGCTGTCCTCAGGGTGGTGTGATCTCCCTGTTAGAATGGAACTTGGTGGCAGAAGGTGCCTTAACCTGTGTTAAAGAAACCGGATGCCATGTCATTGGATACGCCGATGATATAATGATAGTGGTCAGGGAGCGTTTCCTTGAACCGCTAGCAGATGTATTACAGGCAGCACTGGACAGACTTTGGAACTGGTGCAAAACCAACAAACTGTCCATCAACACTAGCAAAACAGAGGTGGTGGTCTTCACGAGGAGGTATAAGTGGAAACAGCATAAAACCTTAAAGCTAGGAGGCCAAGTATTAACACCGAAATCCGAGGCCAAATACTTGGGGGTGATACTGGACAGCAAGCTGCACTGCAAACCCCAGATAGAAGAGTGCTACAGGAAGCTCACCAATATGTTTTGGCTTAGCAGAAGAACTATTGGAAGGAATTGGGGACTTAAACCCTCAACCATCCTGTGGATGTTTAGGACAATTCTCATTCCTAGACTAACTTACGCAGTAGTGGTATGGTGGAAACGCACCAGCCAAACAACAACTGCGAAGCTCCTGGATAGGCTAAGGGGACTTGTCCTGAGAGTCATGACGGGGGCAATGAGGACTACTCCCATAGAAGCCCTGGGATTTTTTATGGGAGTGGCACCCTTACAACTGTATGTACAAGAGGCTGCTACAAGGTCTGCATGCAGACTGATTGCTCTCAACATGTGAACAGGGAGAGGTGAACACACGAACCCTCCTTGCCTTAAACAAGATGTACTATTAAAGATGAGGTCAGATTTGATGGTGACGAAATATCACTTCGACAATAAATTCGAGGTGATTTTCCCAACCAAAGAAGACTGGCTGTCAGGAAAAGGTAATGATAGGATACCGAACTCAGGCGACATCTGGTACACGGATGGATCAAAATCCGCAACGGGTACTGGAGCAGGCATCTATCGAAGGAGGCTTGGGAAGGGGACTATGGTCCCGCTAGGCAAGCAGGCTTTAATTTTTCAGGCAGAACTAGTAGCTATACTGATTTCTGCTCAGATGGCACTAGATGCGAACAACCAAGACATAGTGAACATCTGTTCGGATAGCAAAGGGGCACTAATGGCCTTAAAAAGCTACAAAACTAAGTCTAGTCTAGTGGAGGAATGCATCAACTCACTAAATACTGCAGGAAACTTAAACTTTACTGGGTTCCCAGTCACGTGGGAATCAAAGGCAACAGGGTAGCAGACGACCTAGCAAAATTATCTGCAAAAACACCACTAATTGGCCCTGAGCCTACTTTGGGAATTCAGATGAGCCAAATTAAGGAAAAAATGTGTCAATGGCGAGAGACACAACATAGAACAACCTGGAGGGATACACCAGGTTGCAAGCAAGCTAAAGCTCTGCTTGGTGATTATCCTAATCATGCGTGGTTGGCACGGGGTCTGAACCTAAGCAGAGAAGATATAAACATAGTCGCACAAATAGCGACAGGGCATGGTAAATTAAATTACCACATGTACAATATGAAAGTAGCTGGTTCTCCTGCATGCAGATGGTGCGGGGCCGCCTTGGAGACGGTGCAGCATATCCTCTGTGAGTGTGAGGAACTAGCGACAACTAGAATGAAACACATAGGAATGGAGTACCCTGACATTAACAAAATCAGGGTACTTCCTCTAAATAATGTGATTTCCTTATATAAAGAGATCACGATACACTGCGTATCTAACTATGTCTAACCGCACATGCCCGGAATCCATCCATAAGGTTGTGGTGAAGGGTTGCTGGTGGGACTAAACTATGGGGTTGCAAAGGGCCTTTGGCCTAGGCAGCACTGGTGGTTCTATTCCCATAGGAATGTAGATAAGGTAGATCTCTGTGCCGGTATGAGGACACCCCTTAAGAGAAAAGCAGTAAGTTCGCACGCCGTATACGCTACCTTAGCATTTTTAGGCGTGATAAGAAGATATCTTCTGTTACCGAATGTTAGATTTCAAAGAGTTACTCACGGCTGAACTGACCAATGGCACTCTTTTAAATCTTTACAAACTTGCATTTTTATTTCTAGATTTGTACCTTTCTTGCACAGAAAAATAATTTTAATAAGTGAGTCTGCAGTCAGCTCTCCCGAGCAACAGTACAAGCAAAAGAGAGAATCTCAATAAAAAACTTGTAAACTCACGCCGAATTCTACTACGCTATTAGTTTTTTTTGTTGCTTCTTAAACTGATTTCTTTTACAAAAAAAAAAAAATCAAGCAACGTAAATTCGGAACGCGCTTAAATTAACGAGTTATTTTCTTTTTCGCTGGTTTATCTCTCAATATACGCGACGTACTGTGTTTAAAATATTTCTGCAAAATTTGATCACTAAGTGTTAATGGTAAATAAAAAAGGGGAATTCTAACAAAAAAAGAAACTGCGCGACTCACCTCTTTTACGATTAAATTAAATAAAACAAATATAAATCACCAACACCATTCTGTACGTAAATAATAAACCAATCTACGAAGAAACAGGACATTTTTTTGAAAATTTTTCGTAACTGCGCGATCGAACTTACAGCTTACCAATCAATTCAACAATAAGAATAAGTAAACAAATTGCGCAAACAATAAAAAAAATTATGATTACAAAATATTTGCTACTAACCGCACAATCGACTTGTTTATGAACTGTAAATCAAAGTTCCATAAATATTATTATAAAATATATTTTCCGAATCGTGCTAGTGAAAAAGTTCAACTCAATAAATAGATTTTAATCAACTAGTTCCTGGTTATAATTTATTCAACAACCCAACCAACTACAAGCAGGCAACCAGAGGGGAGCACCACGCCACATTTCAACACTTCGACCAAAAATTTAAGTTACCTACGACCACGCAAGTAGTATATGGACTGGTATAGCGAGACTCCATTTTTTTGCACCTGTCTCTCTCCCCCATTGTTTCGCTCCCCCTGTCTCGACCCCTTGTCTCGCTCCCCTTTACATGTCTGGCAGGTATAAAGGGGTTGTATAATCGTGAATTGATTTGACCCACTTTCCCCTCCCTTACCTGTCTGGGTGTTCTGGTGAATAAGGTGTCCTCTCTCCCGCACCTGTCTGAGGGTGATATAGCTTCTATGGTGACCTTGAAACCCGAAATGATTTGCACCTTCTGTCTTTTTTCTTCACAGGCGTAAGTATAGTATATATGTAATGTAATGTATGTGTGTATGTATCTATTTTTTAATGTGAGTAACATTATAAAAATTGTATGAATTAAATAAATAATTAATAAAAAACATTTAACATTTTATTATAATAGATTAATTGAGTGGATAGAGAAAATTAATAATAGTTAAAAATAATTAAATTTTAAAATAAGTTCTAAAATATTATAAATATATTTATTAAAATACATATTATTAAAAATTAAGGAAATGGGTAAAAAAATAGAATAGAATAAAAGTAAATACGTTTTAATTTTTATTGATTACCTTAACATACATGTAGTCGTACTTTATTTTATTGACAATAAGGCTTTTTTTCGGTCTTTGATTTAAGTACATTGTTATTGTATATCTTCATATACTTCTTTTGATGTTGACGGATATGGTCTTTTCCTGTCGAGTAAAGTTTTCCTCAATCCCTTTTTATTCATTATATTTGAATAGTCTTGTTGCGAGATGATATTCAGAAAGCCTTCTTCGCCGTATGGAAAAGCGAAAAGGTCTCTATCGGATTGTATTGTACAAGGTTCTTTCCGGGCGATTTGGACCGATTTCACGCGCCAGGCGTAATTTATCACATTCTGCCTCAGCGCCTTGCCCATCATCGGAGAACAGTGTATTTCAGCGCTGAAAAGTAAAAAAAAAGAAATGAATTATAATTTCAATTTAAAATTTTTATTATTTAAAAATAAAATTTTTTAAATAAAATAAAACAGGAAAAGAATTATTATTATTTTAAGAAAAAACTATTTGAAAATTAATTATTTAAAAAACAAAAATATGTTAACTGATACATTATGATTAATGATAGAAAATTATCAAAATATTTTATTTTTTTTATAGTTAACATAGTTAAAAAATTCTTCACTTGACAATTTAAACAGCGACGTTTTCATAATTATAGCGTTTATACTGAGGATCAGTTGCGCCCACTAAAACACAAGTATTTTATCTGTATACACTTGGTGCAAATTTGTCTTATAGGCTGCAAATTCTAAATCTCTTTTACACTGAGATATGTTGATTCCTACTGAACCCAATTTCTGCATATTAACGAACGGGGTCATCAGTGTTATTTCTCGTTCTCTTGAAAATTTATTAAAAATCTCATCATTGAGAGCTGCTCTTTGTTTTCTATCTTCTGATAAGAGAACGACCACTTCGTTTGGCTTGCGTTTCCTGTACGCACTCTTTCGTCCAGCTGTTGATTGAGGTATTTCATGTATTACCTCTATCTCTGCTCTCTCGTTATTTTTATTTTTTTCAGCACTGACACTTACACTTTCTGCGCATTCTCTTAGATTATTTAATGCGGCTGTATTTTCTTTTTCGATACTCATTTCTAATTAATTTTTTGCTCGTTGCACTTCTGCTTCATCCACTCTTTCTTCAATTAGTTGATCTAACCACGACATATCCGCAGATATTTGTATTTCAAAATTCATTTTTTAAAAAAATTGTTTTTTAAACTGTAACTTTTTAATTTTTATAATACCACGGGAAACAAAAAAAAAACGTTGTGTATAACTCGGTTCTCTAAAATAGAATGAAAATATTTGAAGAAGTCAAAGCGCAGAAAGGTAGTTTTCTTCTAGTCTTGTAAGATGGACATAGAAATCGAGAAAACGTTGTGGACATTTCATTTGATTTAGAAAATTTTAGAACAAAATCATCTGGTCCAAGTGGAAGGTACAAAGAAAAAATTAAAGAAAAAACATTTAATAGGTTTTACTGCAAGAGAATGCACTTAAAAAAAGATAGAAGAAAGTAATCGACATGTATACTCTGCAGGGGTGTTAAAGGGACAAAAAAAGGGGACGTCCGGTGGTATAGCGATGAGTAGATTAGTAGGCATCATGTTTAGATGTTTTTTTTTTGCACTGACACTACTAACCAGATGTTTTTTTTATAGTAGTTGCCTTTCGGAAAAGATATCTTTGGAGTCGCAAGGCAACAGGTAAACATCCGTTATGTATTTCGACCATCTCTATACGTATAATATTGTTTTCCTTTTTTGTCCGATGACCGATTTTCTTTTAAAATTTTTCTCGCAGCTTGTTCGTAGACAATATTTTTTTTAGACGCGTAATATTGTTTTTCCTTGTTCCCTAAAAATCGATCTTCCCTTTCAGGAAAAGCAGTATATAAATAAATGACGAAACTATTATTGCCACAGATAGTATTTTGTCTTAGTGACAAATAGAAGTATAAATTTTAAGTATTAAGTGATTTTATTGAGAGAGAAATCATGAGGAATATTGATGAAAATGAATTTCGTAAAATTATATTTCGGATTGTTGATTATTTAATTAACGCAAGATTGTGTTACGTTATACAGCGTAAATGCGATTCTGCATGGCGCCTGAAAGTACAGCGTATGTCTATTTTACAGTTGAAAAAACAATTTGGTTGTATATTATCGTGTGTGTCATTGCGCATGATTGCGCGATTGTTCAATATGATTTTTAAAGAAAACGAACTTGCTGTAATAGCAGCAAGTGAATACTTAATATCAAAAAATCTACATGATGCCTATGTACTCCATGGTCTGATAAACGAATATAACGAGAAACGTTGCAAGTATAAAAAAAATGTTTAAATTACCAATTTTATTAAACTTCTTACCGAATATATATAATTTTTGTAGCAATTTCAAAATGAAAATTTTTATATATTTCCTTTTTTTTAAAAAAAAAATGATAGACATTTTTGTATATAACTTTAAATATTACTAATTAATGATTTCTTGGTCTTATATTTTATATAACACGATTTTGAGTTGTAAATACTTAAAATATTATATTTTAAGAGGACGCTGGATCTCTCTATCCTTTTCTAATTAAAAAATGTAAATTTTTGGGAAAACTAGTTATTATTGATAGAAATCAAGGGTTGTCCGCAACTTCTATAGCGAAAAACAATATTTTGTCCGATGAGAGCAAATTAATTTTGTTGCTTTTTTTTTCAAGTAAAGTTTGACATACTTAAATAACGTATTCTCTAGCCTAATTTAGGATTTTGTAAGTATGTCAAACTTTACTTGAAAAAAAAGCAACAAAATTAATTTGCTCTCATCAGACAAAATATTGTTTTTCACTATAGAAGTTCCGGACAACCCTTAATTTCTATCAATAATAACTAGTTTTCCCAAAAATTTACATTTTTCGATTAGAAAAGGATAGAGAGATACAGCGTCCCCTTAAGGAATGTAAAACATCGTGATTACAGTTTTCAAAAAAAAATTTTTTTTCTAATCCATAAGTTTTTGAAATATCTCTTTATTACAATCTTCAATTTCAATTTATGTTGAGTCGATTATAAAGATATTTCGAGAAATTTTTGAATAAAAAGATTACAAATCTGTGAAACTGTAATGTTGGTAGCTACTTATAAATCATATATCCTATTATATCATCTTAACCACTATTATTATCAAAACCAATAGCTTACATTTTTCATATTAGAATAATTTTGTCTAATTTTACTAATTTTTCATGCGAATACTTTTTAAAAATAAAAGCTATTTTTCAAATAATTTAAAATATCTTTTAATAGACATTCAGATGTATTAAAATTATTATTTTTATTGTATATAATAATAAATCATTGATGCTTATGAGTTGAAATTGAAAATTATGCAACGTGTATATATATATAATTAATATATTATTCATTTTTACAGCTCTTGAAATATTACTAGCTAGTAGTAGTAATAGCGAGAGCGAGAGCGATGACAGCAATGCAGGCGATGTGGAAACATTATTTGAACAATCAGTCAACAATCTCGATTTGTCGAGTACATCTAGAAATACCCTTCGACGGCGTTTGTTTTACGATAACAATGAAGTAACTCGTAACGAAGAAGAAGAAGAAAGTGTGCGAATTGTACATGATAATGAGATGATTATAGACAGCGATGCTGAAACAATCATCAACGATCGAATCGTCCCGCAAGAATGGATACAAGAGGGATTCGGAAGAGATTTCGAATCAGGATCCGAGAACTTCGAGTTTGATGATGAAGAGCCGAACCCAGAAATAATTAGGCAGGGTGGTCAATTGACGCGTGCGATGATAAAAAATTATCCCTAGCCATTCAGTGCAGTTATAAGAAGTCTAAACCATGATGGCCCGGAAAATGCATCAGAGTCAGCAGCAAACGCGCAAGGCCGTTCGGAAAACCATGACGAACAGTTTGC
The DNA here is from genome assembly GCA_017163975.1 of Anastatus disparis. Lineage (NCBI taxonomy): Eukaryota > Metazoa > Arthropoda > Insecta > Hymenoptera > Eupelmidae > Anastatus > Anastatus disparis. The sequence goes on along the minus strand of JAFFSR010000349.1, from coordinate 7,586,180 downwards.
TACTTTACACAGTTTTTATACGCAAACAGCACCATTAAGAGAGAGAGAGAGAATTTCACATAGCGAATAGCTCGCGTATGAGTCATCACTTTTTTGATGAAGGAGTACTAGATCGGCGTCTTAATAAATGTAAGTTTTCTTTATCATTATCATTATCATCATCATCATCATCATCATCATCATCATCATCATCGTCATCATCATCATCATCACGGATTCTGGGTGGAGCAAATCTCACGCTGACCATATTGTTGCACGGCTGGGAAATCAGGCATCAGCGACAATCATCACTGAGGAAAGGCTAGGAGAGACAACCTCGCATCAAAAACAAGGGATGGTTACGTTACAAATACCAAGGGTATGTAGCGGTGGCCAGAGCAGTATTGCTAGCGTCGGAAGCTTCAAAAGCACTTACAGTGACGCCTCAGGCTTCGAGCGGAACGAATGAGCAATAGATATGGATGAGTTCCTAGAAGCAATAAGAAAGCAGGATCTGCACATAGAGGAAATGAAGACGGAAGCCAAGGTTATGCAGGAAGCTACCAACCTTCAGATTCAAGGTGCAGTAGGAAGGTTGCAGGTGCGTCTCAAGCAGGCTGTTGATCAACAGGAAGACATCAAAAGAAAAGCGGATTCATTCAAGAGCGAGATTAATCAAGTTTTTGATCAGCATTTGGCAAGAAAAAAAGGAAGAAGAAGGATGCAGGCGGAGGTCTTAAGAGACACTGCACTTGCGTGCTCTGGCTTCAAAAGGAACCGATACAGCGCAGGTAACTGCCCTAAAGATGTGCAGCAGAATAAGAAAAAGGAAGCGACGCTTGGTGCTGTGGAATCGCAATCTCCTCCACAGACTGTGATATCTAGTCAGCCACGTCTCGAGACTGCAAAAAAAGGACAAGGAAGAAAGAAGCGGTTGTAATTAAGATCTTAGAAGGGTCTACATACGCAGACGTTCTTGGAAAGCTCCGCGAAGATGTTTAGCCGCAGGAAAGTAACATCGAGGTCTTAAGTGTTAGACCCACATCCAAGGAAAACCTTCTCATCAAGATCTCTATAGAATCGGATAGAAGGGCCTTTGCTGACAACGTCAAGGTTGCAGTTGAGGGACTGGGAAGCATAAGTATGGATGAACGGAGAAGGACGATTGAGATTCGCGATCTTGATCAGATGTGAACGGAGAATGAAGTACAGGAAGCTTTAAGCAGGGTTCTGGGCTCCGAGCAAAGATCTCGGAAGGTCATGATCCTTGGAACCAATAAAGTTGGATCCAAGATAGCAATGGTTGTTCTTAGTGAGACTAAAGCGGAAGATCTTTCAAGCAAGAAAAGAATCCAGATAGGATTTGTTAACTGCAGGATAGAACGAAGAACAATGGTGATAAGATGACATAACTGTCTGGGCTTCGGTCACAGACGGGATCAGTGCCCGGGACCTGCGAGATCCACGCACTGCTTTAAATGTGGAAAAGCAGACCATACAAGGGCAGCATGTGCAAAGAGTGCCTAAGAAGCAACACGGAATGACTGAACGTATGAATAAGCTGCGGCTGCCGTCCAATGAATATTTCCGTCAGACTACGGGGGTTGTACGTTAGTGGTGACTTGCTGACCTCTGTTTGGCAATAAGGGTAAAAGTCAGTCCCCTCTGCGGCGAAAGTCGCGACGGGCAAAGGTCCCGTGAAACCACATGTTGGTTGGGAACTCTAACGTACTTCTACTAACGTAACCAGAGCCTATGAAGGGATTGAAGTTGCGAATGTGCAGGCGCAGGTGTGAAGGATTACCCGGTCAGTGTTTCCTTTTACCGAGTCAGCACAGGAGAACTGCGGAACGTCAAGCTTGAAGTTTAGAGTCAGGCGTGGATCAGATCCGACGTCACCCACTCAATAGGGATGACGTAAAACCTTTAGCATCAACATGGCGCGGGCCTGACCCGTAACACCTTTTTTAGAATCACTCGGTGTCGCTAGGGTTGACCACCCGAAAACCGCTTCTCGGCTGCAGCATCCTTAACTAGGGCACCTCACAGGCGGGGATAGTGGCTCCACTGTGTCTGGAGCTCCCATGATGGGCGATCCGTCTTGAACCAAAGTATCGTTTTTATATGTTAAACTTAACAACAAAAAACCAAAACAAAGCAGATGCGGCTACTAATAGCTAAAACAAAAAAGAACGGAGAATGCAGGCCGATCCCCCAAAAAAGCCAGGAGTAGAGATCGCCTGCCTGACAGTCGAAGAAAGGTCTCACAGGATAAACGAGATCTTCATGCTGATAAGGCGGGCCATCAAGTCGATGCCCGGTATGTCTCTGAATGTCAACGACAATCTTCCAGAGCTGATCGAGCACGTGGATGCTCTTAAGCTGGACTATTCCCGCTTCCTTGCGGCAAGAACAGTCACTGAACAGATGGACATGACTGGGAGGCCTCAGGCAAGCATTGCAGCTAAGCGGCCTAGAGAAGAGGACTTGCTCGAATCAGGAAGTAATTCCGATTCGTAAGCTCCTCTTAAAAAGGAGAAGGTAAGACCTACAGTGAGGTCCTGCAGAACATCCGGCAGGAGCTCATCAAGAATAGCCTGACGAATAAAATCTATTGGATTAGAAAGACCAGGGCCGGAGATGTCCTGATTGAGTTGGGCTCATCTCAAGGACTGGAGACCTTTAGTGAATTCCTGCAAAAGACGGCTGGCGAAACGGGCAACATAAAAGAGATGTGCCCCAGGGAGACAGTCAAGATCAGAGATATCGACTGCCTAGCCTCGGTGGAAGAAGTGAAGACAGCTGTTAAAGCTGTCTTTACGGAAGCAGACTAGGAAGTGATGGAGTTGAGCGTTTCGCTTACAAACCCTAACAGCAGAGCGCTCTGCTTGGCCATAGATATGTAGAGATAGAACAAGACCAAGCAGCGTTCCTACTCTTAAGAATGAGAATAAAGATCAGCTACACCAGCTGCCGAATTAGAAGTTGGCAACGAGTTCAGCGTTGCTTCAAATGACTGAACTACGGTCACCAGGCACGCGATTGCCAAGGACCTAATCGTAGCAAGATGTGCTACGAGTGTAAAAAAAAGGCCCACAAGGGATCGGCTTGCAAGGCTACTGATGCTCAGTGCATACTATGTACCGAGCAGAAAGTAGACCCAGCAGAGCGAAAACACCTCCCTGGATCAGGTCAGTGCAGAGTCTTTCGGGAGTCCCTGAACCGATTCAAACAAAAACGTTAATGATGAGCCGTATAACGGTCCTTCAAGCCAACTTACACAGAAGTGACGTAGCCAACAGCCTTTTGACTCAAATCAAATTTGAGACAAATGCCGATGTGCTACTGATAAGCGAGCAGTACACAAACTGGACCGTTAAGACCTGGTTTAAAGACGAGCTTGGCACTACAGCAATCTACGTAGACCCAAATAACATCAGAGTAGACGCAGATGGAGCTGGAGAAGGCTTTGTATGGGTTAAAAGCAGAAACGTTACATTTGTGAGCTGTTATTTTACACCAAACACAACAGCAGACACGCTCAGGCGACGTCTGGATCTGCTAGAAGACTGTCCTCAGAATGGAAGGCGACGTCGTCGTCGCAGGAGACTTTGACGCGAAAGCGTTGGAGTGGGGAATGCCACTGAAGGACAGCAGAGGAGAATACATCATGGAGATGGCAGACAGACTCGGCCTAACAGTGCTAAACATCGGAAGCACTACAACATTTAGACGAGGGGCTAGCGGTACGATTTCTGACGTATCTTTCGCATCAGAAAATCTTTCACGTAAGGTGTCAGATTGAAAAGTGCTGGAGATATACAATGGAAGTGACCACTAGTACATCACATTTCAAATCCATGATAGATCCCAATCATTGTGGCGAAATGTGGCTAGGCCAGTCAGATGGAACGTTGCCTAGCTGGACTCTGAGAAACTTGTCCAAGTACTGCAGCAAGGATTCGACAATCTACTGGATGCGACAATTGCCACTGAAAACGCCGACGCTGCGGAGGTTCTCGTGAAAGAGCCGATGAGTCTCATTCACAGAGCCTGTGATGTATCTATGCCACGCAAGGGATCGCAAAATAATAAGCGTCCAGCGTATTGGTGGAGCGCCATCTCTCTTGTTGAACATGTACAACGCGTGCCTCCAGATGGGTGTGTTTAGCACCCCCTGGAAGGTTGCACGTCTTGTGCTGATCAATAAAGGAAAGGGAGGTGATCCCCGGGATCCATCGTCCTACAGGCCACTGTGCATGTTGGAAGAAGCAGGGAAGCTATGCGAGAGGCTGGTAAAACCGCGATTACAAGGAGCCGTGCAGGTGGCTGGCGATCTCGCTGACAACCAGTACGGCTTTAGGAAAAAGTGGTCTACCGTTAATGCAGAGAAAGAGGTAGTGAATGTAGCGAGAGAAGCATGAACTGGAAATCATCATTCCCGTCTCATCATGTTCCTCGTCATGTTGGATACGGAAAACGCTTTCAACTCGGCAGGATGGCCTGACATCCTTGCTGCGAAAGAGTTTAATGTACCAGAATACCTTATGCGAGTGATACGTGACTACCTAAAAAACCGTATCCTCCGCTATGAGACAGAAGAAGGCTGGCGTGAAAAGGACCTCAGCGCAGGCGTGGCACAGGTGTCAATATTCGGCCCAGACTTTTGAAACATTCTGTTCAATGCATTGCTCAGACTTGCAATGTCAGATGGGGTGAAAATGTTTGCGTACGACGATGATTTCGCTTCAGTCATCACCGCGAATAACGCGAACATTGCGCAGCACTGCACTATCTTTTTCCAGGCCCAAGTAACTGCCGGCAGTCTGTTATCAGATTTTTATCGTCACACTAACTTAAATCCAAGGCAAAAAAAAAAATTATAATTATTATCATATACAATAAAAATAATAATAATATTCATATTTATATCTTTATTTTTTTTTTTTTTTTTAAATAACATTCAAACTTTTAAAAAAAACGGATTTTATTTTTAAAAATTTCTACTTGAAAAATAATATTTACTATCAAAGTCAATTTGAAAAGTATTTTATGAAAACTCATTTATAGTTACATCGATACTTGTTGTATTCATTCATTAGGTCCTGCAGTACATAGGCAGCTTCTAAATTTCTTGATTTCACAAATTCGGCTGCTGTTGATATAGCGAGCTTCTTTTTTTTTTAAATTCTATTGTACAATCGCGCAATCAAATGTAACGATACGCATGATAAAAAAAAATCTAATTGCTATTTTAGATGGAAACACGACATACGACGAACTTTTCTACGCCATGTTAAATGACACGCTTGTCGTACAGCGTAACACGATTCTACATAACTTAAATTTTTACTAATTCGCAAAATAATCACACGGAAATTTTCTTCCACAATATTTCTCATGGTTTCTCTCTCTCAATAATAGACACTTCAGCACTCAAAATTTTAGCTTCTATTCGCTATCGTTGCAAAAAAACTATATAAAAAAAACGGTTTCGCCCATTTCTTTATATATCTTTTTTTCATCATAGAGAAAAAAATTTCAGTGAAAATCGATTGACGGAAAAAGAAAGAAACAATATTATTATATCTATAAAGTCAGACTACGTGCAAGCTGCAAGAAAAATTTTAATGAAAATGAATCATGAATTAACGGAGGGTAACAATAATATATGTGTAAAGATGCTCTTCGTACGAGCTGCAAGAAAAGTTTCGATGAAAATCGATTTAACGAAAATACTTATATACCTGTTGTCTGGCGCTCCCTAAGATATCTTTCTAATCTTTAGTGTCTCCTTTTTTCAGTTTTTAAAATGACCACTACTATTACGAAAACAGATGTGGTAAGAAGGGTTAGATCAAAACAACTTATAATACACGATGTCTACTCACCTCCTGATCGGGCAACTACCGGAAATCCTTTTTTTTGGCTCTATACTTTTTCTAAATACATAGTATATACATGTCGTTAACTTTTTATATCTTTTTTTTGTGCCATTAAAACCTATTGGAAAATTGATTTTTTCAAATATTTTTCCCCGACTTTCACTCAAAACTTACTTGAGCCGCATGTTTATTGTTCTAAAATTTTCTATAACATCTTAAATGTCCACTTGGTTTTTCATATTTTATGACCATCTTACAAGACTCTAAATTGACACCTCTCGAATTTTTAAATAACTTAACAAAAAATATCTCTACAATTGCCAGTTTTCTTCACAATGTTTTTTTCAAACATTTTCGTTTTCATTTCGAGAACCAAGTCATACGCATCTCTGATTTTTAAGTTGCAAACAATTATTATTATTTAAAATGAATTTTAAAGTACAATCTTTCGATTTGACGTGGTTGGAAGAGATGCTTCAAGATCGAGTGCCACAATTGAATGTGGAACAAATAGAGAACGACTTAAAAATACGCGCGGAAGAATTCTAAAAGAAAAATATAGATATAAGTGTCATGAATAATGAGAGTGCAAGTGACAGTGATGAAATGAATAAAATCATAGAAAATAATGTGAGTGCAGATGTGGAAGTGGAAAAAAAAGTGCGAAAAAATTCCTAAAAACAAATCAAATAAATACGAGGGGTTTAAATAATGGAAGTAAAAATATTAGTGCTGAAAAAAATAAGCCAACAGAAAATAATACGAGTCAGGATATTCAGATTGTTGATGAAATACCTCAATCAACAACTCAAAGAAGATCTGTATCAAAAAAACGAAAGCCAGAGGAAGTAAACGTTTTTATAACAGGTTATAAACAACAAAGAATAGCTCTCAACGATGAGGCATTCAGTAAATTTACAAATGAGCGGGAAATTCTGCTATCAAGACCGATGTATCATATGCAGAAATTAGGCTCGATAGGAGTTCATATAGCACAGTGCAAAAAAGAGTTGGAACTGATTGCACATAAAACGAATCTTCAACAGTCATATCAGGATAAAGTTCATTTCTATTACAAATTGGTGATGGCAAAATAAACCCTTTCATAATTCCAAACAAATTACAAACTAACGATATTTATTCTTAAATTTATTCAAATATTAATAAAAATTGTTGCGAAGAAAAAATTATCTCCTCATAATGAAGATATTAATAATTCAAATAAAAAAGTATTGAATTTATTAAATGGAAAAACTGAAACATATAATAGTATTGATTACGCTACGCATAAAGGTGTTGATCAAACTGATGATAACATTTATTTGAATTACCAAATAGAATATTCAAATAAAATTAAAGAAGGTTTACCACCTCATAAATTAATTTAAAAGTTAATGCTATAGTAATGTTGTTAAGAAATTCAAGTATATCGGAAGGATTATGTAATGGTACACGATTGAAAATTATAAATTTATATAAACATAATATTGAAGCTGAAATAATAACAGGCGATAAAAGTAGAAATAAAGTTTTTATTCCAAAAATTACTTTAAATACAGGAAATAATTCTTCATTACCATTTATTCTTTACAGAAAACAATTTCCAATTACATTAGCATTTGCAATAATTATAAATAAATCACAAGGTCAAAGTTTGGATAATGTAGGCTTATTTATAAGAAGACCATTGTTTTCACATGGTCAATTATACGTTGCTTTGTCAAGATGTAAAACTTTTTATATTATTTATATTCAAAATAATTTAGATGATACATCAAAAATAGATAACATTGTTTGGACGGGAATTTTCAATAAATAATTTATTTAAATTTTTACCATTTTTATTAATTTATTTCATTTAATTTTAACAATTAATTGATTTTTAAGTTTCATTTTGTTGTGTAAATTTGATTTACTTAAAGGGTATTTTATTTTTATTTTACTAAAATTAAAGATTTTTTTCTTTTGTAAAACTTGTTTTAAATTAAATTGAAAGCTAAAACAGTTTCTGCATAGCTGTTAGAAAGTAATTAGTCTAAAATATCGGAGTGATAGCTGTTTCGTGAGCCACGCCACTCATGATGCGACTTTTGTCGACAAAAGCTAACAAATTTTTCACTGTAAAGATAAGTGAGTGCGTAGGGCAAGCAATCAGCAAAAGCCACTTCAGTGTCGGGTAGGCGGCTAAGTAAAGAGTATGTAGACTCTTTCTCTTTCTCTCTCTTCCATATTAGAAAATTGCAATCAATGAAAATGTCAAATAAAGCAAAGGTGGACCCCTAAAAAGTCATTGATGTAAATTATTAAATATGTTATGCTTATTATATTTTTTTTTTTAAATGTAATAGAAACAGAATAAAATTAAACTTAAATAAAATTATAAATCCTCATATATAAAATATAATTAAAATGTTTCCCAAGTTTTTTATAAAATTATTATTTAATGAAAATTAATGTTAAAACTTAATATTAATAGGAAAAATGGATGTATTTCAATGCCCGTTTTGCAAAAATTCTTATTCTACATCTGAATTTTTATGGACATTCATAAGATATTAGTATTTATGAAAATTGGTTCTATATAAACAATAAAATTTTTTATTATATAACATCATATAAATAAGGAAAACAAAGATGGGTTTGTAATGAATATTTAAATATATTTTTGAGTATAACTTAATATATTTTAATAATTATATTTTTTACAGTTGATAAAAATAAAAAAATAAAGATAATATAACTTAAATAACAAATAGGGGGTTGGCGAGCGGAGCGAGCAGGGGGGTACCCCCCTAGTATATATATATAATATATAATTACACAAAATTTTTATTTAATTAAATAAAAAAATTTTTTTACTCAGGACTTTATAGCCATTTAAAGTAATAATCCACATGCTCATGGTTTTGGAGTAATTAACTAAATTTTTGAGGTCGAAAATAAGAAATCGACTTTGACAGATCGAAAGCAAATTTGCCAACGAACTATTCTGTCAAAGGTATTTTTCGCTATCTCTTATGGTATTGTCTACACATTGATTTGAACACTAGTCTCTCAGATTTCGCCACTGTGCGCTGGTTAAAATGACTTGATTTGCTTTAGATTGTTATAATCATAAAAGTATCTAAATATTCATATAGTTATGATAGATTTGAATATTTAAATTCTTAACATTAAATATTTATACATAAAAGTCATTTTCCATATTAATTTTTAAAATTGCATAGTTTCTGCAACTTCGAAAGTTTAACATCAGAGATTAAAAATGATTCATAAAAAATAAACTTAGGCCTAAACTTTTTTTAAGGTTTAACAATTTAGGTTCAAAAGATTATTACCCAAAATTCTTTTTTTTCCATACATATAAAAAAGTCCTATCCGATATGATTAATAAACAATTTTTATAACAATCGTTAGTGCGAGTGAGTGTTTTATGGAAACTTTGAAAAATTATATGGCTTCTTTATTGTATATATAAAAATAATAGTCAAAATGTAGTTATTAATACGGGTATCATTTACGCGTAACTTACATAAGTGATTTATAGCTAGTCAAAATACTCCTATATTAATTTAATAATAAAATTGATAATTTGGTTTAGGTCCAGTGGTTCCAGCACACACATTTAATCATTATTATTCTGTAATTAAACGTATTCGTGGAAACAATAGTTATTAGCTTTTTAATAACTATTAATTATTTCGTTTATTAGATTACGCATAATCGTATAGGTGAGAAATTTTTCATATAGGGGATGCCAACTTTTTGAATCTTTGCAATTTCGATAAATTTTCTTTCATTTTCTGTATTAAATTATATTTTAGTATAAGTACTTTTTTGTATTACTTGATGTTTTTTTGAGTTCAGAGTAATATTTCAAATATAAATGATATTATGTGTTATAATTACGCATGCACCCGAAGTGAGATCCTAAATAGGTGATACAGCATGAAAGGTTACACGAGAATATTGTTACAAGGTTACAGACACTTTGCGTGAATATAGCTAAAGGATTTCATGTCATATTGTAGAGCAATGTAATCGCAACTTTTCTGCAAGGCTTATGAAAGGTTCTTGCTAGGTTTTCAGAACTTTGCATCTTATCCAGCTATATATTTTTGTAGTAATGGGAAATGAAATTATTCAGCCAGAAACAAATTCTTGAATGTTTCGAAATTCGTATGTTTTTATAGAGGTTGTAGCAAGTATTACGATAGGTTAAATATTTATACGCCATATAAATTTCACTGTTATTAATGAAGTTCCATCTCCGTCGTGGAAGAAAACAATAATGCTTAGATAGAAAAAGTTAAAGCTACCTTAAGTGTTAGTAGGCACGAAATACTTATCTCCCAGCCTCTACTCATTACATCCCTCCCCCAGATGCTGCACATCCTTGAAATGCAATTTCTGTGTCCGAAATTGGAATATGGGTTTAACGAATGCGTTGCATGATATTTGTATTTAAGAAGGTCTCCTTTTTACAATGCAACAAAAAAAACTTTATGCAACTTTGTAAATTTGTGTCAAATCTCTGTGGGAGGTCTTTAAAGGGTTATTGCTGGCCTTCGTCCCTTCTCCGGCTCTTATGGTTATCTTTCTATGAACACTTGGTCTTATCACAAGCTGCTTTATTTAGGCTATTAGTCGAGTCTTTAACTCTTGCCTGTCTATACCAGTAGCAGAACCAGTTCTGCTTAGGTTTTGTCGGCTATGAAAATCTAATGGTGCTGGTGTTGTCAGACGACGACGTTGAGTTTGATCGGATCCTGGACCTAGCTCTTAATATTGAAGAGTGCGGTTGCTTACGTTTCCGAGGATAGAACTTTGAGGAGCTCCCCTATTTAGTTTCAAAAAGGATTGTAATTTTCTATCAGAACCTAATACTGCTTGTTTTCGGCACTGCAAAAGATACCCATTTAACCATTGACACCGATGTTCATCTTCCTAAATAGAGTCATGAGAAACTCAGAATCAAACAATTCGCCAAAGCTGAAAAGAAGGAGTAGTGTTACCTGCTTCATATAAATTTTAAGTTATATGTCATTTGTTAACTTTGTGAGTGCAGTCTGAGTATAGTAAAAAAATAATTATTGATGCACAAAACGTTCTAGTATCTTGGACAAAAATCACAGCAATGATCGGACGAGTATCACTCATGGTGCTGCAAAGATGATGCCACTTGTTACGCGTGAGTACAAGGACTTTTTCCAGGCAGACGGATAAAAAGAATATCTTATTGGTGGGTTCAAAAAACTAAACATGTAAAGATATGATTTTTAAAAAAATTGCTTTTTAATAAGCTGAAGTACGCCATCAAAACCTCAGGCCTACGGAGGCAAAGAAAGATACATAATCTTTATCTCAAAAAATTTAAAAAGTAGGCCATTGGAGAGGCTAGAGAATTGAATGATGCATGTTTAGAATAATTATTTAAGATTGTTTTGCAACTTCTTAATACCTTGCAGTCCAAGACTCACAAGTACCTTCAAAATCTTTGTTTGTGAGTTTTTTTATTCTGTCATGGTAGTAAAACAGCTTTGCCAATGACATCATTACATGTGCCTCATCACGTGACGCATGACATTCACATAGGTCAGTATGTGGTCGTATACGTCTGTAGTGCTTATAGAGTCTATTTCTGTCTACAAGCAATCATCGGTGTTCACGTGTGCATCATAATCTCTAAGAGCTAGACTGGCAAAGTGTATTAACTAGAATAAATAATTTAATTACTTTATTTACATCTTTATACAAACAGTCAAGATGCTCTTTGTATCATATCATTAGAAAACACAGACCACTTTTGCAACAACAAAAAGTTCCTTATCCTGTCCTCGTAAATAAAGTTTTATTCAGAACATGTAAGATCAGCACAGGTTTTTAAAATAATGATTTGACATAAGTTATAATGAGATCATGCCCATTAATAAACGGTATGTCTGCCTTCCAGTACTCAATCACAGTATCGTTTGCATCTACTAAACATAGACCAAGCTATGTATCTGAGATCACAATATGGTAAATGGCTTCATATGGAATGCAGAATATTGATTTTTCCTCTATTAACCCCCGCAAAAACCTTTAACATCACTACTATAAGACAGTTGACCTGATTTAAAGTCTCCCATAACGATCCTAGTGCTATAGTTATTTAGATTCATTGTAAGATCTGGTACGAAATCGCTATGAATGGTTTATACGGAATTCGATAAATAACGTCAACGAAGACAAGAGGCAACGCTCTAATCTCGCAGAACAAATACTCTGGCAAACTTAACTTGCCAGATTAGATTCTTGATGAGGGAAAAAGACGCTGCCAAGTGCTTTGGCACAATGCTTTCTCATGGAGCACATTGTATTGATTTCAATGTAAATGTTCTTATTCACTGTTTCGAAGGCTGTCTTTAGATCTACGGAAACTATATGAATTTTATGCTTCCTTACTTTTGCCATTTGCATTATGTGATTTTGTGATGCCCTAAAATTAAAACTGCGTTAAGAAAGCTGATTTTCCAAAGCTTGTTTTCTTTAGACAAAAGCGAATAACTTGTAAACAAATTTTAGAGCAATTTTATCGAATACTTTACGAAAAATACAAAATAAATATAGAAAAAAAAAATTTGTTTTCAAAATTTTCAAAATGCTCTAAAATTAAAACTACGCTAAGAAAATAAGTTTTCAAAAGTTTTTCTTGTTTTTGCAGTCGCAAATAATGTTCATACAAATTTTTAAGCAAATTCTTTGAGTAGTTTACGTAAAATACAAAATAATGAAAATTGAAATTTTTTTAAAATTCTTAAAATGGCTCCAAAAAAAAACTACGTTGAGAAAACCAATTTTCAATAGCTTCCCTTCCCCCTCCCCGTTAGACAAAACACTAAATTGCATGCGAAATTTGAAGCAAATCCATCGAGTAGTTTTGAAAATCTAATTGGCTAAATGAATACACACACACACATATTACAGACATTTTCTGAAAACCACTTTTTTCGACTTCCTGAGTCTAAATAGATACAAATTAATAAAAAAAAAATTTTTTTGCCGGTACAATGCTTTCTCTTTGAGAAGGCAATAGATGTGGCAGAGAGTGATTTATGTACGAAGAGTGCAACATCGCCACTTCCGATGCTTTGACTCCGTCTATGGACAATATGACCCGAATTTGTAGTCAATGCTTAAACTCTAGCATTGAGCATGCTTTATGCTCAGACAAAGACAGAATGAGGTTTTATCGTAAGAGAGACAAAAACAGAATGAGGTTTGAGATCGAGTTTGAGCAACGATTATAAATTCGACAATCTAGAAGCCTAGTTTTGTTTGTATTACAGTTATCACATGGAAGAAAGGGCAAGAAGCCAAGAATAGCTTTACCATGTTATGCGCTCATAAAAAATTTACATTTAAATAGCAGTCTTTCAAGTCTTCTACCTCCTCAACTCAGTTATGGATTGAAAAATGAACTGATAAATGAGTTTAATTAGCAGAGAAAGTGAGGTTCGTATGAGGTGAATTGTGAAGTAAACAGGAAGTAATAGAAAGAGCACTCACTTTAGAAAAACAGTCCAGACCATGAGTGGCTCATACCTCCATAGTCAAAAATTTTTCACCTGTAACCTACTGTCGTTTACTGCAGAGCCGTCGTTGACTTAGTGTAAGAGAGTAGTTAAAAAAGAGTCTAAGTCATCTGTTTGAATTTCGCGCCAAAAATCGGCTTTATGGCGCGCATGCGTAGGAACGCCGTTGCGCGTAGGATGTCTTCTTTTCTCCCCTCTCTCCTATCATCAACTCATATATCATATGAAAGCCTGATCTTTCATTTCGTGCTTCTTCTCAGAAGAAATTGACTTCCCCATCAAGAAGGATCGGAAAAGATTGACCTTATTCATGCATTAATTCTGTTTAGTTTTCTTTATTCAAGATTTTAAATGTTTGTTTAGTTTATGGTATTAAGTTTATGGATCGCATAAGCACCAACAATTTGAACTGGATTCATGCTGCGCAGTAAGATTTACAAACCTTCAAAGAAAACAAGTGAGTGAAAAGGGCGTTTACGTTCGTTTCAAAATGAAAACAAAGGCTTCTCCTGCATATTATTGATACAAAGACTCTTACTGTCTGTGATAAAAATAAAGGCTCCTACTGCCTGTAGTAAAGACAAAAACTGCTACTATCTGTGGTAAAAACAAAGGCTCCTTCTGTAAATGAGAAAGACAAGAGTTTCTATGGCCTGTAGTCAAAACAAAGGCTTCTACTGCCTATTAGAGTTCAAAAGCTGCTACCGCCTATTCTGAATAAAGTTTTATATAAATGAGAAAAAGAAATCTAGTCTTTGCATTAACTCAGCCCGCGTAAGTAGTACTACTTTCATATTTCGATGTTTACTACTTTGTCTAAATTTACTCTTTAGTTTAAACCTGAACTTGATTATTCTCGATCGACAAAACTTAACGATATACGTAAGATCTAATTGAAGTTTCATTCATCACAAAGTAAAATAAAATTATTAATAATATTATAAGTTATTACGTTACAATTCCAAGCCTGTAGTGAATGGATTGTGCTCGGTGGTTACTTTCTTAGCGAAAGAACTAGGCAGGTAAAAATTTACCAATGCCGTTCATTGGAAACGTCAAAATGTATTAGGAATACCGTTCAGCACTAACGTCATGGAAGAACTAGTGACCAATTAACAGGCTTTGCTCTAATTGATCCGAAACTTTACTTAATCCATGATTACCTTCCCTGACGATCAATGGACTATCAAGGTGATACAGATACGAATGGGGCTGATCACTTTATATTGGATGAAATTTCAAGACAACCACTTAGCCCTTCTTCAAGAAAGCTTAAGCGATGACGTTGGATATGATCGAGAAACAGTTTATAGCGAAATGAAGCATACCGATCTCACGTCTCACTAGGATAGGCCCAGGCCTCCGGATCACGGATTTTGCTCAAACTTTGGGATAAGTTTCTATATGTCAAAATATGAAGAAAATCAGAATTTTAGACCCTAACGCTCAAAATTTCCCTAATTATAGGTAATTAGAGAAAATCACTGAAAAAGTTACTAGATTTTCAAACGCCTATAGTTCTTTAGCATTGACAACTAGAAACTTGTAATTGTTTTTAAATGAAAGCTGAGCTCAAATCCTTTCGAAATATCACCTACAACATATCAAAATATTATTTTATCCCATAGCTACAGTGTTATAAAAATTGTACTACATTTTAGCATTTATTATTAATTAATGTTTTTAAAAGGAAATTTACGTCAATATCTTATAACGCTGTAACGTTGGGAAAAAATGATATTTTGATATGCTACAAGCACTATTTCGAAAGGATTTGAGGTCAGCTTTCATTCGAAAATGGTTTAAAGCTTCTAACTGTTAATGCTAAAGAGCTATAAGCGTTTGGAAATCTAGTAACTTTTTCAGTAATTTTCTTTAATTACCTATAACTAAGGAAATTTTAAGCGTTAGGGTCCAAAATTATGGTTTTCTTCATATTTTGACACCTAGAAACTTATCCCAAAGTTTGAGCAAAATCCGTGATCCGGAGGTCTGGGCCTCTCCTAGTCAGTCAAAATGATATGATCTACGAGGGCAGCTAAACCCTACTTAATCGGGAGCACGTTCTTCCACTGAAACGAGATTTCGCACCTGCAACAATCCGGATCCCTGAACACGCGCTTGGCTCGAATGAATGTAATAACTTTCTCTGGTCGAAGATAGGACTGGGAAGTCTTTTGAGATTCTTTTCAAGCCCTCATTTACAATGATGAACATCTTACAAGGAGAGTATCACATGTGCGGGTCACAGATTTGTCTGAAACTGTGAGAAATAGTTGATCTTACCTAAAAAACATGTTTCCTAAAAGTATAGAGTCTAACGCTCAATATTTCGCTAGTTACAGGTAATTAAAGAAAATCACTAAAAAAGTTACTAGATTTTCAAACACTTACAGTTCTTTAGCATTGATAGCTAGAAGCTTGAAACTTATTTTAAATGAAAGCTGAGCTCAAATCCTTTCAAAAAAGCACTTGCAGTATGTCAAAATACTATTTTTTCCCAAAGTTATAGCGTAACAAATATTGGACTGAATTTTAGCTTTTATTTTAGCTATATTTTTATTAATGTTCAAACAGGAAAATTAAGGTCAAATCTGTATTACGCTATAACTTTGGGAAAAAATAATATTTTGACATACTGCAGGTGCTTTTTTGAAAGGATTTGAGCTCAGCTTTCATTTAAAATAAGTTTCAAGCTTCTAGCTATCAATGCTAAAGAACTGTAAGTGTTTGAAAATCTAGTAACTTTTTTAGTGATTTTCTTTAATTATCTGTAACTAGCGAAATATTGAGCGTTAGACTCTATACTTTTAGGAAACATGTTTTTTTAGGTAAGATCAACTATTTCTCACAGTTTCAGACAAATCTGTGACCCGCACATGTGATACTCTCCTTGTTAGTGTCTGAAAAAGCAAAGTTGACAATGGACACCTCCCATGTTATGAGAGCGAATTATGCCATGACATGGAAAATGTTTGTGACTCGGTATGAGCACCCAGTGCTGCTTGTACTGGATCGCATTAATGCATTACTTGGCCTTTGATGGCTGAGAGATGAGGAAGCTACAGAACTGCAGCATCTACGCGATACTCTAGAGCGCCACTGGAAACAGCCCAAGATCTTGAAACGACCCACGGAGCACTATGATGATTGGTTCATTTGAATCGCTGCCAACTGGATTAATCAGCAGGCTTGGGAAAAGGAATTAGAAAAACTATACATCGATCTGTCACATAAGCTCAAAAAATGGAGAATGTGGATTCCACTTAGTGAGATTATTTCTAAGTCGTCGAAGCCACATACTTAGCTCGATGGAGAATAAAAAAGGCCATCATGAAACTGCTCCTGAACCTATGCCTTTCATAGATCGGACTTAAATGAGAGCTTGTAGATTTCAATCCCTTGCTGTCCAAAGAAGTGATATCTATAGATGTTGTGGAGGTGCTTATTACGACGGATGCAAGTTCCTTGTTCTCGTTGGACGTTGAGATGTTGTCAACAAATTATGCCTGAGCTTTAATTGCATCAAAGTTGGCCATGCTGCTAGAAATCATCCTTATCGATTAAGCCGATTCGCCTACGGAGCTTTACCCCATTCAGTTCTACAACAAGACAGCCACAGATGTATAGATATTTGGATTCTGACTCCACTCCTTTATAACACAGCAAAACTAAAGAGCTATCAACTTATGCAAACTAATCTGTCAAGCTATTCACCGACCAATCTTGATAATTATTTCTACCTCCAGCTGTCTTGCAGATAAGCAGCGTTCAAAGCAGCTGTGATTTTCTCTGGTTTTGCTCGACTCTTGTTCCAAAGTGTTGCTCACATCTACAGCATTCGACCACAAAGCAAAAGCTTTTATAGAGAAGTCTGACATAAGCATCAGTGATGTTGGAGAAGCTTTTTTCAATATAACTCTACTGAAAGTTCAACTTCATCTACACTTTGCTGACTTATCCACGCTTGTCATCGTCGAGGCTCATTGTTTAAAATGTCTTGTTCTGTCAACTCCAGTGATTTCACCATCCCCCAATGCAGATGAAGACTTTGACGTGCCTGGACCTGTTAATGTTCTAATTAGCGCGAATGTCTTATCAGAATTGTTCCGATCCTGTTTGCTTAGGAAGGCGAATTTAACTGACAGCAAATATCTATAGAATGGGTGATTTCCGGGCAAACATCTCTAATCTCGTATCTTCCTTAAAGTCCTACTTCTGCCTGTTTATTGAAATAGAGCCTTGGTGGCACACCCAATTAATGAACCAGCTGCAACGGTTCTCAGAACTGGAGAATATTTCTAGTGTACTGCGGCAAACGCCAGAAGACCCACTGTGTGAGAAAATTTTCAATAAGCACCGTCGGGATTCTGGTGGTCAATATCTACTGCGATTGTCCACAAGATCAAATAATGATGAGATTTTGGAGCACATCCTTCTGGTGCTCTCGCTGCCCTGAACGCTTTGCATCAACATATAAATCAAGATTCGACAATAGCAGCGGCTTATATCAAATTCATGTATGAATATCTGCGTCTTGGTCACATGCATGAACTGACCCGTAAAGAACTTAGCAACTGTTCACTACATTTCTCATCACGGCATTTGGTAGAAAGGATACCAAGGTTTAAGAATTAGAATAGTCTTCAATGCTTCATGACCTTCTACCAGATACAGTCTGAATAATAGATTTTTTACTGGGCCTGAGCTTCGGACGTACCTCTGGTGGATGCTGGCCTGATGACGTCAATATTGGTTAGCTTTCTGTGCAGAAATGCAAATGATGTATCGCTGGATCTGGATCGATAATCGCGATGTTGACCTACAACGGATTGTCTGGAGCCCTAGTAAACAAGAGTTTGTTCGACTTTTCTAACTCCTCACAGTTACGTATAGTCAATCATATGCTCTTTATCTAATACTTCAAGTCATTGAGCAATTAAGTATCGATGAAGGAAGTCATTGACCAGTCGCCGTGGTGGCTCTTAGAAACGATAGATACTTTGATGATGTGCTGTTTAGAGCAGACAATTTCGAATCAACTCTCCATCTTAAGGGGACGCTGTATCTTTCTATCCTTTTCTAATTGAAAAATGTAAATTTTTGGGAAAACTAATTATTGATAAAAATTAAGGGTTGTCCGCAACTTCTATAGCGAAAAATAATATTTTGTCTGATGAGAGCAAATTAATTTTGTTGCTTTTTTTTTCAAGTAAAGTTTGACATACTTAAAAAATCCTAAATGAGGCTAGAGAATACGTTATTTAAGTATGTCAAACTTTACTTGAAAAAAAAAAACAAAATTAATTTGCTCTCATCAGACAAAATATTGTTTTTCGCTATAGAAGTTGCGGACAACCCTTAATTTCTATCAATAATAACTTGTTTTCCCAAAAATTTACATTTTTTAATTAGAAAAGGATAGAGAGATACAGCGTCCTCTTAAAGATGAACTCAGACAACTTTTTACAGCTGGAGGATTCCCTTCGCATAAGTGGGTAGCCAACAGCCAAGGCTTACTCCAGGATCTTTCCGCTGAGGAGTACTTACTCTCTTTGTAGGTGCGGATAAGCGAGGATTGCCCAATGAAAAAACTTGGCCTATAGTAAATTCTCACTCCGACGATTTCCGCTTGACTCCACCCATGATTGCTATTACACAGAGGACCAAGCGAGAGATCTTCTCAACAATCTCCAGCAAAAATGATCGCATTCCAAATATCTCGAATCTTTTTGAAAGAAATTGGAAAGAAGCTTTGAAATATAATTCCAAAAGTCATTTTAACTAATTATAAGTTATGTAGGATTTTGTCGGTTCCGACGAAGACCATCTTAGATGAATATTGACAACAAAAAGAATTTCACTTAAAACTAATCATAAAAACTACCCTCATTAGCTTTCAACGCAAAAATAATCTCACCTACAAAATTTCTACGAAAAAAATCTCTTGAAAATATATGAATGAAAAATATCCCCATTAGCATTCGTCACGAGAAGAATTTCTTCTATAAAAGTGCCACGAAAACAATCCCTTTTAATAATACGTCTGCGAAGACTATTCCCTTTAACCTTTATGGTGGCCAAAGAGTTACAGCTACAGTGCAGGCAAAAATTCTGTTCAAAGAGTTCTGACCGTTGCTGAATCTGAACACGATGTCGAGGTTTCAACCCGGGAACACAGTTTTCGCAATTCAAGATGGCGGATCCAATGTAGCTTATGTCGAATCGAAAAATTCAATATTTTGAAAAATACTTTCGTATTTTACGTTAAAAGACATATAGAAACTGTTCCAAGTTATTTTCTGATTAGTCACATAGCTTCCGAGTAAAAAATTCCTATATAATTGATACTTACGCAGACCAACATTTCCATCGCTTACCAGGTCGAAGCAAAGTATTGAAACTCAGTAGCTGATGTCTATAGATTAGGGAATTTTGGGTACCGCTGAATCTGAATGCCCCCCCCCCCCCCTAGCAAATTCGCCGTGGTGAGGTCACCAACAAGCTTCAGATGTACCGCCTTTGTGCACAGACAGATAAAGAGTGCGATGTAGTTCTAAAAGGATGCGACACTACGTCCCTTTTAGCGGAGTATGCTAAGTGGTCCAGCGTAGTCAAGACCACAACAGCTGTAAAGTCTTGATGGAACGATCATAAGTGAGGCGAAAACCCGCATGTCGCACTTGCAGATGAGCCCACTCTATGATCAGCCATCCTAAATGGCTTGATCCGTCCAATATTACTGGATGCTTTTCATCTTCCGGTAGTAGAGAATCACAGAGACGACCCCCGACGTTCTCACTGTCCGAAAATAAAGCAAGTTGTCACAGAGGGCTGTCGACTCTAACTAGCCTTCCCTATTAAAGCAGCTGTAATTCTAAGGCGTAGTCTTGTCCTTGAGAGAGTCGAACCAGTGCATGAAATTCCTGCTAAAGCTCCATTGCTGTGGCAAGCGACATTTGTCATGGGGTCTGCGGATCATGTCTGCGTCAAAGAGCCTGACGACAAGAGGCTATGGCCCTCAAAAGTTGATCCAGACTGGAAAATTGGTCAATTAGATGAGCATCCAGCAACTGCGCCTGCACGATTGAACATTGCACTCTGATACTCATATCAGGTGGACTTGGAGACGGTGGAGGCCAGGCCACTGGCCAATTCTTAGAGGAATCTTTCAGCCAGGTTGGCCCCTTCCACAAAAAGGCAGAGTTTACAAGGGTCATGACATTAGTACCTCGAGAGGCAATGTCTGCTCGATTTTTTTCAAAGGGCACGTAGTGCCATGCAACTCCTGGAGTAAGCTCATGAATATCATTGATGTAGTTGGCGACAAAGTTGGTGCCTGTGGGGCCATCTGAATGTAGCCTATGTAGAATTACTTGAGAGTAAGACCATGCGAGGTTCTCTGATAAAGCAAGGTTCAAACTTGTTATTTTTGATTGAAGGAGCTGAGCGCAGTTCCAGTCGATTTTCGAAGGTGCTATCCAGCCGATTAGGTCGATGACCCACGCTTACTCTGCTAATGCTCTCCTCTTCGTAAGTATCTGTTCTTTGTCCAGAAGGGGCAATGAAAATCGCAAACAATTCTGCACAGAATCCCAAGCTTATTCTAGCTGGTTTGCTTTTTTCAATCTAAAGCCGCCCGCTCTTAATAGTTGAGTCAGCTGGTCCTTCCGAC
This sequence comes from Anastatus disparis, assembly GCA_017163975.1. Classification (NCBI taxonomy): domain Eukaryota; kingdom Metazoa; phylum Arthropoda; class Insecta; order Hymenoptera; family Eupelmidae; genus Anastatus; species Anastatus disparis. Next base: position 7,565,064 of record JAFFSR010000349.1, on the reverse strand, counting down.
GTTGGACGGACGCCAGGTCGTTCACAAACCCAAAAAGTCGTCTATGTATAACTTGTTTTTGATGGCATCAACAGCTTCCGGAAGACATTGGCCTTTATCTTCGCACAATTGATGCTGTGTGCGCAGGGCTAGGTAGAGCGTACATGTCTCTCCATAGGTCACAGTCAACAAGAGGTAATGCGTCTCTTGCTCTTGTGACAATGTTTTCCAAATAGTGCGTTGCAGATAGAGTCTCGTTCCTGGACCTAGATCTGACGGTACATAATTTCAATATCAGCACAAAAGGCCACCTTGTATTTTCACCAACGTGTCCACTCCGACTAGATTCCGTTGGAGGTTAGGCCTGGTATACAGCATGTTGTTGAGACTGTGGCATGTGGAGGTAACGCGTGAGGCGTTGAACACGACGCAAAGTTTATATCCATCGTCCCTTTTCTGATATATTCCGTGATGTGGAATGTAGTCGGCTGAGATCGTCGTATCCATCATTTCTTCCGGAGTCAGCGATCTTATGTTTCTTAACCGTATGTATTTGTCCATAAATTGATAGTAGGCGGCACGAAGTCATGGATGATAGAGCCCAGCGAGCTCGGAATAGGCTTTCCCCCAAAAGTAAAAGGCCTCCACTCCGCATTGGTAAATGTACTATTCATCGTCCAGACCGGTCTCATCTCTTTCTAGCCTCGTAAATCCATTCACATTTCGCGTCAGCATGAGATTATCTCAACGTCTTCGGAATTTCCTCGATGGACCAGAACCGTTGCACGAGGTCAAGAAGCTGTTCATGGCTGAGATCTGCCAATTTGTTAGTCATAGCGGCCGAGGTTGACAATAAGTTTTCAGCTCTCCACCCCTTTAAAACTCTACTAATAGAGGTTCAACCAAAGATGGTGTTATGCGCCAGCAAACGGTTCATTCTATGTATGCCCGGGAGGAGTATTTCGGCGTACGTGCCGGACTCTAGTATCACGTCAAATCCTTAGAGGAAGTTGGGATTGGCAAGTTTGAGTCTTTCCGTCACCTCGGTGACGTCTATGGCGCCGCCAATAACTGGGATGCGAATATTCAGTCGATGCAGTCCGTAAGCCTCAACCTTTTATGACTTCTGCTGAATGGGATCGTGAATATATAAGTTTGTGCGAGCTCGCGCCAAATTTATGGCTGATCCAAAAACACCCGCGATCCCAACTTGCATGGGCGTTAGTTGTTCGCCTAATAGTCGGGCTAACCTATGACTTACTAGTATAGCTTCGGACCAGGGGTCTAACAGGGCTCGAGCCCTTTCCTTTTGATACCTCCCATCTCCGATCCAGATGGTAGCCGTCAGCAGGACGATAAGTCAATTCTGATAAGGCTCCTCACATAAATTTGCTGGTGACTCCATCGTCAGCGTTACTGCGCTCGTCACCTGTCTTCGTGTTAGGTTAGGTAGAATCACCTCTTTCCCGGTGTTGCTTGACGCTTGTTGGTACAAGTGTGGATCATGTTATGATATGAACCATTGCAAGCGTGGCATGAGTCTTTAAAGAAGCCGCTTCTGGCCATCTGTACGTCTCTGAGACACTTGCAGCACATGCTAGAGCTCATGACGAGCCGTCGACGCGCAGCTGGCACTAGTCCTGTAAACACCTGGTAGTGGCCAAGATAGTGATCGGCGCTATAGATAGGATATGTACCACTCGCTTTCGTCCTGATGATAAAAGTGCGATTAGCCTTAAAGTTAATGGACGCGCCTGTACGCCTAGATGCTCCCTCAATCATTGATCGGCGGACTGCTTCGGTAACCTTTAGTGTCTTGCAGCGGCGTTGCAGAAAGGAACGCAGCTGGTTGTAAGTTTAAAGAGGTCAAAAACCTCTTTTTGACCTATTTTTTGAGCGTCACGTAGTTGTACAAGAAATCGTTCCAATAGCTCTCCATAAGCTCTAATTCGCTGTGCACTAATCCATTCGGTCATTGATTGGCTGGTAATTCTCGAATCACTATCGTGGTCTACTTGAGTACTCCGAGGAGGGCCCTTTATCCGTGTAGTAGCTCCATTTCTGAAAACTGAATGAATTCATGCGCTTCCCGATCCAACACTGAAGCAGACCCTCCTAACTGCATCGGAAGAAAGCCAGACAGTTATATTCAAAGGCGTTCTGCGCTATGCATTTCAACACTGAGAGAGACTCTCCCATCCATATTAGGAGAGAGCCAGGCAGTCACATTCAAAGCTGTTCTGCACTATAATTAAGGGGAAAATACCAGACGACGTGGCGAGATAATGTCTAGGCACGCGACCGCCCACCACTTTCCCGCCAAAATTTCTCAAAGGCAAAAGTCTGCTATCGTCAGCTGACATAACTACAGTCAAACTATGCCTCAATTTAAAAGGAAGTGAAATGTCGGATGACACAGTGCGACGATGCTTTCGCACGTGGCCACCTACCATTTTTCTGCCAAAATTTATAAGCTTCCACGCGCCTATACCGTGTGCAAGATCTGCCTCGAAGGACCAAAATTGTTCAATACATTCTTTATTAGCAAGAACTAAATATAACAACTAACCCTCACTTAATACAACATTTGAATGATTAAAAGGAAAAAAAGAAATATGAACTTCAACTGAACACTTCGATGTTGGAAACAGGGAGGCCCAATGCGCTCTCTATGAAGATCCAACGGCAACTAGCTGATGGCCGAGCGCCGCCAAAAAGACAGGCTGCAAAAAAAGGACAGGGGGAGTTTTCCCACTTTCTGGCAACTACCACCACGCGATTGCCTGGCATTTTGCTGCGCAAATGTAGAACTCAAGGGTTTCGAGATTCAATATGAAGTTTGTGGTTTTACAGTCTACGCTACTCATATTTCTGAATTCAAGACTTGCAGATTTCGTGCTAAGAATTAAAAGCTTACAGGTTTTGTGCTGATAGGTTTAATAGTAAGTTTGGAACTTGATGGTTTAGTTTATGGACTTAAGGATTTATAAGTATGAATTTTGGTAATTTTTAAGAGTTTTTTTGTTTAAGATTTGTGGGTATACAGATTTATAGGTTTTGCATTTTGAATTAGGGGATTAAGGAGTTTAGGTTAAAAATTTTGTGTTTATATCACTGAAATTTATGGATTTGAGGTTAATAAGTTTAGGGTATGGCCATTTAGGATGTATGGATTTAAGGTTAGTGGCTTCTGCTTTGTATTTTTGGGATAAGTGGGTTTGAGCTGAGGTTTATAATTTTGTATGTTTAGGGTTTATACGTTGAAGTTTTATAGGTTTAAGGATTATTGCTTTAAATTATAGAGTTTGGTGTTTAGAGTTTATGAATTTAACCTTTGAAGGGCCGGGTTTTGAGGTTTCGAAACCTCCTTTAAAAGTACATAAATTCATGTCTTGAATCACCCACCAACTATGTACAATGTTCCTATCATGAAACGAGCCGATATATCGGCTCTCCGGCCCTGGAGGGTCATGAAAAATTTTTACTTCGGTAAAATAGGAATAAAATCATATTCTCAGGTTTTGAGATGTACTGCATCCAAATCTGGAGTTTTATCGGTCATAACTGGTCATGATTATGGTTATTCAAAGTCAAACAAGGTCAATTCAAAGACAAACGCAGAAAATATTATAGATATTCAAAATAAAATGATATCCGAATGTTTTGTAAGGTGCTGAATCCAAATCTGGAGTCTGATCGGTCATAACTGCTTATAATCACGATTATTCGAGGTCAAATAAGGTCACTTCAACGTCAAATGCAGAAGTTTCATATATATTCTAACAGAAATTATATCTAAGAGTATCCCGAGGTGCTACATCTGAATCTAACACTTGTTTGATTGTGAATAAACATAATTATACTCATTCTTCTGGGTATATGGCCATCTCAGGGTTTATGTGTTTTGATTCCTGCTTTTTTTTAGAAATGTGGAGTTTTTAGGCCTTCTACTCTCCTTCTGCTTTACCCAGAGCTAACGACGTGGACGTAGAGAGTAATGTAGCTCCTTTTTTCATGTTTTTTTTTTATTTTTTATGATTTCCTATTTTTTTATACATTTTTATACAATTTTTTTAATTTTTTTTTCATTTTTTTTTCATACATTTTCTCATTTTTTATACATTTTTCTATTTTGTTAGAAATCTATTTTGTATTTTTCTCACATTGCTCTTCTAAGATCTATATGAATCCATCAATAACATCTGACTTTATGACTTTCTTTTATTTTTTATATTTTTTTCCAACTTTATTAAGGTAAGACTTCTTTGGTGTGATAAGTTTCAAAACACGGATCTATACATAGAACAACTTGACAAGTTTTACATTCACAAGTGCTTCGATGTCTGGTTTTATTCATGAGACATAAACGGCAATTGCCTTCTTTCTTTTTCCCTTAATCAATTTTCTTAGGAAAGTGTTTCCCAGTAAGTCGAGAGTCATTCGACTGACATGAATGACGCAAGTCATCAGAATTTATCCCCAGTAAGCCTCTCACCACTTCTAAACAAAAATGAGGATAAGAAATCTTTTTGTCAAAGGTACTTTTCATTTTATGTAATACATGAGAATTTACCAGAACAAAATCAAGTAAGTAAAAAAAAAAATTTTGATATCATTTAGTAAATTTTCTAATCGTTTTTGCCAATGAAAGTTGTCTGTCTATGTTGTCAATCCCTCCCATATTTTTTTTGTAGTCCACTACATATATTGGTTTTATAATATCTTTATTAGTACTCCAATGTTTCTTCCCTGTACTTGCGTAACCAACTTCATAAACTGTTGTTATCATGTAAACTTCTTTCTTATCCATCCACTTTATTGCTAACCAAGAATGGGTATGGGCTACTTCAATTTCACCTCGGTTCAATTTACTTACAGGTTTGAGCATTCCTATTCTGGTTTTCTTCACGGTCCCACACATACCAGTATCTTTGTCATGGAGAAAATTAGCAAGTTGAGGAGACGAGTACCAATTATCTATGGACATAACGCGACCTTTGTTGAAATATGGTGTTAGAAAATCAACTACTATACCTCCAGAGATTCCCAAATCAAATTTTTCATAATCTAAATCAGCTCCTGTATAGATAATGAATTTTAGTAGGAATCCAGTCTCACAATCAACCAATTCGAAAAATTCTATATCAAACCTATGTCTTTTCAAGGGTAAATATTGCTTGAACTTCAATCTTCCTTTCCACAGCATCAAACTTTCATCAATGCAAAGGTTTTTCCTAGGATGCAAAGTAGAGGAAAATTTCTGATTTAGAAAATCTATTACAGGTTTAATTTTCCTCAGAGGGTGGTTCTTGTAGGGTGATGCATTGTCTCTATTATTTTCAAAATGCAGAAAACGTAAAATTTGGAGATATCTATTACGGGTCATGTATTTTCTGAATATTGAAGTGGATAATAGAGGATCCATACTCCAATGATCTTTGACATTACACTTACAAACATGGCCCATATTGATAATTAGAGCAAGAAAGATTCGCAATTCTTCTACTGTTACATCTTTCCATGGAGCCATATTAGAATGGAATGGATCGGGATTTTGCTTCTGGAAGAGATTTGTTTATTCCAAAATTCCTTTGAATATATTCGAATCCATAAAGAATTCAAAGTAAGCTAATGGACTATGCTCTGGTATAGGAATATTTTTATAAAAATTAGCATGACCTACAAAGTCTTTTATGGAAGAGAAATAGACAGAATCAAAAAATACACCGTCATCTCTCTCAGGATCATCAAAGATTTCTGAAGAAGCATTTGGTTGTGATGCACCAGTCCGATCGTCAGCATACTCCTCTTCTGGTTCTGATTTACCACGTCTCCAAGCACTCATTATTTTGGCTCAAGAAAGGAAATTTCTTTTGTAGACTGGTGATGGATTCTATGAGTTGTTACGCTGAATACCACAATTTTGTATGTATGGAAAGACCAACTCAAGATCAAAAGGTATTCCATAGAAAAGATAGTAAAAATAAGTATCAAAGTGAAAAACAAGAGAAGATACTCTACTCAAACGATGAAATGAAAAGTACGAAAGTATTGTAACGGTAGAGTGACGGTAAAGTAACGGTTAGCAAAAGCTTGTCGCAAGCGAATCGTGGAGTCTTGTATTTTCCCCGGACTTATACCATTGAGACGACTGTTCTTGTGTCAGGACGCTCAACGACGGTGTTTCGCCACGCAGCGGTCGAGCCTCTCTTCCGCGTCGGTGGTTGTCTGTATGCAGGCGTTCTATAAGTGACTTATGTCACAGTATGAATACGTTTTTGTCAAGTGTATCCTCTATGATTTTGTACCTGGTGTCTTTCTATTATACGATCATGTTGAAATACTGTTTGAACTACGTCACTACGTTGTTTGTTATTACGATACTGTTTGAAAACGAATAGATAGAAACATATGATCTGTTTATGTCATACGTATGCTCAGAAATCAAGCATTATTCCCTATTTACTATCTTTTCTTCTAGAATAAATTTCTAGTTATATTTGTACGATCTAAATTATGATAATAATTAAGATAATCTTTTGCAATGATTCAAACCATATTGCTAGGTTTGACCTTCAAATGACCTTCATTGATCTTGACTCTGAAATGATAAGGTCAAACCAACTTCAGATACGAACTTAGCGCATCAATTTACTTAAGGATAAAGAGGTATCCTAGAATTATGTTTTTGAGCCGATATATCGGCTTTCCAGCCCTTTAATAGTTAAAGCTTTCGAATTCAGGTTTTTCAGTTTATGGTTTATCAGTTTTTTTTTTTGAGGTTTTTGAGTTTAAAGATTTTTTGTTGGCTAACATTTTGGTATAAATAATTTTTTGGGCATCTGTTTTATTATTTTTGAAAGTGAACTCGTGTAATCCTGACACTTCGTTTAGTATATTGTAAAAATAATTAAGACAAGAGTATTATTGTAAATCAAAATTTAAAATAAGTTGTCCTGATCAAAATAATATTCCTAAGATTTATGCAAATTTGTGTTTAAAGAAGACTTATTTCCATTTTTCTCAATTGATTTATCAAAACATAAACTTAATTTTTTTGGAAAAAATCCATAAGGATAAGATAAAATGTTCGTGATATTTATCGTTATGAATTTAATAATTATAATTTGTTGCCAGATATAAAAAATAACTAAAAAATGATTCTACACGGAGAAAAATAATACGTTAGCCTGAATGAACTTCAGTTTGTTATTGTTACTGGCCACATGTTTCATAGATGACACTGGCCGAATTCAGTATATTCTACTGGACTTCCTCGTAGAGTTTACGGAATAAGTGTTTACTGTACGGTCGTCTTGTTAACGTTACTTTCGGCAGTTCATTTAAAATTGCTGAATCAACAATGTTGGCGCCAACTTACTGGCGTTTACTGGCCCAGTGCAATTAAAATTACCGAACTGTTCAATTCAGTTTACACTAAATTTATTCTCCAAGTATATAATTACTGATATTTATTTAGAATTATAATCATTTTTAAGTACAGGAATTAAAGTGTTAATAATCAATAGTATAAATATTTGCAAATTCAAAGAATTTTTATATAATACATTGGCTTCATTCAATTTATTTTTTCTCTCATTTTCTTATAGAATAATTTTAATTTTACAAAAGTGCTATTATTTAGCTATACCTGAATTATTGCATTAAAAACGAAAAGTTAACCATCAAATGTTTTCATTATCAAATTGTTTTAATTTATAAAAGAAAATTGTAACAATATTTATTTACGCGGAAAGAAATTCGAGATTAAATAAACTTCATGTGTTTATTTATTTTAACTCGAGTATAGAATTGTACGAAGAGGAAAAACCTCAGATATAAGCCTAGTCAAGTTTGAATTAATTTAACTTTACTTTCTACATACAGAATGTTTTCAACGAGGTTTTCAAATCTCCGAAAATAGTAATGAACAATTTCACACTTCTCCAACTCGACGTTGTGCATGTGAGAACTCCAAACGACGAGATTTCGTTTATCCGAGTTTCTCGAAGTTACGCGAATGTTCAACTACGCTACCTCTGTTGTTTGTTTGTTTACTGTGAACTCTATTTTGCTCTTATCTCATACAACGCCAAATTTCTTTCCATGTATTATTATTTTGAAGAAACATGCACATATTATATCATGCTAGTTATATTTAAAATATATAATTAATTCTTTTACTGTTTAACTAGGAGTCATATAGGCTTTATACAATTACGTTTTTAAAAAATAAAAATTAAAAAAAAAACAAATTTATAAATTTTGAGTAAAATTATTAATATAATATTCATTTACAGAAAAATACTCGAATTGAATATAGCTGAATGAAGAGATAGAACCACTTGGAAAAGACAAACATACTTGTGAAAATATATCAGAACATACTGCGCATTCAACCGCTGGCGTTTCTGCAACCAAAATTAGAGAACAGGAACCAATAGTATTATTATCGCTATCACAGAAAACATTACAAACTTTATCCAAAAAATCTTGCAATTTTTCGTCGAAGCCAAAATTAAATATTTCATCCACACAGGCATCTTTATCTGAAAAAGATGAAAGAAAATTTAAAGATTTAATACATGATTTATTTATAGATTTAAACAGAAATGATTCTATACGTATGACAGCTGCTCAAAAAGAACAAGCCATTCCAATATTTTCATCTAACGAAACATTAAAAAATAAATGTCCGGAATTTCAAGATGTACCTTTAATTCCAAACCAAAAAAGGAGATGGAATTTCCCATCCAAAAAAGCTGCTAGAATGTTTTTTATTAAGGGATCTTCTGATAAATCGGTTTCTCCACCTACAAATGTTTTTCGTTTCAAACGAAGACGATCTCATGTATTTTTTTCCTCTAGCTCTTCTTCTCGATACTTCTCTTATTCTCCCTTAAAATACAGATGTTTTCAATCTCGGTCACGAAAAAATTCTGATTTTAGTTCGTCACGCAATTGATCGCGGTCTAGCTGTTGATAAATTTATGGTTTACTTCCAAAATGTCATCGTTCTCAGTTTCAATCGCAACTAAATCGTCATTTTTACTCGTCTCGCAATCAGTCGAAATTTAATAAATTAGTCCCATCTCCTCCTTTAAAAGATAATTGCTCCCCATTTTGACCGGAGCAGATCGCTGATTCTAACTCGACACTGAATCCTTCAGAATATACTTTAAGGCATGGGACTCGTTCTCCTTCAACGTTTCATCGTTCTCGGTCTCGGTTGCCACCAAATTCTGATTCCGACTCAACACGAAGTCGTTTACGACCTACCTTACGGGATCATTCTTGCTCCCCATCAACGTTTCGTCGTTCTCGATCGTGGTCACGACAAAATTCTTATTCTTACTCGAGACGATTTAAAAGAGTACGTATCCGTAGTTATGAAGAAAATAACAAATTGTTGATGATTAAAAATTATAAACCAAAGTTATACAAACAATACAAAATATTGGGAATGCATGAACCTTAAGGTACATTGATAACTGCCTCAGCAATACATTAAAAAATAATGTAGAGTATTATAAACACCATTTTTTTATTTTACTTTATTATGATAGGTATGAAAAATACGAAAAAGTCCATGACAAGGTAATATTATTAATTAGTTTGAATTTTATTATTCGGATACAGCCAAATATTTATTATGAAAGAAAAAAATTGAAAACTAAAAATACAACAAAAATAGTTTTTATACAATTTATTTAAACCATTTAAAAAAATCTTTAAAAATATTGTCAATAGCAATTTGTTGTATAAAAAAATTTACGAAAGAAGTATTCACAACTTACGATAACTAAGTGGATTAAAATGAATTAATATTGAAATTAAAAATAAATACTAGATGAATATTTGAATGAAACTAATAGAATCCCTATTTTTATTTCATGTAAAATTAAAAATTCTTTTATATAATTCTTAAAAGGCTGTCTGTATGGCTCTGTCCTTGTCTAATATAAATTTTCGTTACAATCAATAAATAAAATATTTTCATAAAAAAGTAAGAGTTGCCCCGAATAAATTCAAGAATGTGCAAACAAACATATTCTATAAAAAAAAAATATAAAATTTTCATTAGTTTTTGAGTAAATTATGAAATGAAAAAAATTAAAATCAAGTTTTAAAAATGTTTTATACAACCACGGACCCTAAGTCTGCGTTTTCAGACGTTCAGCAGATGTTATATAGGGATATATCTGGAATTTTTTAATTTTGAGAAATCGTCTTCACAACAATTCAAAAGTATATAATACGAGTTTCTGAAGTGGCACACACTTCAATAAGGGCTTAAATTACTCGTTTCTGTAAGTAGAATATGTAATTAAATTTTGGTATCGATTGAACAATCGTTGTTCACGGTACATAATTTTGTACGTCAAAAATGATACTTTTTTCATATTTTTCTACGTGCGTTTCTTGAGCTATAAAAAAAGTAACGTACTTTCGATTATTCTCAAATTTTTTGAGCATAATAAATATGGTAAAAAGAACAGTTTAAGCCTACCCTGGTACATGTGCCCCTCTTTAGGAAGCTGTTAGACTATTTTTAATGTTAGTGTGGTTTTTAGGTGAAAAGTCTCGAACTCAAAACTTCGGGATTATCCATCACTTACCAAATGAGCTACTGAGACCTCTAAATACAACTATAATTTAAAATAACTTTTCAAATTTTTTAAATAGTTAATTATTAATTATTTATTCTTGATGCATAAAACATGAATAAAAAACAAAGTACTTAACTTTGTTATGGATAACTATGTAGTTGCTGAGTAATTATAAATGAAAAATATCGGTTGTGATGACAAAATTGGCGTTACTGATCGAGATCAGTAAATTTTATCAAACTATTCCGTAAGTCAAACATTTTTTTTTTGCCGCGTAGATTTCGATAATTATTGATTTGTAATCATACACATCTCGTATAGCAGATTTATGGTCCACGTGTTATGAAATAATATACGATACGTGTAATATGAGTGGTCCTTTTGTATGGTGAATTTAGTGACGTTACTTCGCTCAGATGCAAACTAAAGAGCTGTTGACTGCACATCATTTACAAAATAACACGAATAGTCTATGTCTCATGATCTTAAAATAATTATTAGAGTCTATGTATCAGTGTATTAATGCTACTAAACCTTAAAATGTCAAGATTTCCAAAATTTGAAAAGTTTAATACTATTATTAAAATTTGATAAGTAGGTCTTTCTTGAAAATCAAATCAAAGGTGGATGAGATTTATAAACTATTTATATAATATTCTGATTTGAGTAATTAAAAATTACAAATCAAAAGAGACCTTTTTCAAAGTCAAGCTACTGAATATTTATTTTAAAAATTAAGATTAGCAAAAACATCGTTATTCATGAAAGTCATTATATTTTACATTTTTTAGTTATTTTCTATACTTATCGAACTAGGTTTAAACTCTTCTGACTGGCAATTTTTTTAAAATTATATACACGATATTTAATTATTTGTTTTTTACTTTATAAAATTAAACATTTGATTTTTAACAAACTTTTCACTGATTGATTTTTAAAATTTTCATTTAAATTAATTAATTAATTTAGGGAAATGTGAAATAGATATATCGATTGAATTTTCGAATGAATTCATTCGTTAGTTATTCAAAATATTAGGTTTTATTATTATTTGGCAGTTTGCTATGCAAGCTTAAAGCAGGTGGAGTTCTAAGTTCTAGCGCTGTCATAGCGGTCACACTATGACAATCTTGCGATGTTAACACGTATGACTGTACTCATGAGTCCATCTGTGTACGTTCAATGACGTCACATCTGAAAGTAGTGAAAGAAGCCCATTCTCTAACAGCAGCAAACAAATCATAAACTATTAAACCATAAAGCCATGAACTATAAACCCATAAAACATAAACTCATACACCATAAACCCATAAACCATAAACCTATAAACCATGAAAATAAACCCATATAACATAAACCCATAAACCATAGACCCATAAACCATAAACATCTGATGGTTAAGCCCATAAACCATAAGCCCATACATCGTAAAACCATAAACAATAAAGACATAAACCATAAACCCACCTATAACCCGTGAAATTATAAATCATATTCTCATAAACCATGATTCCACATACCATAAAAATATGAACCGTGAACCCATGAGCCATGAACCCATCAAACATAAACTCATAAACCATGAACCCATATACCATAAGTCCATAAAGCATAAACCTATAAAACATGAACCCATAAACCCATAGATTATAAACGCTCAAACAATTAACCCATAAACCATAAGTCCATTAGCCTTAAACCCATAAAGCATAAGCTCATAAACCAATTAATCATAAACCCATTAACCATAAAACAGTAAACTATAAAACCGTAAACCATAAACCAATTACCCACAGACTCTTAAACCATTGACCCATAAACTATAGACCTATAAACAATTAACAAATGTACCATAAAATTATAAGCCATAAACTTATCATCAATAAACCCATAAAACATAAACGCATAAGCCCATAAACCATAAACACTTGAACTATAAACCCATACAGCATGAAAAATTAACCCAAGAACCATAAAACTATTAACTATTAACCCATTAACCATGATCCAATAAACAATAAACTCATGAACCATGAAACCATGGATCATCCACCCAAGAACCATTAACCCAATGAACTGTAAGACCCATTAATCATAAGCCTATAAACGATAAACTTGATACCCACGAACCGATAACCCATAAACCATAAACCCATATATCATAAACTGTAGACTATAGAGCATTAATCTTAAACCCATTTACTAAAAACATATAAATAATAAGCTGCAGACTATGAACCATAAACCATACACCCATTCATTAAAAACCCATAAACTATAAACTCATGAACCATCAACAAAGTCATTATAAACGCAAAACAGTAGACGAAAATACCGAAAATTTATCAATCATAAACGCATGAATTATAAAACATAGATCTATAAACTATAAACGAATAAACCATAAGCTAACGAATCATTAACCGATAAATCATAAACACATGAACCACATATCCATAAACTATAAGCCCTTGAACCATAAACTGTGCGCTTTTGAACGATGAATCCATAAAACATGAACCCTTAAACTATAAATCCATAAACCCATAAACCATAAGCCCATAGACCATAAGCCCCTGAACTATAAACATATAAATACAAACCATGAACCCTCAGACAATAAATTTATAAACCATAAACCCATGAACCATAAACCAATGAACAATGGACCCACATAAACCATAAACCCATGAAGCATAAACCTATAAACCATGAACCCATAAACCATAAACCCATTAAATATAAACATATAAAATCTAAACCCTAAAACCATAAGCCTATAAACTATAAACCTATAAACCATAAATCATAAACACATAAACTATGATCCCATAAACCATGAACTTATAAACCATAAACCCACAAGCTATAAGCCCATAAAACATAAACCCATAAAACATAAACTCATACACTATAAACTCATACAAAATCATGAGCCCATAAATCATAAGCTTATAAACTATAACACCATAAATCATAAACTCCTTGAATCTATAAACCATGAGCCCATAAATTATAAACCCATAAGCCAGAAACTCATAAACTATAAACCCATAAGCTATAAGCCCATAAACCATAAACTCATAAAACATAAACTCATACACCATAAACCCATAAATCGTGAACCCATAATCCATAAACCATGAACCTATAAATCCATAAATCTTTATACCCATAAACCCATGATACCATGTACCCATGAACCCATACATTCATAAACCCATGAACCCATAAACCATAAACCCACTGACCATAAACCCATAAACCATAAACCCATAAACCATAAATCCATAAACCATAAACCCACTAACCATAAACCCATAAACCATAAACTCATTAACGATAAACATATAAAATCTAAACCCTTAAACCATGAGCCCATAAACTATAAACCTATTAACCATAAATCATAAACACATAAACTATAATCCCATAAACCATGAACTTATAAACCATAAACCCACAAGCTATAAGACCATAAACCATAAACCCATAAAACATAAACTCATACACTACAAACCCATAAATGATGAGCCCATAAATCATAAGACTATAAACTGTAACACCATAAACCATAAACTCCTTTAATTCATAAACCATGAGCCCATAAATTATAAACCCATAAGCCAGAAGCCCATAAACCATAAACTCATAAAACAGAAACTCATACACCATAAACCCATAAACCGTGAACCCATAATCCATAAACCTATAAAACATAAACTCATGAAACATTAATCCATAAACCATGAACCCATAAATCCATAAATCTTTATACCCATAAACCCATGATATCATGCACCCACGAACCCATACATTCATAAACCCATATTCCCATAAACCGGTATGCCTATAAACCTATATGCCCATAAATAATATATACTTATTAAGCCGTATAATCATAAACCTATGTACCTATATACCCATAAACCCATATACCCATCAACCCATATATGCATAAGCCCATATAAACATAAATCCATACACTCATAAACCCATATACCCATAAAACTATAAATCATAAACCTATAAACCATCAATCCATAAACCATAAGCCCATTAGTCTTAAACCCATTAATCATAAAGCCATTAACCATAAAGCCATTAATCATAAAACAGTAAACCATAGAACCATAAACCATAAACCATAAAATCCATAAACCCATAAACCATAAATCTATAAACCATAAACCCATAAACCGTAAAGTAATAAGCCATAAACCCATAAATCTATAAACTATAAACTCGTAAACCATACGTTTATTAACCATAATCGCACAAACCATAAACCCATAAACAATAAACCCATAAACCCATAAACCATAATCCCATTAACCCATAAACCATAATCCCATTAACTTACAAACCATTCCTGCAAATATTTTTTCTTATGCTCTGCAGACAGTATTTTTTCTTATGCAGATAAATTGAATAACTTATACAGAAAATATTGTTTAAATTATAGTAGTAGACTATGTTGAAATATTGTAAGATTCCTATCGAGATTTTGCAGAATTTTTTTATAACTATGCAAATTTTTTTTATTATCTGTGCAGAATTCCTGCAAAAATTTTTGCTAATGCTCTGTAGATGTTCTGCAGATATTGTGATGTATTTTTATATATCCCTCATTTCATGCATTAGATGTATGCAGGATTTTTGCAGAATATCTATATAAATTTCACAGATCAATACTTAACCCTCACAAAGAACTCTGGAGATTTTCTGCAGGAATTCTGTAGATCATTATGCAGAATTTTTGGCAAAAATACTATAAGAGTTCTGCCGAAACATTGTACTTTTACTTTCTAGAAACTTTAGGAAAATTGCAATATCATCACGTTTTTTTTACATTGAATTTAACGAGATTGTATGTTTTAATTTTATCATTACATTACAAGATGATATGCTATAACTATTTTTCTATCAAAGGGAAGAACAAAAACGAGGTATGCCTCGTAGCGTCAGCTCTTCGAGCAATGGAGACCTTGTACCATCAAACTTGGAGTGTTCCAGATTTATATATCTATGGTCTGGAAATTTGTCTAAAAAATAATAAAAATTAGAGAAACGCCACATGATGAGGTAAGGACGAATTAACCTGTCCTTGATCATCAATTCGTCGTTACGTCACTATATGGCGTTTCCTTAACTTTTGTGATTGTTTAGACAAATTTAGAGGCCACAAATATATAAGGCTGGAACACTCCTGGTTTAGTCGTGAAAGCTCTCCGTTGTTCGAAAAACTGACACTGCGAAGTATACCTCGTTTTTGTTCTTACCTTTGATAGAAAAATAATTATAGCATATTATCTTGTATTGTAATAATAAAATTTTAAAAAATAATCTTGTTATTGCTCTTTTGTTTATTTTAATAAAAATTCAATGTAAAAAAAACGTGGTGACATTGCAATTTTTCTAGAGTTCCTGGAGAGTTGAAGTGCAATGTTTCTGCAGAATTTCCATAGTATTTTTGCAAAAATTCTGCACAGTACTTTACAGAATCCCTACAAAAAATCTGCAGTTTTTTTCGTTAGGGTTGAGTAGAAAATGTGCAAAAGATATATTAAGCATTGACTATTTTATTAAGGAGGTTCTTGCATGAAAATTCTGAGAGTATACAATAACGTATGGGCTTGCCGTGCAAAATTTAATAAAATCAGAACTTAAAGTTTGAAATTTTTTGTACAGGCTCTTATGGGATTGTGAATAAAATATATCAAAATTGCGTATTTGAAAAACAGGGAGTGATTTTCTGTAAAACAGACAGATGAACAAATGTTTAAAAGAAAGTTTTCTCTTTCAAATGATATCTAGTAATGATAAAATCTTAGATCTCCAAACAATTTGAAAGTAGTTATAAGTAACCAACCGCTGGGAGATAGGGCCAAATAAAATCCACAAAAATTGGATAAAATATTCTTTTAATTTCAGTTACGTACGTTTCGTCGGTACTTTTTCCGATCTCTTCAGACTATAATAAAAACACTTATAATTAAAAATAAATTAAACATAAATCTTGACATTACGCAATTTTGTAAATACCTATGTTAAATTAAATTAAAATTTGTACATGAGGATAACGCTCATTTAGTCAGACTGAGAGTTAAAGGTAAACAAAACTTCTATTTATATTGAACATCGATCATTAAATTTGAAATTTGTTTGTAGATTGTAGGCAAATATAAAGTGTCAGTTTTTAAATTGATTGTGTTCTTAGATCCGTTGATGTGAAGCATTTCGGAAATTTTACGTTTTTTATAATTATCTTCAATGTCTAAAATTAATGCTCCAGACCAATCGAACTCATGAGAAAATTCTCTCGTGTGTTCGCCTACAACTGTATTCTTATCAATAGATTTTTTATGTTCATTGAGTCTTGTTTTGAGAGATCTTTTTGATTCACCCACATAACATGCTAAACAAGATTTACAGTTAAATTTGTAAACAATGCCAGTTACGTTTTCTTTCTCAAGTTTGTCTTTTCTTATTATTTAAAAAAGCTGCTCAAATTGCCAAAGTCACATATTAATAATAGTGTAGAATTTGTTAATAAAATCAAAAGCGTCGTCATACCAGATGATTTTCTATTGCTCTCCTTAGATGTTTCGTCTTTATACACGAATGTATCATGTGAACTTGTTTTGAAAAGTTTAGAGAGACGTATCGATTTTATTTGTAAAAGTAATATACCGTTTAATGATGTTATAGAAATGACAAAGTTTTTATTTAATAATACATTTTTCTCTTTTAACAATGTTATTTATAAACAAATTTATGGTACACCGATGGGTTCACCTATTTCTCCATTATTTGCAAACATTGTCATGGACGATTTAGAAAAAGATTGTTTTAACATTTTAAAATTAGAACATAATATAGAACCTATATTTTACTATAGATATGTAGATGATATTATAACATGCATTCATAAAGATAATCTTAATGTTATTTTAAACGTTTTTAATAATTATGACAATCA
Organism: Anastatus disparis; assembly: GCA_017163975.1. Lineage (NCBI taxonomy): Eukaryota > Metazoa > Arthropoda > Insecta > Hymenoptera > Eupelmidae > Anastatus > Anastatus disparis. The sequence continues at coordinate 7,547,493 of JAFFSR010000349.1, read as the reverse complement.
TTTAAAATTCACTCATGAAATTGAAATAAATAATAAAATTAATTTTCTTGACTTAACATTGATTAGAGAGAATAATGTTTTAATAACTGACTGGTACCAAAAATCGACTAATACGTCTCAATTATTAAATTTTAAATCGTATCACACAAAAGAACTAAAAAGAAACATTGTCTATAACTTGATAGATAGAGCGATATTGTTGTCAGATCTAAGGTATCATGAAAAAAATATTGAATTTGTAAAAAGCTTGTTACTACAAAATGATTATCCAGAAAAATTTATTTTATCTTGTATTACTGATAGACTGCGTAAACATAAACATAACAAAGTTGACAATAATTCAAAACATCTTAGAAGCGATAATTCAATATGTACAATAGCTTTACCATTTATTCCTCGTTTCTATAGCCAATGTAATAAGTCTTTGAGGAAATTTCATATTAATACAATTCCATTGATAAATAAAAAACTGGATAATGTCATAATAATAAGAAAAGACAAACTTGAGAAAGAAAACGTAACTGGCATTGTTTACAAATTTAACTGTAAATCTTGTTTAGCATGCTATGTGGGTGAATCAAAAAGATCTCTCAAAACAAGACTCAATGAACATAAAAAATCTATTGATAAGAATACAGTTGTAGGCGAACACATGAGATAATTTTGGACATTGAAGATAATTATAAAAAACGTAAAATTTCCGAAATGCTTCACATCAACGGATCTAAGAACACAATCAATTTAAAAACTGACACTTTATATTTGCCTACAATCTACAAACAAATTTCAAATTTAATGATCAATGTTCAATATAAATAGAAGTTTTGTTTACCTTTAACTCTCAGTCTGACGAAATGAGCGTTATCCTCATGTACAAATTTTAATTTAATTTAACATAGGTATTTACAAAATTGCGTAATGTCAAGATTTATGTTTAATTTATTTTTAATTATAAGTGTTTTTATTATAGTCTGAAGAGATCGGAAAAAGTACCGACGAAACGTACGTAACTGAAATTAAAAGAATATTTTATCCAATTTTTGTGGATTTTATTTGGCCCTATCTTCTAGCGGTTGGTTTCTTATAACTGATATCTAGTAAATTACTCATTGACGTCGTAAATATTAAGATATTACTCATCAAAGTTAATAAACGTCTTTGCCACCGGATCAAGAGAAGTCATGTTACTCAAAAGAAAAGTGCGCGAATTTCGAAAGTTTTAAATTCTCAAAACAAAATACGATTAATAATATTATATATAAATATATATTATTTTATTTGAAATTATTTTATGATAAACTATTCTATTTCCGCTCTTTTTACATCATTTCTTCAAATTTTATTATAGCCGAGTATATATACATATATATATATACATTGTACTACACGATCGGATTCATGACAATTTATTTACATTCTAAGTGCGTAACGTGCGAAAAATAAAATGTTCATAGTATATTTGAACGTAAAAAATAATTATTTAATTTTCAAAAGTATATATATATATATATATATATAAATGTACTCGCAAGAACCTCCTTAAGTATTGATCGTTAAAATTTATTTAAATATTCTGCAGAAATTTTGTATACATATATTGCATTACATAAGGAACTTCGGGTAGAGATTCATCATGATCTCTGCAGACTATTAGGAAAAATATTTGCAGCAATCCTACGAAGTCAACACAGAACATTTGCGAATTCAAGAAACGATTCTGAAAATCTATGTAGAAATTTTACAGTACTTTTACAGAAAGTATGCAGCAACTAAATCTTGCAGAACATGATTCAATTGGGTTGAATATGATTCTGTGAAGTTTATATAGATACTCTACAGAAACTATGCCTATATCTACTGTAGAAATCAAGGAAATTCATGTAAAAATTCACTATAATGTCTGCATAGAATCTGCAGAGCATCAAGAGGAATTCATGTGGAAGTTCTGCACAGTTAATGCATAATATTTGAAGTGTTTATACAGTATTTCTCTACAAATTTCCTGCAAAATATTTGCAGAACTTATACAAAAGCTCTGCAGAAACTCTACAGGGAAATCCGTAGAAATTTTGCAGTTATTATGCAGGTTATTTTCTTAAGGGTCATGGTCTAAGGCAGAGATGGCTTTCATTTCTAATCACTGCATACATCCATCTACTTTCAAATCTAATAGCAATTTCCCAATGATTCCAGCAGATCCTACTATGACGCTACTTATCACTGCTCGGGCTTGCATCAATCTATTTTTCAACTCCTGAGCTACTCTTGGTCCTATTAACGACACCATTGCTCCAGTATCGAATGAGGCCTGGTATTGTCTACCTCTGAGCACTACATCCAGGAAATTTCAATGCTCGTTACAGCATCGTTATCGTCTCCAGATTCAGATCCGTTTTCAATCTTCAGAGGTGGGTATTTCTCCCCCCGGCTATACCTACTTTCTTTCTCTCGTGACTTGGTTAATAGTATAGATGGATGTTTCTCTTTTACTTTATCTGTTGCTAAGATGTTGAAAACTTTGTTTAATTCTGCTAGTTTTTTAAATCCTTCTTTTCCTTCGTTATCAGATTCTTTACTTACAAGGAGAGTATTTGACCTCCGGGAAACGGATTTGGCTGAAACTGTTAGAAATGATTTTTTGATGAAAAAAAATGAACCCGTGCTTTTTCTTTTATGCTAATAGGCCCTAGAGACAACAATATATACATTTTTCGGATATATATTAAAAAGAAGCATTTATAAGAACTTGAATAACTAAACAACTAAAACTCTTACAGGAAATTGTATAAAAAAAAGTACAAGCTAAAAACTTTAATTTAAGCTTTGTTGCATTAAAAATCTCATATGGCTTAAAAGTTACAGGCGATTAAAATATGCTAATGAAATGGAGTAAAAATTTGATCGTATATTACATGCTAAAAATATTAATAAATATGTACTAATTTTCAATTAGGCACAACTTTTAAACTACGGAAGCTTTTTTGTTACAATGAGTCTTAAATAAAAGCTTTTAACTTGTACTTTCTTCTATTTCCTATACATTTTTCTGTAAAAGATTTAGTTATTCAGTTATTCAAGTTCTTATAAACGCTTGTTGTCTCTATATTTTAGAAGAAATATCTATATCGTTGTCTCTAGGGTCTATTAGCACAAAAGAAAAGACACGGTTTTATTTTTTTCCATAAAGAAATGATATCCTGCAGTTTTAGCCAACTCCGTTTCCCGGAGGTCAAATACTCTCCTTGTCAGTTGCAAGACTTCTTGCTCTAATAACTCTAGTTTCTACTTTCTTTCATGTAGATGTTCCATGGTCCTCATAATCTCTTCTCTAGAGTATTTCTTTGCGAACTCGAGTAGGTAGAGTATCTTTATGGATTCTTGCATTCGCTTTCTGCAATATTCTCTTTCTTCTATTGGGGTTCTAGGCTCATTGGTGTTTCCAGGGTGGGGATCTCTGTCACTATACTGGGGTTTAGGTATCCAGTTTGATGCTTTTTATTTAATTTTTCCTAGTTGGTGGCCATGTTGGTGGTATTATATAATTTTGCATCAGAGGGGGGGGGGTGGAGAGTTGAGCTGGGTTCTGTGACGAATTCCCGAAAGAACCAGCCATCGTGGTAGCAGGAGTCACGGGAGTGGTGGTCGTCACTATGGCTACACAAGCGGCAGTTTGCACCGTAGTGGTTATCACCAGCGGCGCATTTGATCCTGTTATCATACACCCGGTGATGGCGCTGAGCGCAAAGCCAAGCGCCAAGAGAAAAATAGAAGAAGAAAAGAAGAACAAGAAGATCCTGTTGTCACAGATGTGAACGCCTCTGATGCATACCCACTCTGGATGGTCTTCTTAGATCCTTGCTTACTTGTTCAGATTCCTTGACCATCTCCTTAACTAACTTCTAGGTCTTCTCCGTCTTCTGAGGTTGCCATTAAGAGGTTACCAGTTGTAACTGGGATGTGGCTTCGTCTGTCATTGACTGCTGGATTCCATGCTATCTCTCTTTGTTCATTCTACTTGTCGGATGCAGACTCTGATCAACCTACTTTGCAGGATAGGTAACGTCGCCATGGTGCTACAATCCGTCCTGTCCAATTCTTGAATCACCTCTCATGGTTCTATTCTTCTTACTGCTTCTACTAGGTTTGGATGATACAGACCTAAAGAGTTGGTCGTACGTAATATATATAAAGGGTGCCAGACAAACCACCAGCTAACTTGCGGCAAGCACAGTTCTCAGACTGCTTTGGATTGATAGTTGGCTTTAATATAGTGAAATTTATGTCTGAAAGTAGAAGGGCGACACGCACACAAAAAAACTTGTATTCAAATTTTAAAGTTATTATTTGATTGATAACTTTAATTACTAACACTTGGTCTTAACAAGTTATTTTAATTCCTAGCCTAACCACACTCTTTTACAACCCATACAAAAAAAAGTCACGCAAGAAAATGTTATCTAAATAAATTTGTTAAATTCAATAAATTAAAGTTTATGTATTTCAATTATTTTACTTAAATGGAAAAGCACAAAAGAAAATTTTTTTAAAATCTAATCAACAATTAAAAATTACTTTATTTCACGGAAGAAAATGGCGGTCTATGTATCTCTCTGACTTTCTGCTTACGCACTCACGTGCTACCAGAAAACCGGAATTTTAATAACTTTACTACACTGTGTTAGTTAATAGTACATCACATCTACTAGTGAGCAAAATAGGTCATTCCTTCACGAGTTGTTTTGTCACTCGACCGTAGCGAGAGTGACACAAAAGATGAGTGAGTAAACTTATTGTCATGAGTGGGATGTAGAATTTTTTCCAACAAGGTGAGCGGAATCCGATTTTCAGTGCCTGTTTTGAGTAAGAGGGAATATGGTACTTTGCTCACTCAAAACAGGCGCCGAAAATCGGTTTTCGCTCACCGCGTCAGGGAAATAAATTCGTTCATAATTATTCGCTCAATAAGCGACAAAAATTTGGGTTTATTACGCTTAATTTTATTCTAGATAGCACGTGGCTGCGTGGCTTACACACTCACGCACTCACGGTCTAATCCCTAAATTTTATACAAATTTTAAATTTTACTACACTTTGAAAAATACAATTTGATTCAAATTTCTTTTCTATTCATGAAAAACAAACTTTTCTTAATCATGTTAAATTATAATTACACTTACGAAATCATAAAACCACTTCACTTAGTATTCACTGATTCTGATTTTAAGTCAGCAAGAGTTGTTGATTTACAAATTTTATATATTTTATCTAGGCGTAGCCCACTTATCGTTGTTGAACTTCAAAAACTCGTACTGGCCGTCACAGACGACGATTATATCGGGATTCAACGGTTGGATAGCTGGCGCACGGCGATAAGGGCCTCTATCTATCTCTCTTTTTCTCTAAGTGAGTATAGGCAGCTGTCTTTTTGTAACGTTCTGTTAGTTTTCGGTATTTTTACTGCCTAATTCTGCCTACGGGCGTTTTGTTACAGGTAACTTGCACGCTAAAATTGCTAGACATTTAGTAAACAAAAAAGTTTTATCTGCTGTTTGTGCCTAGCATTGGATTTCTTACATTTTGTAGTGGTTTGGTGGCACGACCGATGATTTTGATTGACTCGCACGCACCTTTGGCTGCTCCTGGTACAACCATCCACCTTATCTAATACCAGACGTTAAAGAAGGTTCTTCCTTAACCAGCTACAGTAATCTGCCTTTGTTTATACGCCACGTTTTTTAAACTGCTACAGTACTTACTGCCTACATCTTTACGTCTGACTTTTAAGTTGGTGCTCTGCCATTGCTGCCATGATATGAGTGTGTGTGATGGTTGTGTGTGCTTACACGTGCATACAAACCGCGTGACACGTGCATTGATAATTTTGCTGTTGGAACAGAGCGTGAATTGGAGCTCGAGAGTATCACATCACCGCTCTTAGTGGAAAAAAGGGGCGTGGCTTCACCTAACACATCTTTGGAGCCACTAGCTCGTAGGCGTTGCCTTAGCTTCGAAGATAGCTCCTCACACTCTGATTATTCTATATTGCCGAGAGGGGCGTTTATTCCTACTTATCTCTCTTCGCCATCGCAATACGTGACTGACGCTTCTCTGCCTTCTGTAGGCGCTGTGCTGGATAGTAGGTCTCTTTCTCTTAAGCGTGCTGAGCTGGTAGCGGGCGCCGTGATGAATACCGATAGTAATTCTGCTATTATGACTGATAAAACTCCACTAACTTGGTCCTCAGAGTTCAAGGAAGGCCTCTCTGTCACATTGGGTGAGATAACATTAGGTATCAAAGATATCTTCCACAGTTAATAACCTTGAATTGGCTGTGAAGGAAGCCACGGAGGAATGTGCCGCAAATTCTCAGCGTATTGAATCTCGTTTGTTGCGCACAGAGTCTGTATCGTCTCATCCTTATAAGGATTCTTGTGAGATCTTAGTTTCTGGACTGCCTTTAAAAATTAATCCACTGAATCTTGATAATTTCCTAAAGATCCTTACTCCCATGGGACTCAATATTGAAAGATCGCATTTCCTTAGTATGCGTAAATGGTAACCTAAGACTACTGGTGATGATCAGACTAATAAGGTGGTTTATAGCAATAAAAATTCAGTGGTGGTACAGTGCTCATCTAGTCACGTTCGTGATCGTATAGTCAGATCGGCCTCTAAACTACATGAGTTTCCATGCCAGCGTATTTTCAGCTGTGGTGGCAACTCCAAAATCTTTCTACAGGCATTATGGCCTAGGGAGGTCTACTCACTATTAAAAAGGCTAAAGTGGCTAAGAAAGATTTTAATTATGTGTGGCCTTTTGTTACTGATCTTAAGGTTTATATAAAACGCACGAAGGACTCTGTTCCTATCCTTATCGCTTCTGAAGCTGATTTAGCCTCCTTATCTCCAAATAAAAAATCAGTTTTGAGAGACTCGCAGATTGTTTCGTCCACTGTATTGTCTTCTAGTCATTTGAGTAATATTTTTTGTTCTAATCATTCAATTGATTATGTACGTGTTGCCCACGCGAATGTTAACCGCCTAAAAACTCATTTCAATGAAATTGAATTTTAGAGTAGGTCAAAGGTTTATGATATCTTTGCAATCACAGAGACCTTTCTTTCGGAACTTGATTCCACTTCCATTATGAATATAGATGGTTATGAGTTTTTCCGGTTGGATAGACAGGGCAAATCAGGTAGTGATGTTAGTGCTTATGTCCGTGATACCTTCAAAACCAAAATTCTTCATCATTCTGATTTTTCTTTTAATAATACCCCGAAATTCCTCATATTAGATATGAGTATTGGCGCAAACTCATTGCTATTCTGTATAGTTTATGTAAGACCTAAGGCTTTCTCGCTCGATAGCCTCTTTAATGTCTCATCTGAGCATACGTATAATTATAATCCATTTATAGCTGGTCATGATTTAATTGAAATTATATTCAAGTTTTCTAGACCTAAAAGGGCTGTTAAATCTTGGATAACTAGAAACTTTAGTGATTGTAATACTATTGTTCTTAAGCTTGAACTTTCTCAATGTTTATCTACGTGTTTTCCTGCGAGTCCATTTTCTACTTTTTATCCTTGTGTGTTGCCAAATCCATTATAACCTTCTTATTCTGATTTAATTCCTTTACATCAATCTTCTTCCGAACCAGTTGAATCGAATGGCCACCTTATTGATGCCAAGGTTACTAATGTTACCTCAAGTTTAAAATTAAAAGTTAAAATTTTATCCAAGCGGAAACCATGGGTTTCTCAGGATCTGCGCTTACTTATGAAACGTCGTGATAACTACTATCGCTTGGCTCGGAGAACTGGTTTGGCAGACGATTATGCTTTTTTTAAACAGCTACGAAATGAAGTCTTAAACTCTCTCTCTCTCTTAATCAAAAATGATTTTATAGCTGACAAGCTTTCATCTGCTCTTACGTCCAAAAATAAATAGTCTGAACTTCGCAAGGATGGACTTGCTACCAACACTCTGCCGTCTCCTCTTAAATATTTTTCTTCATTTGTACTCTTAAAGCATTACACATCGGTTTTATCTATTAGTTTTGCTCTGACTAATGCTGACATTGACCGTGTTCTCTCCACACTGCTTAAAACTGATATTCTAGTCTTTGATTTTGTACCAACCAGTTCTAATATTATAGAAAATATTCTGCGCTTGGCTGTCTCCAAAGTTGTTGGTCCAGACTCTATTTCTGTTGAAATGCTTAAGCTTGTGAACGATTCCATAGCTGGTGGTTTAACCTCTATTATAAATGACTTTCTTGTCCATGGTTATTTCCCAGCAGCTTGAAAAAGAGCATTCCTATTTTCACTAGCTAAGCAAACTAAGATAAACAGTCCAACTCATACTCGTCCTATTGCCAAACTATGTGAGATCTTGAAAGTTTTGGAAATGGTGGTTCACACTTGGTACTCAGCTTACCTCAAGTCAAATCTCTTGCTTGACACTTATCAGACTAAGTTTAGAAAGGGTCATAGCTCTCAAACAGCCCTATTACACTTGCTGGATGATTGTAGGATTGCTATCGATCGTCGTATGGTTACCTTGTTACTTCTCTTTAATTTCTCTAAGGCATTCAATAGAGTTCCTCATGCTAATCTGCTTGACAAGTTACGTTCTATGAGCTGCTCTGATACTGTCATCAAATAGTTTGCCTTTAAGTTACCTTAAATCTTTTAGTATTAAAGAATTTTTTTAGAATTTAATAATTTTTTATCTGCGTTTATGAAGCCAACTTGAGCCCTATCTAAGCCAACTATATTCACTTGTTGTTACGATATAATATTGCTACTATTGTTTCGCCAGCCTAACAGAAAAGAATCTCAGCCATGTTATCTACCGAGAAAAAAATTTCACATCAAAAAGTACGTTGAAAAAAATTTCACTTTAAGGAGTGCAGATAAAAGAATCTCTAAAAATATTAAAATTGCTTTAGATAATTGTTTAAATTTTCTTAAAAAAGTGCGGTCATTAAGTAACATTTCCAAAAATTATTTATCATCAGTTTTACCAAATATAACTGTTTATATGATTGATCAAGCAAGAACAATGGTAAATAATAAAGATATTTACAAGAAGCCTGAGAACTATTGTAACCATTCTTTGAATAGTTAAATTATAACGAAAGTGAAATATTATTATTCGAACGGTGATTTCAATTGTTCTCATCGAAGTGGAAATAAAAGTGACACAATATCTATTAAAGAGAATGGTCTTAAAACTAAAAAAGTTTAATGCTTTCTCACGCGAAGCATAAAAAAAATATATTAATTAATTATAGAAAAAAATCCTAAAGTTGAAACAAAAATCGGTAAATCAATATTTTATGCCTTAAGACCAAAATGAGTTATACCACATCCACCCAACGATTCGTCTTTTCGTTTACTGCGAGAACCTGAGACTTATGTTGGATACTTTGAATAAACATAAAAAAGGGAATAAACATTGCGGATTTGAAATTGAAAATATATTCATCACTTTTTTGTGGAAAATATGATATGAAATGTATACTAAGAGAATGTAAAGAATGCCCAATTAGAGATAGTGTTGATTCAAAAGTGATTTTTTGACAAAAGAAGATTTATATGAAGAAATAACTTACGGTGTTTGTGAAAAAAACAGATTTACTGAATAAAACTAGCACAATTAAAGATTTCTTAATTGAGTTAAGAGAGCGCACTCTCAGTGTAAGTACTCATAAAGTGGTCAAAGGGATTCAAGGTGTTTCAATTCAAGAGGTTAAATTACCAAAAAAAATCAATCCCAATTATTTATTTATGTTAATTTTGCAGAAAATGGGACCGTTCTACTTCAAAATAAAATTCAAAGTTACCTTTGGAGTAAAAACCAATTATCAATATTCACATCAGTAGGCTATTTTGAAAATAATAAGACTGTCAGTTATGTCATCGTCTCTGACGATATTAAACATAAATCGTCTTATGCCCTAATAGCTATGAATTTAATTTTCAAAAGTTTGAAAGAAAAACATATTTTGCAAGAGCTTGATGAAATCATAACCATTTATGATAGAGCTGCAAGTCATTTCAAAAACAGATAACAATTTTATGAACTTCAAAACTCAAAAATAAGCAGAAAATGGCTTTTTTCTGTAACAGGTCATGGTAAAGGCGCTTGTGACGGCATTGGGGGCTTATTTAAATATTATGCTACATTACATAATCTGTCTATGAAGAGTGCCGATTTTATCAGAAATGCTGAAGATTTCGCCACTCATGTCTCAAAGTATACTCCGTCGATTAACATTCTTGTTATCCGCAAGAATGAGCAAGAAGTTTTTCGACACAAAAAATGGAATATTTAGAAAATTCAAAAGAAATTGAAGGTATCAAAAAATTCACTATTGGAAGAGTGAACAGAACGAAACCTTCACTGCTAGAACTTCGTGACATTAGTGGCAAGAAGTAAATTAAAACGTTTTATTTAAATTTAGACTATTTTTTGTTCAAATTAGTTGTAAATTCATTAGTTTTTATTCGTTAATTTTTTTGTAAATTTGTTGTTGATTAAAAATGTCTTAATTAAAAAATTTACCTTTTTACAAATTATAAATTTTAATAAATAACAAAAATAAAATATTTATTTCAACGAAATCAAAAAAAAGAGTAACTCATGTATTCTTTAATATAAATATCAATTTTCATTCGATTTTAACATTTTTTTAAACTCAAAATCGTCATAACTTCGGTTTTAATTGATACAAAAATTTGACTAGAGGTTTATTTTAGAGATTTTTGTTAATATTTTTGATAAATTAATAAATAAAAACATTAACAGATCGTTAAAAGATGTAATAGTTGAAAAAATGGCATGATGCACTATGGGATCAATGCTTTAAAATATAAAATATAAAAAAAAATGTTCAAAATCTGTTTAAAAAAATGAGTAAAAGTTAATAATTTTAAGGTATAAAAACATAAAAATTAAATAAAAAAATTATAGTTTTTGAGAAAATCGCATTTGAAAATAATCACTTTTTCGGATTTTCATGAATAACTCAGACAAATCAATATTGCAGAAATCGAAACGGCATTTAAAACTAAACTCTAATTTTAGAGTATTATCGCAATCCTGTTGCTTGTTTTCCTAATTCAGCCGTGAATCTGAAGTAATCTGAAAAATTTTAAAATCGTGCTCGAATACAATTTCAAATCATGATATATGATCATATTCATACAGACTATTCACATAGTTTTCATAATAAGAATTATAATTGTATGCAATGAAAAGTCTAAGCGTTAAAAGTAAGGTAATTAGGCCAGTCAAATTACGATATTTTAGCCCCTTTTTCAAAGAAATTGTAACCCAGGGTTTCCGAACGAATTTTGGCAAGGGAGATCATCAGGAACATTAATCCGTTGAATGAGCCAAAATCCTATTTTGTCCACTTTATTCAATTTTTATTGTGTTTCACGTCGTCACTTTCCAATTCAGGATCAGCTTTCGACTAATTTTACCGATCAAAAATAGCAAAAAAGATATTTAGTTTTTATTTATTTTTTTTGGCTTGTTCTTTGAATATTAACAAATTTACATGCTGCTGTTTCTCATTTGTTAAAATGAATATATATTTACAAGCGAAAGCAATTCTGATACATATTTTTATTCAAAATAAACGAAATTACTTCTTTTGCTACTTTTAAACAGTGAAAAATGTCCAAAACCTCGTCTAAAACCGACTTTTAAAATGATGAATAGTATAATAATAAAATATGTGTATTTAGGCCAGTCAAATTAGATTTTCAATCAAAAAAATTGTGATCCAGGGTTTTCAAACGAATTTTGGTAGGGGAGATCATCAGGAACATTAATCCGTTTAATCAGCCAAAATCCTATTGTAGGAAAATATTTTTATTAACAAATTAATAAATAAAAAAGCACTGGATTGACCGTAGAAAAAAAACTATCAATTGTAAAAAAAAAATGTTTTTTGTAAACTTTTTAAATATTTAAAAGACCAACAAAATTTATTATGGTACAATTTGATTATCTCCATTTGTTTATTTGCAAATCGCGAAAAATCGCCAAAAATGGCCATTTTATCGATTGTTTATTAATCCGTTAAAAAAATAACTAGGGGCTTGATAATTGGCGAAATTCAAGTTCTGGTGATAGTGAATTTACAGTAAAAATTTCAAGTGAAAATATTCAATAGTTTTTACATAATTCAAATTGTTTATTAGAAACAAGCCATATTGGCGTGATTATTTCTAAGCCACTATGCATCGTACGAAGATGCATCAAAGTGATTTTGAAAGTTGAACATCTCTACTTTACTGTACACTTGGTAGCTAATCGATTTTTTAAAATTTAATCGTTTAAAATCGCGATATAAAAAAAAATAGTTTTTTTGCTAACTAACATTTAATTTGCAATTAAACTATTTGTCGTAAATAAATGAGAGTGAGTTCGTTGGATAGGTGATATTTTTCCTCAAATTTTGAGAGGTTAAACAACTCTATAAGTGCTCTAGGAGCTAAGATAATTTTTTTTTTTTCAAAAAATCGCCATGACTTATTTATGCAAATTAAGAAACGCAACAACAACGAAAAAACACGTTAATAGTTGTAAAATTGAAGAAAAAAATATTGCGGCACGTTGATTGTTCAGTTATATTGTTTAATTAAATTTTGAAATTATCATGAAGACGGAAGTTGAAATCGGGAAAAGTAGAGAGCCATGTTACAACAAAATTAAGTCTAAAGGTTCAACGTAATCTATGGAGAAAAATTTTATGTATCTCGCGAACTAATCAACATAAAGTCTTCATTTTTTCTTTAACTTGGGGTAGCTTCCGAAAATATTAACATTTACCATAGTCATTGCCCCCAAAAAATTTATTTAAGAAGTATAAATAAACAAAAAAATTTTTTTGCAACTTTTAATTAATTTCTAGTAATATTTTTTCCCTGTCCACATATCACTTGAGAAATGATTTTAGGGGCTTTTTTGTTAATTATTTAAACAGTTTTAGCAAAAACTAATCTTTTTTTTGAATTTTTCAACTTTTATTTACTTAATTTCCATGTACTATAAAATAACTTCGAACCTCACCATGATTTCGAAAACTATCCACTTAAAACTGATGCGTATATTTATTTTTTACATTCCTCGTTAGCTTTCCTATAATTTTCAAAAATAGAAATTTATGTACGTGTTATTGAAGGGATATTGTGCAGAATATAGTGAGCCCGTTTCTTTTCATTAATAATAAATTAATTACCAAATTATAAAAATATGCTTTACTTAGTGTTGTTTTTTTATTAAATAATAAGGTGTAATGTATTAAATTAATCGGAAAACAGTTAGTAGTATTTGAATAATCTTATTCTTTGAGAAAAAAAACGTAGTCAACAAAAAGAAGTAACTGTAATAATTATTAATATAAATTTGTTTTCCATTATATTAGTAAATAATATCAATTATTCATAAATAAATAAATAATAAATTAAGTTAAATGTTATGCATTACCTGATAATTACAATAAACGAAACATATTTGTGTATCCAACTGAAGGTGCCACGAGACAGCATGCCTACCGTACATATTTACAAGTGCAACAGTGGCTTGGAAGCAGACAAGAACCAACAGCCTGGGGTCGGAAAAAAAAGAAAATGTCCTTTACCCCGTACATACACTGGAGCCACTGATTCCGGATGAAATATTGCAGAAAATCAGTTATAGGTGTGAGACAGGGTGCAGGAAAAAAACCTGCAGCGGCAGGAAGCATAACTTTCGATGTTCGCAATTATGTTCATCTTGCCATGGTGAAACCTGTAGTAACATTAAAGAAAATATTATAAAAGATGTTTCTGATATAATCACCAATAATGATATTACAGATATCATGATTGATGAAAGTACTTCAATTGTACTACAAAATATCCTAGAATCTTCACATGATTCTGGAAATGAATCTGTGGAAGAAGAATATGAAGGAGAAAATAAAGTTAAAGAAGAACAAATAAATTTAAATGTTTCTGCTGAGGCATCAGAAGCCAAAAAAAGAAAAATGTAAACTTTTTATATAAAATTTTTAAAAATAAGAAAATTTTTATATTCAATAAAAAAAATAATAAATATACATTCTTGACTAACAACTTATTTATTCAAAAGTAATATTATTTACTAATGTAATAGAAAACAAATTTATATCAATAATTATTACATTTACTTCTTTTTGTTGACGACGTATCTTTTTTCTCAAAGAATAAGATTATTCAAATACTATTAACTGTTTTTCGATTAATTTAATATATTACACCTTATTATTTAATAAAATAACAACACTAACTAGGAGAGTATCACATCTCCGGATCACGGATTTTGCTCTAACTTTGAGATAGGTTTTCAGATGTCAAAATATGGAAAAAGCCAGAGTTATGGACCCCAACGCTCAATATTTCTCTAGTTGCAGGCAATTAAAGAAAATCACTAAAAAAGTTACTAGATTTTTAAACGCTTATAATTCTTTAGCATTAATAGCTAGATGCTTGTAACTATTTTTAAATGAAAGCTACGTTCAAATCTTTTCGAAAAAGCACCTATAGCATATCAAAATATTATTTTTCCCCAAAGTTACAGCGTTATAAGAATTTGAGCTGAATTTCCTTGCTAAAATATTAATTAATGATAAATGTTAAAATGTAGTACAATTTTCATAAAGCTGTAACTTTGGGAAAAAATAATATTTTGATATGCTATGGGTGCTTTTTCAAAAGGATTTGAACGTAGCTTTCATTTAAAAACAGTTACAAGCGTCTAGCTATTAATGCTAAAGAATTATAAGCGTTTAAAAATCTAGTAACTTTTTTAGTGATTTTCTTTAATTGCCTGCAACTAGAGAAATATTGAGCGTTGGGGTCTATAACTCTGGCTTTTTCCATATTTTGACATCTGAAAACCTATCTCAAAGTTTGAGCAAAATCCGTGATCCGGAGATGTGATACTCTCCTAGTAAGTAAATGTTTTATGGGTTTATAATTTATGGTATATGAGCGTATGGTTTATGGTTTTACGGTTTTATGACTTATGGGTTCCTGCTTTATGAGTTTATGGTTAATAGGTTTATGGTTTATGGCTCTATAGTCTATGGGTCTATGGTTTTATAGGTTTATGGTTAATGGATTTATGGTTTGTAGGTTTATGGTGTTTAAGTTCATATTTTATAGGTATATGGTTTATGGGTTTATGGTTTATGATTTATGGATTTATGGTTTATGGGCTTATAGCTTATGGGTTTATGGCTTATATGTTCATGGTTTATGGGTTTCTAATTTATGGGTTCATGGTTTATGGGTTTATGGTTCATGGGTTTATGGTGAATGAGTTTATGGTTTATGGGCTTATATTTTATGGGTTCATAACTTATAAGTTTATGTATAATGGAATTATGGTTTATGGGTTTATGGTTAATTGGTTAATGGTTTATGGGTTTATGGTTTATAGGCTTATGGTTTTTGTGCTTATGTGTTATGAATTTCTAGTTTATGGTTCCATGGTTTATGGGCTTATAGTTAATGGATCAATCGGGTTTATAATTTATTGTTTGATAATTTATGGGCTAATGATTTATGGGTTTATCGTGTATGATTTTTATAGTTTATGAGTTCATGGTTTATGGGTTTATAGGTTCATAGCTTGATGATTTATAAGTTTATATGTTTATGGTTTATGGGTTTATGGTTAATAGGTTTATAGTTTATTCTCCATAAGTTTATGGTTTATGAGTTAATGATCTATGGGTTCAAGGCTTATGAGTCTTAGGTTCATGGGTTTATGGTAAATGAGTTCATGGTTTATTAGTTCATAGGTTATGGGTTTTTGATTTATCAGTTAATGGTTTATAGGTCAATGGGTTAAGGTTTATTAGTTCAGGGTTTATAGTTCATGGGTTAAGAGTTCATAGGTTTATGGTTTATGGGATTATTGTTTATGGTTTTATAGTTCATTGGTTTACAGATAATTGTCTATAGGTTTATGGTTTATGAGTTAATGGTTTATGGGTTGAAGGCTCACAAGTTTATAGTTTATGGGTTTATGTTAAATGAGTTTATCGTTTATGGGTTCATGGTTTTTGGGTTCATGGTTTATGGGTTTATGGGTTTATGGTTTATGTGCTTATGTTTTATGTATTTCTGGTTTATGGGTTTATGGATTATGGCTTAATGGTTAATGAGTTTATGGTTTTATGGTTCATAAGCCTCTGTTTTATGAGTTTCTGGTTTGTTGGTTTATTGTTCATGTGTTTATGTTTTATGATTTTCTAATTTATGGGCTTATGATTCACGAGTTAATGGTTTATAGGTTTATGGTCTATGGGTTCATGGTTTATGGGTTTATGATTTATGGGTTTATAGTTTATGAGTTGATGGTGTATAAGTTTATGTTTTATGGGTTTATAGATTATCGGTTTATAATTTATGGGTTTATAAGTTTATGATCTATGGGTTTATGGTTTACGGGTTTATGATTTATGGGTTTATGGTTTATGAGTTTATGGTTCATGGGCTTATAATTTATGATGTCATAGCTTATAAATTCATGGTATATGGGTTTATGGTTTATAGGTTTATGGTTTTTGTGCTTAGGTCTTATGAATTTCTAGTTTATGGAACCATGGTTTATGGGCTTATGGTTAATGGATTAATCGGGTTTATAATTTATTGTTTCATAATTTATGGGTTAATAATTTATGGGTTGATCGTATATAAATTTATTGTTTATGAGTTTATGGTTTATTTGCATATAGGTTTATCGCTTTATGATTTATGGGTTTATGGGTTTATGATTTATAGCTTAATGGGTTCATGATTTATGGGTTTATGGTTTATAGGTTTATGGTCTATGAGTTTATGGTTTATGGATTTATGATTTATGGGTTTATGGTCCATGAGTTAATAATGTATGAGTTTATGTTTTATGGGTTTATAGATTATGGGTTCATAATTTATGGGTTTACGGTTTATAGTCTATGGGTTTATGGTTTATGGGTTAATGGTTTATGGTTTATGGTTTATGGTTTATGGTTTATGGATTTATGGTTTATGGGCTTATAATTTATGGGTTCATGGTTTATGGGTTCATAGTTCATGGTTTTATGGTTTATGGTTTATGGATTTATGGTTCATGGTTTATGGATTTATGGTTTATGGGTTTATAATTTATGGGTTCATGGTTTATGGGTTTATGGTTCATGGGTTTATGGTGAATGGGTTTATGGTTTGTGGGCTTATGGTTTGTGAGTTTATGGCTCATAAGTTTATGGTTTATGGAATTATGGTTTATGGGTTTATGTTTTATGGGTTTATGGTTTATGGGTTTATGGTTAAAAGCTTTATGGTTCATGGGTTTTTAGTTTATGGGTTCATGGTTGAAGAGTTTATGTTTTATGGGTTTATGATTTATAGGTTTATGGGTTTATGATTTATGGTTCTATGGTTTATAGGTTTATGGTCTATGGGTTTATGGTTTATGTGTTTATGATTTACGGGTTTATGATTTATGAGTTTATGGTTTATGGGTTAATAATTTATGGGTTCATAGTTTATTAATTTATGGTTTATGGGTTTATGGTTTATAGGCTTATGGTTTTGGTGCCTATGTTCTATGAATTTCTAGTTTATGGTTCCATGGTTTATGGGCTTATGGTTAATGGATTAATCAAATTTATAATTTATTGTTTCAGAATTTATGGGCCAATAATTTATGGGTTTATCGTGTATAATTTTTATAGTTTATGAGTTCATGATTTATGGGTTTATAGGTTCATAGCTTAATGATTTATAAGTTTATGTGTTTATGGTTTATGGGTTTCTGGTTAATAGGTTTATAGTTTATTGTCTATAACTTTATGGTTTATAAGTTAATGGTTAATAGATTTAAGGATTATGAGTCTTAGGTTCATGGGTTTATGGTAATTAAGTTCATGGTTTATTAGTTCATAGGTTACAGATTTATGATTTATTAGTTTATGGTTTATTGTTAATATGTTATGGTTTATTAGTTCAGGGTTCATAGTTTATGGGTTTAGAGTTTATAGGTTTATTGTTTGCGGTTTTATGGTTTATTTGTTTACAGTTAGTTGTCTATTGGTTAATGGTTTATGGGTTTATGGTTTTTGGCTTTATGGTTAATGAGTTTATGGGTTTATGGTTCATAAGCTTATGTTTTATGAGTTTCTGGTTTGTTGGTTCATGGTTCATGTGCTTATGTTTTATGAGTTTCTGGTTTATGGGCTTATGATTCATGAGTTCATGGTTTATAGGATTATGGTCTATAGGTTTATGGTTTTTCGGTTTATGATAGATGGGTTTATGGTTTATGAGTTGATGGTGCATGAATTTATGTTTTATGGGTTTATGGATTGTAGGTTCATAATTTATAATAAGTTTATATGTTTATGGTTTATGGGGTTATGGTTTATAGGTTTAAGGTTTATTGGTTTATACGTTCATGATTTATGGGTTTATGGTTCATAAGTTAATGGGGTATGAGTTTATGTTTTATGCGTTTAAGGGTTATGGGTTCATAATTTATGGGTTTACGGTTCATTGGTTTATGGTTCATGGATTTATGGTTTATGGGTCTATGGTTTATGGGTTTACGGTTTAGGGTTTATGGGTTTATGGTTTATGGGTTTATGGATTTACGGTTTATGGTTCATGGGTTTATGGTTGATGGGTTTATGGTTTATGAGTTTATGGTTTATGGGTTTATGGTTCATGGGCTTATAGCTTATGGGTTTATTGCTTATATGTTCATGGTTTATGGGTTTCTAATTTATGGGTTCATGGTTTATGGGCTTATGGTTCATGGGTTTATGGGAAATGGGTTCATGGTTAATGGGCTTATAGTTTATGGGTTTATGGCTCATAAGTTTATGGTTTATGGTTCATTGGTTCATGGTTTATGGGTTTATGTTCTATGCGTTTACAGTTTATGGGTTTATGGTTTATGGAATTATAGTTTATGGGTTAATGGTTCATGGGTTTGTGGTTTACGGGTTTATGGTTGATGAGTTAATGGTTTATATGTTTATGGTTTATGGGGTAATGGTTTATAGGTTTGAGGTTTATTGGTTTATACGTTCATGATTTATGGGTTTATGGTTCATAAGTTAATGGGGTACGAGTTTATGTTTCATGCGTTTAAGGGTTATGGGTTCATAATTTATGGGTTTACGGTTCATTGGTTTATGGTTTATAGGTTGATGGTTTATAGGTCTATGGTTTATGGGTTTATGATTCATGGGTTTATGGTACATAGGTTTATGGTTTATAAGTTTATGGTTTACGGGTTTATGGCTTATGAGTTTATGTTTTATGGGCTTCTAGTTTATGGGTTTATGGCTTATATTATTATGGTTAATGGGTTTATAGTTTATGGGTTTATGGTCTATAAGATTATAGTTTATGGGTTTATGGTTTGTGGGTGAATGGTTTATTGGTTCATGGTTTATGAGTTTATGGTTTATAGGTTTTTGGGTTATGGGTTTATGGTTTATTGGTTCATGATTTATAGGTTTATGGGTTCATGATTTATGGGTTCATGGTTTATAAGTTGATGGTCTATAGGTTTATGGTTCATGGGCTTAAGATTGATGGGTTTGTAGTTTATAAGTTGATGGTGTATGAGTTTAGGTTTTACGGGTTTATGGATTATGGGTTTATAATTTATGGGTTTACGGTTCATTGGTTTATGGTTTATGGGTTAACGGTTTATAGGTTTATGTTTTATGGGTTTATTGATTATGGGTTTATAGTTTATGGGCTTATGGTTTATGGGTTCATGGTTTATGGGTTTATGGTTCATGGGTTTATGGTGAATGGGTTTATGGTTTGTGGGCTTATGGTTTGTGAGTTTATGGCTCATAAGTTTATGGTTTATGGAATTATGGTTTATAGGTTTATGTTTTATGGGTTTATGGTTTATGGGTTTATGGTTAAAAGCTTTATGGTTCATGGGTTTTTAGTTTATGGGTTCATGGTTGAAGAGTTTATGTTTTATGGGTTTATGATTTATAGGTTTATGGGTTTATGATTTATGGTTCTATGGTTTATAGGTTTATGGTCTATGGGTTTATGGTTTATGTGTTTATGATTTACGGGTTTATGATTTATGAGTTTATGGTTTATGGGTTAATAATTTATGGGTTCATAGTTTATTAATTTATGGTTTATGGGTTTATGGTTTATAGGCTTATGGTTTTGGTGCCTATGTTCTATGAATTTCTAGTTTATGGTTCCATGGTTTATGGGCTTATGGTTAATGGATTAATCAAATTTATAATTTATTGTTTCAGAATTTATGGGCCAATAATTTATGGGTTTATCGTGTATAATTTTTATAGTTTATGAGTTCATGATTTATGGGTTTATAGGTTCATAGCTTAATGATTTATAAGTTTATGTTTCTATGGTTTATGGGTTTCTGGTTAATAGGTTTATAGTTTATTGTCTATAACTTAATGGTTTATAAGTTAATGGTTAATAGATTTAAGGATTATGAGTCTTAGGTTCATGGGTTTATGGTAATTAAGTTCATGGTTTATTAGTTCATAGGTTACAGATTTATGATTTATTAGTTTATGGTTTATTGTTAATATGTTATGGTTTATTAGTTCAGGGTTCATAGTTTATGGGTTTAGAGTTTATAGGTTTATTGTTTGCGGTTTTATGGTTTATTTGTTTACAGTTAGTTGTCTATTGGTTAATGGTTTATGGGTTTATGGTTTTTGGCTTTATGGTTAATGAGTTTATGGGTTTATGGTTCATAAGCTTATGTTTTATGAGTTTCTGGTTTGTTGGTTCATGGTTCATGTGCTTATGTTTTATGAGTTTCTGGTTTATGGGCTTATGATTCATGAGTTCATATTTTATAGGATTATGGTCTATAGGTTTATGGTTTTTCGGTTTATGATAGATGGGTTTATGGTTTATGAGTTGATGGTGCATGAATTTATGTTTTATGGGTTTATGGATTGTAGGTTCATAATTTATAATAAGTTTATATGTTTATGGTTTATGGGGTTATGGTTTATAGGTTTAAGGTTTATTGGTTTATACGTTCATGATTTATGGGTTTATGGTTCATAAGTTAATGGGGTATGAGTTTATGTTTTATGCGTTTAAGGGTTATGGGTTCATAATTTATGGGTTTACGGTTCATTGGTTCATGGTTCATGGATTTATGGTTTATGGGTCTATGGTTTATGGGTTTACGGTTTAGGGTTTATGGGTTTATGGTTTATGGGTTTATGGATTTACGGTTTATGGTTTATGGGTTTATGGTTGATGGGTTTATGGTTTATGAGTTTATGGTTTATGGGTTTATGGTTCATGGGCTTATAGCTTATGGGTTTATTGCTTATATGTTCATGGTTTATGGGTTTCTAATTTATGGGTTCATGGTTTATGGGCTTATGGTTCATGGGTTTATGGCAAATGGGTTCATGGTTAATGGGCTTATAGTTTATGGGTTTATGGCTCATAAGTTTATGGTTTATGGTTCATTGGTTCATGGTTTATGGGTTTATGTTCTATGCGTTTACAGTTTATGGGTTTATGGTTTATGGAATTATAGTTTATGGGTTAATGGTTCATGGGTTTGTGGTTTACGGGTTTATGGTTGATGAGTTAATGGTTTATATGTTTATGGTTTATGGGATAATGGTTTATAGGTTTGAGGTTTATTGGTTTATACGTTCATGATTTATGGGTTTATGGTTCATAAGTTAATGGGGTACGAGTTTATGTTTCATGCGTTTAAGGGTTATGGGTTCATAATTTATGGGTTTACGGTTCATTGGTTTATGGTTTATAGGTTGATGGTTTATAGGTCTATGGTTTATGGGTTTATGATTCATGGGTTTATGGTACATGGGTTTATGGTTTATAAGTTTATGTTTTATGGGCTTCTAGTTTATGGGTTTATGGCTTATATTATTATGGTTAATGGGTTTATAGTTTATGGGTTTATGGTCTATAAGATTATAGTTTATGGGTTTATGGTTTGTGGGTGAATGGTTTATTGGTTCATGGTTTATGAGTTTATGGTTTATAGGTTTTTGGGTTATGGGTTTATGGTTTATTGGTTCATGATTTATAGGTTTATGGGTTCATGATTTATGGGTTCATGGTTTATAAGTTGATGGTCTATAGGTTTATGGTTCATGGGCTTAAGATTGATGGGTTTGTAGTTTATAAGTTGATGGTGTATGAGTTTAGGTTTTACGGGTTTATGGATTATGGGTTTATAATTTATGGGTTTACGGTTCATTGGTTTATGGTTTATGGGTTAACGGTTTATAGGTTTATGGTTTATGGGTTTATGGTTCATGGGTTTATGGCTTATGAATTCATGGTTCATGAGTTTATACTTAATGGGTGTATGACTCATGGGGTAATTGTTTATGGGTTTATGGCTTATATGTATATGGTTTCTGGGTTTATAATTTATGGATTTATGGTTTATGGGTTTATGTTTCATGGTTTTATGGTTTATGGGTTACTGGTTCTTAGGTTCATGATTTATAGGTTTATGGTTTATGGGATAATGGTTTATGTCTTTATGGTTTATGGGTTTATAGATTATAGGTTAATGGTTAATGGGTTGATGATTTATAGGTTTATGAGTTCATGATTAATGGGTTTATGGTTTACGGGTTTATGGTCTATGGGTTTATGGTTTATAGGTTTATGATTTTTGGGTTCATGGTTTAGAAGTCGGTGGTGTATGCGTTTATGTCTCATGGGTAAATATATTATGGGTGCATAATTCATGAGTTTACGGTTCATTGGTTTATGGTTAATGGGTTGATGGTCTATGGGTTTATAATTTATGAGTTAATGGTTCATGGGTTTATTGTTTATGGGATTATGGTTGATGGGATTATGGTTTATGGGTTTATAATCAATAAGTTTATGATTTATAGGTTTGTGGGTTCATAATTTATGGGTTCATGGGTCATAGGTTTATTGTCTATGGGTTTATGATTTATGGGTTTATGGTTTATAAGTTGATGGTGTATGCGTTTATGTCTTATAGGTTTATGGATTATGCGTTCATAATTTATGGGTTTACGGTTCATTGGTTCATGGGTTATGGGTTTATGGTCCATGGTTTTATGATTTATGGGTTTATGGTTTATAAGTTGATGGTGTATGCGTTTATGTCTTATGGGTTTATGGATTATAGGTTCATAATTTATGGGTTTACGGTTTATTGGTTTATGGTTAACGGGTTTATGGTCTATGGGTTCGTGGTTCATAAGTTTATGAGTTTATGGATTATGGCTTTATAATCAATGAGTTTATGAGTTGCTGGTTTGTTAGTTTATAATTCATGTGCTTAAGTTTTATGAGTTTCTGGTTTATAAGCTTATGATTATTGAGTTCATGGTTTATAGGATTATGGTCTATGGGTTTATGGTTTATGGGTTTATGATTTATAGGTTTATGGTTCATGAGTTAATGGTGTATGAGTTTATGTTTTATGGGTTTATTGATTATGGGTTTATAGTTTATGGGCTTATGGTTTATGGGTTCATGGTTCATAAGTTTATGGTTTATGGGTCTATGGTTTATGGGTTTATGGTTTATTGGTTTATGGTTTATGGGTTTATGGTTCATGGTTTTATGGTTTGTGGGTTTATGGTTCATGGTTTTATGGTTTATGGGTTACTGGTTCTTAGGTTTATGGTTTATGGGTTTATGGTTTATGGGTTTATGGTTTATGGTTTATGGGTTTATGGTTTATGTGTTTATGGTATATGGGTTTATAGTCCTTAGGTTTATGGTTAATGGGTTGATGATCTATAGGTTTATGAGTTCATGAATTATGGGTTTATGGTTTATAGGTTAATGGTCTATGGGTTTATGGTTAATGGGTTGATGGTCTATGGGTTTATGGTTTATAAGTCGATGGTTTATGGGTTAATTGTTTATGGGATTATGGTTGATTGGATTATGGTTTATGGGTTTATAATTAATAAGTTTATGATTTATAGGTTTGTGGGTTCAAGATTTATGGGTTCATGGTTCATAGGTTTATGGTCTATGGGTTTATGATTTATGGGTTTATGATTTATGGGTTTATGGTTTATGGATTTATGGTTTATAGGCCTATTGTTTATGGATTTTTAGTTTATGGGATTATGGTTTATGGATTTATAGTTTATATGTTTATAGTTTATAAGTTTATGGTTCATCGGTTTATTGTTTGTGGGTTCATGTTTCATGGGATTATGTTTTAGGAGTTTGTGGTTCATGTTTTATAGTTAATAGATTTATGGTTCATGGGTCTTTGGTTTATAAGCTTATGGGTTCAGAATTTATGCGTTTACAGTTTATGAGTCTATGGATTATAGGTTTATAATATATTTGCTTATGGATTTACGTTTTATTTGTTGATGGTTTTATAGATTATGGGTTCATGGTTTATGGATTTATGGTTCATAATTTAATTGTTCATGGGTTCATGTTTTATGGGTTTATGGTTTATAAGTTTATAGTCTATTGGTTTATGGTTTATGGATTTGCGGTTTATGGGTTAAGAGGCGGTCGTATAGTTCTGTCCTTATCTAATCTAAATTTTCGTTATAATTAGTAAACTAAATATTTTTATACAAAAGTAAGGGCAGAGCCCAATAGATTTAAGGATAAACAGACGATTCTATTCTATGAAAAAATATAAAATTTTCATTAGTTTTCGAGTGAAGTCTGAAACGGAAAAAGAGTTGAACACTTCAATCAAATTTAACTCTTTTCCGTTTCAGACTTCACTCGAAAACTAATGAAAATTTTATATTTTTTCATAGAATAGAATCGTCTGCTTATTCTTAAATCTATTGGGCTCTGCCTTTACT
This sequence comes from Anastatus disparis, assembly GCA_017163975.1. Classification (NCBI taxonomy): domain Eukaryota; kingdom Metazoa; phylum Arthropoda; class Insecta; order Hymenoptera; family Eupelmidae; genus Anastatus; species Anastatus disparis. The sequence continues at coordinate 7,522,586 of JAFFSR010000349.1, read as the reverse complement.
TTTGTATAAAAATATTTAATTTAGTCATAATAACGAAAATTTAGATTAGACAAGGACAGAACTATACGGCCTCCTCTTAATGGTTTATAGGTTTATGGCTTATGAAATAATGGTTAATAGGTTTATGGTTAATGAGTTTATGGTTTATGGGTAAATGTATTATTTTTCTATGGGTTTATTATATATTTGTTTATGGGTTTATCGTTTATGGTTCATGGTTAATAAATTTATTGTTTATGAATTTGTGGTTTATAGGTTTGTGGTTTATGTTCTATTCTTTTATATGTTTATTGGTTGATGGCTTATGGGTTTATGGTTTATGGGTTTATGCTTCATAAGTTTATATTTTATAGGTTAATAGTTCATAAGTTTATGGATCATAGGTTCATAGTTTATGGGTCTATGGCTTTATGAGTTTATGGTTTTAAGGGTTTATGGTTTATGGGTTCATACTTCACGGGTTTATGACTTATAAGTTTATGGTTTATGGATTTAAGGTTTTTGAGTTTTTGGTTTATGGGTTTATGAATTATAAGTTTATGGTTTATAAGTTCATAGTTTACGAATTCATGGTTAATATAATTATGTTTTATGGGTCTATGTTTTATTCGTCCATAGGTAAATGGTTTACAGGTCTATCGGTTTCTGGTTTATGGGTAAATAGTTTATGGTTTATGGTTTATGGTTCATGGGTCTCTGGATTATGGGTTTATTTTTTATTTGGTAACAGGTTTACGGTTCATGGGTTTATGGTTTAAGGGTTAATAGTCTATGATTTATCGGTTGATGGTATATAGTTCATGGTTTATGGGTTTATAGTTTTTAGCTTTATGATTTATAAGTCATAGGTTTATGGTCTATGGATATACGGTTTTGAAGGTTTATGATTCATGGGTTTATGGTTAATGGGTTTATGGTTCATCGGTTTATGGTTTAGGGGTTTATAATTAATATGTTTATAGTTTATGGATTTTCAGTTTATGGGTTTATCGTTTATGGGTTTTTAGTTTATAGTTTCATTGTTTATGCATTTATCGTTCATAGGTTAATAATGGTTTATGGGGTTATATTTATGGGTTCATGGTTAACGGGTTTATAGTTTATGGGTTTCTGGTTCATGAGTTAATAATTAATGAGTTTATGGTTTATGAGTTTATGGTTTATGAGTTTATGGTTTATGGGTTAATAGATCATGGGTTTATGGGTTTATAATTTATGGTATATGAGCTCATGGTTTATGGTTTTACGGTTTTATGGCTTATGGGTTTCTGCTTCATGAGTTTATATTTGATAGGTTTACGGTTTATGGCTTTATAGTCTATGGGTCTATGGTTTTATAGGTTTATGGTAAATGGGTTTATCGTTTATAGGTTTATAGTGTATCGGTTCATATTTTATGGGTATATGGTTTATGGGTTCATAATTTATAGGTTTATAGTTTTTGGGTTTCTGGATTACGGATTTATGGTTTTCGGGTTTCTATTTTATGGGTTTATGGTTTATGGGTTTATGTTTTATTTGTTCATAGGTTCATGGTTAATGGGTTTATAGTTCATGGTTTAAGGGTTAATAGTTAATGGTTTATGGTTTATGGATTTATGATTTATGGGTTTATGATTTATGGGTTTATGCTTTATAAGTTTATGGTTTATAGGTTAATGGTTTATGGTTTCATAGATCATTGGTTCATAGTTTATGGGTTTAGGGTTCATGGGTTTATGACTTATAAGTTTATGGTCAACAATTTCATGGTTTTTGAGTTTTTGGTTTATGGGTTTATGATTTATAAGTTTATTATTTATAAGTTCATAATTTACGAATTCATGGTTAATATAATTATGATTTACGGGTTTATGTTTCATTTGTTCATAGCTTAATGGTTTATGGGTTTATAGTTTATAGTTCAAGGGTTAATAGTTTATGGTCTATAGGTCTATGGTTTATGGGTTCATGTTCTATTTGGTAACGGATTCATGTTCTATGGGTTTATGGTTTTGCAGTTGATAGTTTATAGTTTATGGGTTGATGGTATATAGTTCATAGTTTATGGGTCTATGGTTTATAGGTTGATGGTTAATAATTTATTGGTTTATGCTTTATGGGTGCATGGTTAATAGGTTCATGGTTTATAGGTTTATGGTTTATAGGTTTATGGTTTATGGGTTTATGGTTTTTAATTTATAGATTTATGGCTTATGGGTTCATGGTTTATTGTTTTCGAATTTATGGGTTTATGGTGTATAGGTTTGTAGTTTATGGGTTTAAGGTTTATGGGTTTATAGCTTCTAGGTTTATGGTTTATGGGTTTATGTTCTATTTGTTGATAGGTTTATGGTTTATAATTTGATAGTTTATAGTTTAAGGGTTAATAGATAATAGCTTATGGTTTATGGGTTCATGGTTTATGGTTTTCTGTTTTATTTGGTAACGGATTTATGGTTCATGCGTTTATGATTTAAGGGTTAGTTGTTTATGGTTTATGGGTTGATAGTTCATAGTTTATGGTTTATGAATCTATTGTTAATGTGTTTATGGGTTATAAGTTTAGGGTTTATAGATTTATGCTTTATGGGTTTATAACGCATGGGTTTATGGTTTAGGGGTTTATGGTTTATGGGTTTATGGTTTGTATGTTTATGGTTTGTATGTTTATGGTTTGTATGTTTAAGGTTTATGTGTTTATGTTTAATGGGTTAATAGTTTATGGGTTTATGGTTTACGAGTTCATGGTTCATGGGTTAATGTTCTATTTGTTTATGTGTTTATGTTTTATGGGTTTATAATTTATGGTATATGAGCGTATGGTTTATGGTTTTACGGTTTTATGACTTATGGGTTTCTGCTTTATGAGTTTATGGTTAATAGGTTTATGGTTTATGGCTCTATAGACTATGGGTCTATGGTTTTATAGGTTTGTACTTAATGGATTTATGGTTTGTAGGTTTATGGTGTTTGGGTTCATATTTTATAGGTATTTAGTTTATGGGTTTATGGTTTATGATTTATGGATTTATGGTTTATGGGCTTATAGCTTATGGGTTTATGGCTTATATGTTCATAGCTTATGGGTTTCTTATTTATGGGTTCATAGTTTATGGGTTTATGATTCATGGGTTTATGGTGAATGAGTTTATGGTTTATGGGCTTATATTTTATGGGTTCATAACTCATAAGTTTATGTATTATAGAATTATGGTTTATGGGTTTATGGTTAATTGGTTAATGGTTTATGAGTTTATGGTTTATAGGCTTATGGTTTTTGTGCTTCTGTCTTATGAATTTCTAGTTTATGGTTTCATGGTTTATGGGCTTATAGTTAATGGATTAATTAAGTTTATGATTTATTGTTTGATAATTTATGGGCTAATGATTTATGGGTTTATCGTGTATGATTTTTATAGTTTATGAGTTCATAATTTATGGGTTTATAGGTTCATAGCTTGATGATTTATAAGTTTTTATGTTTATGGTTTATGGGTTTATGGTTAATAGGTTTATAGTTTATTGTCCATAAGTTCATGGTTTATAAGTTAATGGTCTATGGGTTCAAGGCTTATGAGTCTTAGGTTCATGGGTTTATGGTAAATGAGTTCATGGTTTATTAGTTTATAGGTTATGGGTTTATGATTTATCAGTTCATGGTTTATAGGTTAATGGGTTAAGGTTTATTAGTTCAGGGTTTATAGTTTATGGGTTAAGAGTTTATAGGTTTATGGTTTATGGGATCATGGTTTATTTGTTTACAGTTAGTTGTCCATTGTGTCATGGTTTATGAATTAAAGGCGCATATTGGTGGTAAATCAATTAACCACAAACCTATGGTTTTATAGGATTGTGGTTAATTGATTTATGGTTTATAGGTTTATGGTGTTTCATCATATTCATGGGTATATTGTTTATGGGTTTACAATTTATAGGTTTATAGTTTTTAGGTTCATGGTTTACAGTTTTATGGTTTTCGGGTTTATGGTTCATAGATGTATGTTATATTTGTTTAAAGGTAGATGGTTTATGAGTATATTATTTATGGGTTAATGGTTTATGAGTATATAGTTTATAGGTTTATGGTTTATTGGTTTATGGTTCATGGGTTTACGGTTTATGGATTTATAGTTTACAAGTTTATGTCATATGCCGTTTTGGTTTATGGGTTTACGGTTAATAGGTTGATGATTTAAGCCTTTATGGTTATTAGGTTTATGGTTTATGGGCTTATGGTTTACGGGTTCGTAGTTTATGGGTTTATGGGTTTATGGTTTATGGTTTACGGGACTATGGTTTATAGGTTTATCATTTCTGGGTTCATGGGTTTATGGTTTATAGGTTTATGTTTTAATTGTTTATAGGTTTATGTTTCAATTGTCTATTGGTTTATGTTTTATTAGTTCATAATTTATGTTTCACGGGTTTATAGTTTATGGGTTTACGTTATGTTTGTTTATAGGTTTATGGTTTATGAGTTTATTATTTATGGGTTTATGGTTTATGGGTATATAGTTCTCAGGGTTATTAGTTTAAGGGTTAATGGATTATAGCTTATGGTTTATGGGTTTCCGTTTTATTTGGTTACGGGTTCATAGTTTATGCGTTCATGATTTAAGGGTTGGTAGTTTATGGTTTTTGGGTCGATAGTTTATGGTTTGATGGTTTATAGTTTATGATTTTTGGTTTATGGGTTCATGATATATGAGTTTATGTGTTTATGTTTTATTTGGTTATGGGTTTATGATTTATGGGGTTTATGGTTTAAGGTTTAATAGTTTACGGTTTATAGCTGGATAGTTTAAGGTTTGTGGTTCATGGATTTATGGTTTATGGTTCTATAGTTTATGGTTTTACTGTTTATGGGTTCATGTTATATTTGTTTATGGTTTTATGTTTTATGGGTTCATAATTTATGCTTTATGGGTTTATGGTTCATGGGTTTATGGTTCATAGGTTTATGGTTTATGGGTTCATGGTTTATGGGTTAATGGTTTATGGGTTTATAATTTATGGGTTTATGGTTAATGGGTTTTTTCATTATGGATTTATAGTTTTTGAGTTTTTGGTTAATGGGTTTATGGTTTATGTGTCAATTGTTTATTGTTAACTGTTTATTGGTTCATAGTTTTTTAGTGATGGTTTAAGGGTTTATGGTTCATGGGTTCATGATTTAAGAGTTTATGGTTTATGGGTTCATGGTTAATTGGTTTATGTTTTATTTGTTTATGGTTTCATAGTTCACAGCTTTATGGCTTATGGGTTTGTGGGTTATGGTTTATTGGTTTATGGTTAAAAGCTTTATGGTTTATTGGTTTTTAGTTTATGGGTTCATGGTTAATGAGTTAATAATTTATGGGTTTATGGTTTATGGGTTTATGATTTGTGGATTTATGGTGTATGGGTTTATGGTTCATGGGTTTATGTTATATTTGTTTATAGGTTTACGGTTTATGAGTTTATATGTTTTCTGTTTATGGGTCTATGGTTTATGGGTTTGTAGATTATGGTTTATTGGTTCATGGTTTAAAGCTTTATGGTTAATGGTTTTTGAGTTTATGGGTTCATGGTTAATGGGTTTATAATTTATATGTGTATGGTTTATGGGTTTATATTTTGTGGATTCATGGTTTATGGGTACATGGTTTATATATTTATTTTATATTTTTTCATAGGTTTATGGTTTATGAGTATATTGTTTATGGGTCAATGGTTTTATAGTTTATTGTTCAAGGGTCAATAGTGTATGGTTTATGGGTCTATGGTTGATTGGTTCATAATTTATTTGTTCATGGTTTTATGGTTCATGGGTGAATGATTTCAGGGTTAATAGTTTATGGGTTTATGGTTATTGAGTTCCTGGTTCATAGGTTTATAAGTTTCTGGTTTATAGGTTTATAAGTTTCTGGTTCATAGGTTTATAAGTTTCTGGTTTATAGGTTTATAAGTTTCTGGTTTATAGGTTTATGGTTTATGTATTTATGATATATAGGTTTACGTTTTATGATTTTATGTTTTATGGATTAATGGGTTTATGGTTTATCTGTTTATGGTTTAAAGCTTTATAGTTTTTGGGTTTTTAGTTTATGGGTTCTAAGTTAATGGGTTTATGATTCATGGGTTTTATGGGTTTCTGGTTTGTGAATTTATGGTTTGTGGGTTTATGGTTTATGGATTTATAGTTTATAGGTATATGTTTTATGAGTTTATGGTTCATGGGTTTATGGTTCATAGGTTTATGGTTTATGGGTTCATCGTTTATGGGTCAATGGTTTATGGGTTTATAATTTATGGGTTTATGGTTCATGGGTTTTTTCATTATGGATTTATAGTTTTGAGTTTTTGGTTAATGGGTTCATGGTTCATGGGTCAATTGTTCATTGTTGACTGTTTATTGGTTTATAGTTTTTTAGTGATGGTTTAAGGTTTTATGGTTCATGGGTTCATGATTTAAGAGTTTATGGTTTATGGGTTAATGGTTAATTGGTTTATGTTTTATTTGTTCAGGGTTTCATAGTTTACAGCTTTATGATTTATGGGTTTGTGAGTTATGGTCTATTGGTTTTTAGTTTATGGGTTCATGGTTAATGAGTTAATAATTTATGGGTTTATGGTTTATGGGTTTATGATTTGTGGATTTATGGTTTATGGGTACATGGTTTATATGTCTATTTCATATTTTTTCATAGGTTTATGGTTTATGAGTATATTGTTTATGGGTCAATGGTTTTATAGTTCATTGTTTAAGGGTTAATAGTGTATGGTTTATGGGTCTATGGTTGATTGGTTCATAATTTATTTGTTGATGGTTTTATGGTTTATGGGTGAATAATTTCAGGGTTAATAGTTTATGGGTTTATGGTTAATGAGTTCCTGGTTTGAGGTTTATAAGTTTCTGGTTCATAGGTTTTTGAGTTTCTGGTTTATAGGTTTATGGTTCATGTATTTATGGTATATAGGTTTACGTTTTATGATTTTATGGTTCATGGATTAATGGGTATATGGTTTATGGTTTACGGGTTTATAATTTATAGGTTTATAGTTTGTGGGCTTATGGTTTATGGCTTATGGGTTTATGGTTTGCCGGTTCACGGTTCATGGGTTTATGGTTTATGGTTTATGGGTTTTTGGTTTATGGATTTATGGGTTTATTGTTCATGGGTTCATGGATTATGGATTTATAGTTTTTAGGTTTATGATTCATGCAATTCTGGTTTATGGGTTTATGATTCATGAGTTTATGGTTTATGGGTTTATGGTTTATGGGTTCATGGTTTATGATTTGCGGGTTTATGGTTAATTGGTCTATACTTTATGGGTTTATGGTTTATTAGTCTATGGTTTTATAGTTTACGGTTAATTAGTTCATGGTTTATCGTCTAATGGTTTATGGGTTCTCAGTTTGAGGGTTCATGGTTCATGGGTTTATGTATTATGGTTTTATAGATATTGGGTTTATGGTTTATTGGTTTATGATTCAAAGCTTCATGGTTTATGGGTATAAAGTTTATAGGTTTACCATTTATTAATTTATGATTTATGGGTTTATGGTTTTTGGATTTATAGTTATCAGGTTAATAATTTATGCCTTTATGGTTTATGGGTTTATGGTTTTTGGGTTACGGTTTATGTGTATATAGTTTATGGGTTTATGGTCCATTGGTTTATGGGTTTATGATTAATGGGTTTATTGTTTACGGATCTATGGTTTATAGGTTATTGGTTCGTGGGTTAGTTGTTAATGGGTTTATAGTTAATTGGTTTATGGTTCATGGATTTATAGCGTATGGGTTTATGCGTTTATGGGTTTATAGTTTATGAGTTTCTGGTTTATGGTTTACAGGTATATGGTTTATGGGTTTATAGTTTATAGGTTTGCAGTTTATGGGTTTATGGTTCATAGATTTATGGCTTATATGTTTATGGTTTATGGGTTTATGTCTTATTTGTTCATATGTTTATGGTTTATGGTATAATAGTTCATAGTTTAAGGGTTATCGGATAATGGCTTATGGTTTATGGGTTTATGGGTTTCCGTTTTATTTGGTTACAGGTTCATAGTTTATGCGTTCATGATTTAAGGGTTTGTAGTTTATGGTTTATGGGTTGATAGTTTATGGTTTGAGGATTTATAGTTTATGATTTTTGGTTTATGGGTTTTTGATATATGAGTTTATGGTTTACGTGTTTATGTTTTATTTGGTTATGGGTTTATGATTCATGGGTTTATGGTTTAAGGTTTAATAGTTTACGGTTTATGGCTTGATAGTTTATGGTTTGTGGTTTATGAATTTACGGTTTATGGTTCTATGGTTTATGATTTTATTGTTAATGGGTTTATGTTTTATTTGTTTATGGTTTTATGTTTCATAAGTCCATAATTTATGCTTTATGGGTTTATGGTTCATGGGTTAATGATTTATGGATTCATGATTCATAAGTTTATGGTATATAGGTTTATAATTTAAGAGTCTATGTTTTATGAGTCTATGGTTTATGGGTTTATAATTTATGGGTTTATGGTTCATGGGTTTATGGTTCATGAGTCAATGGTTTATGGGTTTCTAATTCATGGGTTTATGGTTCATATGTTTTTTCATCATGGATTTATAGTTTTTGAGTTTTTGGTTATGGGTTTGTGGTTCATAGGTCAATTGTTTATTGTTGACTGTTCATTGGTTTATAGTTTTCTAGTGATGGTTTGAGGGTTTATGGTTCATGGGTTCATGATTTAAGGGTTTGTGGTTTATGGGTTTATGGTTCATGGGTTTATGGTTTATAAGTCATAGGTTTATGTTTTATGAATTTATGGTTATGAAGATTTATGATTTATGGGTTTATGGTTAATGGGTTTATGGGTTTATAGTTTATGGGTTCATGGTTTATGGGTTCATAGTTTTTGGTTTTATAGTTTATGGTTAAAGGGTTAATAATTTATGGTTGATGGGTTTATGGTTAGTTAGTTTATGTTTTATTTGTTCATGGTTTTATAGTTTATAGCTTTATGGTTTATGGGTTTGTTGGTTCATGGTTAAAAGCTTTATTGTTTCATGGGTTTTTAGTCTATAGGTTTATGGTTAATGGATAAATAATTTATGGGTTTATGACTTGTGAATTTATGGTGTATGGGTTTATGGTTCATGGATTTATGTTATATTTGTTTATAGGTTTACGGTTCATGAGTTTATTATTTACGGGTTTATGGTTTATGGTTATATAGTTTATGGGTTAATGGTTCATTGGTTCATGTTTTATTGGTTTATGGTTCATGGATTAATAGTTTATAGGTTTATATTCTATGCCTTTTTTGTTTATGGGTTTATGGTTTATGGGTTCATGGTTTACGGGTTCATCGTTTATGGGTTCATGGGTTTATGGTTTATGGTTTATTGGTTTATGGTTTAAAGCTTTATGGTTAATGGTTCTTTATTCTACATTATGGTTATGGGTTCATGGTTAATGGGTTTATGATTTATATGTTTATGGTTTATGGGTTACTGGTTTGTCGATTCATGGTTTATGGGTATATGGTTTATATGTTTATTTTAAATTTTTTATAGGTTTATGGTTTATGAGTATATTGTTTATGGGTCTATGGTTGATTGGTTTATAATTTATTTTTTGATGGTTTTATGTTTCATGGGTGAATGATTTCAGGGTTAATAGTTTATGGGTTTATAGTTAATGAGTTTCTGGTTCACAGGTTTGTGGGTTTCTTGTTTATAGGTTTATGGTTTTTGGATTTATAGTATATAGGTTTATGCTTTATGATTTTATGGTTTATGGATTAATGGGTTTATGGTTTATTGGTTTATGGTTTAAAGCTTTATAGTTTTTGGGTTTTTAGTTTATAAGTTCTAAGTTAATGGGTTTATGATTTATGGGTTTTATGGGTTATGGGTTTATGGTTTGTGAATTAAAGGTTTATGGGTTTATGGTTAATGGATTTATAGTTTATAGGTATATGGTTTATTGGTCTATGGTTTATGGGTTTATGGGTTTATAGTTCATAAGTTTATGGTTTATGGGTTAATAGGTTTATGGTTTATGGGTTTATAGGTTTATGGTTCATAGGTTAATAGATTATGGATTTAAATTTCATAGGTTTATAATTTATGCGTTTATGGTTTATGGGTTTATGGGTTTATGGGTTTATGGGTTTATGGTTTACGGGTTTTTAGTTTGAGGGCTCATAGTTAATGGGTTTATGATTTATGGGTTCATGGTTTATGGGTTTATAGTTTTTGGATTTATTGTTTATACGTTTATGGTTTATGGGTTTATGTTATATTTCTTAATAGGTTTATTTTTCAGGGGTTTATAGTTCATGGTTTAAGGGTAAATAGTTTATGGTTTATGGTTAATGTGTTTATGGTATATGGGTTGATAATTTATGGGTTTATGGTTGATGGGTTTATGATTTATGGATTGCTGGTTCATGAGTTAATGGTTTATAGGTTTATGATTTGTGGGTTTATGGTTTATAGGTTTATAAGTTCATGGTTTATGGGTTTTTGGTGTATGGGTTAGTAGTTAATAATTTATGTGATAATATTTTATAGTTTATGGTTTATGGGTTTGTGGTTTATAGGTTAATAGTTTATGGGTTTAGAATTAATGGGTTTTTGGTTTATAAGCTCATGGTTTATGGGTTTATGGTTTTTGGGTTTATGCTTCAAGGATTTATGCTATATTGGTTAATGTTTCATGGGTTTATAGTTTATAGGTTTATAGGTTTATGGTTTATTGGTTTATGGTTTAAAGCTTTATGATTAATGGGTTCCTAGTTTATAGGTTTATCGTTACTGGGTTTATGATTTATGGATTCATGGTTCATGGGTTTATGGTTTATGGTTTATGGTTAATGGGTTCATGGTTTATGGGTATATGGTTCATGAGTTTATAATTTATAAGTTTATGGTTTATAAGTAAATGGTTTATTAGTTTATGGTTTATAATTTACAAGATTATGGTTTATAGGTTTATGGTTTATTGGTTAATGGTATATGGGTTCATAGGTTATGGGTTTATGGTTCATGATTTACGGGTTTATGGTTTATGGGATTATAGTTCATAGGTTATTGGATTATGGGTTTATGGTTTATGGTTTAAGGGTTAATAGTTTACTGTTTATATAAACTCATAAACTATAAACCCATAGTCCGTAAACCCATAACCCATAAACGCATAAAGCATAAGCTTATAAATCATAAACCTATAAACTATAAAACTATATACGAGGAAACCATAAACTCACAAACTAATAAACTATAAATTCATAAGCTATAAACATATAAATCATAAACCCATAAACCATAAACTAATGAACTATAAACCCATAAACCATAAACTATAAACCATAAACCCATAAACTATTAACCCATAAACCATAAATCCATAAACCCATAAACTATAAATCTATAAATTCATAAACCATAAATCCATAAACCATAAATCCATAAACCCATAAATTATATACCCATAAACTATGAAACCATAAACTCTTATATCATAAACACATATATCTCGTGCTCATAATATTATCAGGCATAAAGCCATATAACATAAATTTATAAGCCCATTAACTATAAATCCATGGATCCATGAAACATTATCCTATTAACTCATAAACCAACAAACAATAAACTATAAAACTATATACTAGGAAACCATAAACTCACAAACTTATAAACCATAAACCATAACCCCATAAACCATGAACCCATAGACCATATACCTAGAAGCCATAAACGCATAAACGATAAGCCTGTAAATCATAAGCATATAAATTATAAACCATAAACCCATAAGCCATAAATCCAGAAACCCATAAACTACAAGTCTATACATCTATAAGCCATAAACGCATAATCCAGAAGCCTATAAATTATAAACCCATAAATTATAAACCTATAAGCCATGAACCCATAAACCATAAACCCATAATACCATAAACCTATAGCTATAAACGCATAAGCCCATAAACCATAAACCCATAAATCATAAGCCCATAAACCATGAACCTATAAACCATAAACCCTTAAATCATAAATTCATAAACCATAAACCTATAAATCATAAACCTATAAGCCATAAACGCATAAACCCATAAACCTATAAACATAGTAGGACAAAATTAATGTAATTAACTATAATCATTACTTATAATATACACTAATCCTCAACATACTTTGACCACATAATGATTGTAATCCTTGATTATAGTAGTGCGAAAATACTACAAGAAACTATACTTTATTACTAGAATACTACTATTTTCTTTAGCTTTAGTTTACTACGGTTATTGATTATAGTCTTTTTCTGTAAGGGAACCTTCATATTCTACACTTCCGTTTGCAATATTTTAAAGTAAAATGTTATTTCGGAGACACGCTGGGTTGTAACATATCGGGAATAACTCGGGATCTTCCAATTTTCACGTTATAGCGCTCTCAGAGACCTTAAAAACTCATTATACTAATAAAAATCCGTATAAATGTCCCGCCAGGTAAAACTCGTACCATAATCCATAAACCTATGAATATATTTTTCCACCGTATATTTAAATATATTTAATTTAATACTATAAACAGGAATATACAGATTTACTGAATGTATTGTTTTGGGTCATTACTGAAACACAAAAAGTCAAACAAGGGTTTTCAAATGAAAATGTCGTATAATAAGTTTGCGTGAAAGAGCTATGAGTGGGCACATGCTAAAAAGCGTGAGAAAAGTTTATTCTTTTACTTACCTTTTTACAGCTTTTAAACAAGTAAAAATTTTGATCTTTCAAATAGCATAAAAATGATAAAAATTCATTAATTACAAAACAACAAACAATTCAAATAATTAAAGTATATAAAATTGATAATGTTGAGTAATTTTTTTGAATTATAAAGTATTTACTTTATCATACTGTTGGGTGAAACTTTAGCACGATGGTAATGGCATAATGTAAACATTTTGCTGATCGCACCCTGGAAGGGCGCTTTAAATTACCATGTCGTGCACTTTAAAGATAACAAGTATGTTTAAACGATAGCAATAAAATTATATCTGATATAAGTATTATTTCAATTAAAAAAACTTATTCTAAACTGGATTTGTGCAGCTATCAGCTGATTCATTCTATATCTACTATCTGTTTTTGTAAATAGAAATGTAGTACATATGAGTTTTAGGGTACTGGGAAGAATTAGGATGATTGCTCCCGTTGAGTAGTATTTGAGTGATAACCCAAAACAATACGTTCAATATATCTGTATATTCCTGTTTATAGTATTGAATTATATATATTTAAATATACTGTAGAAGAATATATGCATAGTTTCATGGATTATGATACGAGTTTCACCTGTCGAGACATTCATACGTATTTTTATTAGCATAATGGGTTTTTAAGGTCTCTAGGACCGCTTTAACGTGAAAATCGGAAAATTGCGAGTTATTCTTGATATGTTACAACCCAGAGTGTCTCCAAAAATGGAATTTTACTTAAAAATATTGTAAATGAAAGTGTAAGATACGAGGGTTAGGCCGTATATAAGCAAAAATACGCAAAAAAACGTTTTTTTTTTCGTTTTTGATGCTGTTTCTCAAATTTTAAAAATTTATAAAAATTTTTACATACTTTTGGTGCATAAATAAATATTATATATTTTTTCCAAAGTGTCGTCTATCTTAGTTTTCAAAATATCTCAAGAAAAAATTTTCAAACGTCTCTAGAAATTTGAATTTAGCACCTACAAAAAAATCATCAGAAACTATTTTATAGGGCTTCAAAAAACCTAAATTAAAAAAAAAAGAGTATTCTAGCTTAAAAATTGACGGAGATAGAGCTAAGAGACTCGAAAAACAAAAAATTGCGTTTTTGTGGTTAGGTTTAGGTTTAGAGGGCTGAAAATTTCTATGAAGGTATATTTTTTTATATAGAATATCATGGCTATATCAATTTTTCTCTTTGGTTCTGGGGCCAATTTACCTATCTTATACGGCTAGACCCTTTGTATGGAACTTATTTTCGACTGCCAAAAGAAGAAAAACTTTTAAAAACTGATTTTCTTAGCTTTTAATTTTAGAGCTTTTCTAAAATTTTTTTAAAAAATTTTTATTTTTCATTTTTTTTACTATTTTACGAAAACCATTTGATAGATTTGCTTCAAAATTTGTATACAAGTTATTTGCTACTATCTGAAGAAAATAAGCTTTGGGAAAATAATTTTCTTAGCGTGGTTACGATTTTAGAAAATTTTAAGGGATTGAAAAAAATTTCAATTTTTCTTTTCTTATTTTTTTTAATTTTATGTAAAGTAGTCAATAGATTTGTTCTAAAATTTGCAGGGAAATTATTTTTGACTGCCAAAAGAAGGGAAATTTTCAAAAATTCATTTTTTTAGTGTAGTTTCAATTTTAGAGCATTTTGAAAATTTTGAAAAAGAAATTTTGAAAAGAAAATGTTATTTATTTAGCCAATTAGATCTTAAAAATTACTCAATGGATTTGCTTCAAATTTTGCATAATATCTATTATTTTGTATAAGAAGGCAGGGAGCTATTGAAAATTGGTTTTCATAGCGCAGTTTTTTTTATAGAGCCATTTCAATAATTTAAAAAAAATTTTCGATTTTTCATTTTATACTTTTATTTTACGAAAATTAATAATTTAATTTGCTTTGAAATTTGCATGAGAATTATTTGCATCTGTCAAAGAAAGTATGATTTTTAAAAACCGATTTTCTCAGCATAGTTTTAATTTTGTTAAATTTTTATAAATTTTGGAAAAAAATTCTTATAAATTTTGAAAAAAATTTTGTTTTTTCACTTTTTATCTATTTTACGTAAACTACTCGATAGATTTGCTCTAAAATTTGTATACAATGTTTTTCTACTGTCTTTATAAAACAAGCTTAAAAAAAAGATTTTTCTAGCGTAGCTCTTAGATCACGTTTTTTTATTTCTGATTTTACGCTTTCACTAACTCTTTACTTACGTCCTTACTTCCTCTCTGTCTTTCTATCTTAGACTGATCCTCATTTATACCCTATTTTTATCCATCCCTAACTCTCTCTTCCTATTTCCTAATTACTCTCTCACTAATTTTTCTAGGATAGAAATTATGTTTTTTACATTGAAATCACATTAAGGAAAAATTGAATTAAATCACTCTAAGTCAATGAGCTCTATGAGAAAGCATTGCGCCAAAGCACTTGGCAGCGTTTTTTTTTATGTCTCTTATGGGAATTGTACACCGTCGGTAAAGAAGTTTCGCTTGAAAAAAAAAGAAAACAAATTACACAGCTGCAATAAGCAATCGTAACTCTATAAACCTCTATGTCAGAACTTTTAATCCTGATTGTTACAATGCAGCTGTGATACGAACATGCTCATCTTATCTTATGATTCATACACAAATTGAAATTTTTAAAAATCAAGAAATTTGGAAAATAAAAAAATTTTATAATACCATTCAATTTCTTACTATTTAAATAATATATGTAGTATCTGAAGATAAAAAAAGATGATTATTCTACTTTGATTCTGCTGTTCAAAGCATAAACCTTGTTAACTGACATTTTTGACAAAAATTACTTTTTTCATCATTCGAAAGTAAAAAAATTCTGCATTTTTCTGCGTTTTTCATTTTTCATTCAAAATAGTAGTTATTTGATTACAAGAGTTTAAAGTACTATAAAACAGAAAAAAATAACTAAATTTGATAAATAGAAACATTGACTTATATGGGCGGTTTGAAATACACGTCATCGCTTCGCCGGGGAAAACAATCATAACTGCACTTACGGTCTTTTTTTATGGCAAAAGCATCGAGGAGAATCTTATAATACATACTAAAAACACCTGTTTTCTTTGGTTAAAAACCTTCAGTGTAGTTACAATCTTTTTGAAAATTATTTTCACATGACAAAAAAACTTAACTACATAGACTAATAGTTGTTCTTAAGAAACATGGTTTCTTTTTTTTAATAATATTCAGCATCCTTCATAACCCTTATGAAGACCGTTTTACAGAAAAAAATAGTTTTTTTTAATTTTTCCAAATTTTGTTCGAATGTAATTAACAATGTTTATGTTTTGGACTGCGGAATTGATGACTTACAAGACTTGATAGTTTCACCATTTTCAGATGGGTTTGGAAATTGATGATATATGGAAGATCATTAAATAATTATATATTTTATATATACAATATTAATAATATTAATATATGTAAAGTAATTTTAAGATATAAATATACAGTCTGTTACATGTATAATAAATTTTACTCTTAATAAAACTTTTAGAAAGTTTTATAACAAAAAAATTTTAATATTATAAATCACGTGCCTCAAGGAAAGGGGGACAGGTGGTCAAAATGCACTGAAAATCAAACAACGTGGTTCGTTAACGCTCTGTTATCTATATTTAACTATATTTATTTATCTATATTTATCTATATTTATTTATCTATATTTATCTATATTTATTTATCTATATTTATCTATATTTATTCATCTATATTTATCTATATTTATTTATCAATATTTATCTATATTTATTTATCTATATTTATATATATTTATTCATCTATATTTATCTATATTTATTCATCTATATTTATCTATATTTATTTACCTATATTTATCTATATTTATTTAAAATTTAAATAAAAAAAATTGTTTAAAAAAAAGAGCAATTAAAGCCACCTATTGTCAGAATAATAGTTGAAACCATTATGAATATAATAAGGCCTCAGAGAGACAAAATTCATAAAATAATTTTTTAAATTATAACATTAAATTATTGATAACTCATTTTTGAACAAATATCAATGAATATTTTTTTATTAGAATGAAAATAATAATAAATATATACATAAATATTGGAGTTTCAATCGCATTAAATATACTTCTTTTGCAAAAACTGCAAAACTAGCGAGAGAGCGGACTGTAACTGTGAATAATAATAAATAAATACAAATTATTTACTTATTTCAAAATTTCTCTTATCAAAATCTGTTTTATTTTTGTACAAATTAGGTACTGTTTTGATACCGAATCGGTATAAGAATGACACAAACATGCTATCTAAAACCCTCGTCACAAATTTTGCACAGAATTCATGCAATTCAACTGTTACCTAACTATGTATTGTAAAAAGACTGTGTGGAAATTCGGTTTTTATTTTGTACGAACTGCGTACTGTTTTTGTACTGAATTTGCACGGAGCTTATCTAATTATTTTAGTTGTTATTTCTTGATCTGGAATCCCGTTCGTATTTTATTCAGATTGAGTACTGATAAGCCACGAGCAGTTTTTGGGGCGCCATGGACTGTGAAAACAAACCCCTACTCCACCACCCCAAAGGTTACTGACTGGTAGGTTAATGACCTCCGAGAAGGCGAAGTAGGGGTTTGTTATGCATAGTACTCCGAATGACTGGAGGGTTACTTACCCCTTCCTAAAAATTTAGAGTGGGGATGAACTGGAGGGTCACTTACCCCTCCTAAAAATTTAGAGTGAGTATGAAAAATATCACGGTGGTCTTCGAGTGAATTTGACCATAAAGTTTTTGTACCTCGGATTTTCTTTCTGGATATGATTCTAGGCACATTTAGGATCAAATTTCAACAAAAACCAAAATCAAAGAATGAATTTTATTTATTCAATTTTTTTTATAAATAAAATTATGTTATTGATAATTTATGAGCTGGATTTCAAGAATGCCGTTTTCAAATAGAATCTTGAATCATTTACTTGTTATAAGCAAATATTATTGTAAAAATTTTTAGGAAAATCTAAAGTTATGTAACAATGTCAGCATAACGTTAAAATTAAGATTTTTTGTAAAACATTATAGTGATAAAGACTATGACGAATGATACATTTTTAAATTATTCAGAGACGGCACTTACCAGGAGAGTGTCTGAGTTGCGGGTCACAGATCTTGATAAAACTTTGAGATAAGTATTTACGTACCAAAATATGTAGCTCAACGCTGAAAACTGGTTATGACGATTATGTTTTCAGAAAAATAAAAGCCGGTGTAATAGCAGGAAGAGTTGTAAAGTTTTTAATGGTTAAAGATTCTCAATTTACAAAAGGAGTTCTTTGATATTTCGAAAATAACATATCGTAATTAAACTCGCCAGATAATGACAAATTGAATGTGTAAAAACAGGATTTATAGCAAAAAAAAAGAAGAAACATTTAAGGAGAGTAATTTTTTGAACATGGTAATAAAGTATCAAAAAAACTATACAAAAATTTCAATTTATTTAGATCTTACACGAAAAAAAATGCACAACCAAATTGGGAAGAATTTTTTTTAAGTGTGTTATTTTATCAGTTTTGTGCACACGGTGTATAAAAAAGTCAAACAGAAACCTTAAAACAACATACCGTAAAAGTAATCAAACAAAAAATTACTTTCGGTTTCAAATATCAAAAGTACAAAGTGTTCTAAGAAACTAATACAAATTAATAAATTAAAAAACGTGTAAATGAGTATCATTCATAGTCTTTATCATAATTTTTCGAAAAAGTAATTTTACGTTAAGTTTTACAACTTTGATTACAAATTTGAAAGAATTTATAATATATTCGCTTCAAAAAAGGGTAAAAATAAAAATTAAAAAATATAAAATATAAAATTTGAATGGATAAAAAGGTTTCCGATTTTGGTTTTGTAGAATTGGACCCTAAAGTCCTAAACATAAAAAAAACAAAAAAAATAAAACTGAGATATTTTAATCGATATTTCAAAATTATTAATTTAAAATTTTATAATATGTAATATGTAATTTATAATCCTTTTTAACTATAGAAATAATAAAAACTTATATTGAATCATAAAATATGAATTCAAAAGATTTTATTCTAATATTTTTAATTATTAAAATTATAAATTTTTATATTGAATCAGAAAATATGAAATTTACTTGTAAAATTATTGTGTGTATGAAAGATGGGAAGTTGGTAACAGACAAGGTGATTGAAATACTCATGTTTTAAAGTTCAAGAACATTTATCTATTAATAATAAATAAGACATACATTACAACGTAGTATTCATACATCTCATTACTGTGTACACATGATGAATTATGAATTTATAAATGATTATAAATAAGTGTTGTTTTCCTAAAATTAAATTTTTATTTTTTAATGATCCATCGAGATCATTTACAAAATTATCATTGATACTAGCGATTGTACTTTTTATATCGTTCGAAGCATATTATACATATTGAAATTCTTGTTTTCGTTCTAATACATTTTTAATATGAATGACCATTTCTTGTTATATATAATATACAAATTTTGCAACAATATTCAAATATTGAATTCTATGATCTATACATATCAATAATTCTTTTAGACGTTCAAATGTTACACATTCAAATACTAACGATCGACTATATCGACCATGTTTTTTCGGTGGTCCACCACTCTTTTCTGCTTTGGCTTGAGCATCATTGGATACCAATTCAAAAGCTCTCTTATTAAAACTAATCATGAAACGAATAGTATATCCAGGTATAAAGAGTCGCTGATCCAACATAGATTCCTCATTGTAACAAGTAAAAAATTCTTTAATTTTATCGAACTCTTGCTTCATTGCCTCCCAACAGTTTACTGACAGAGGTAGACCTTAAAAATTGGATCCGCAGAAGCCCACTACAGGAACAAACTCCATTTTCTCTTCTCCTATCTTTTCCAGCTCTATCTGGATAATTTTTTTCCAAAAGAACTGTTTAGTCCGTAGACCATTGACAAAACGTGTTGCCAATAATTCTTCTTACTGTTCTGTTTTATTGAATATGTTAAGTTGTTACCAAGTAACTGCTCCAAGCTCCTTTTTTGACCAGCCATCTTGCTTGAGTTTCATTGTTGTTACTGCTAGCACCGTCGATCTCACAACTGTGACCAGACCGAGTAGATGCCGCTTCTTTTATACTGTAAAAAGTTGGTGGGGGTATCGTAAAAAGAAGGTCGGCGACCAATCAGAGACAGTCGAATATTATATTACGCAAAGCAAGTATTTTTTACAAAATTCTTGACTATAGTATCATTATTTTGCAAGTTTTGTGAGAAATTTTCCAAGAATTTCTTGAAATCCAATTTGCTAGACATATAATACAGAAACATGATACATTAATGACCACAAACGTTGGAATATTCGCTTTGTAAACGTTTATTATTCCATCTAAATTTTTTACAATTTTGCTTAATACATCGTAAATGTTGTGAAATTTGCGGTGACATACCAAGACTATCAAAATACGTACCTAAACAATTCTTATCAACGTATATGGCAACCTAGTGCGCACCATGCTGGTTATAATTTTGCGTATTAAGGACAAGTGCACAAGGTTTTACCCACATCAGGGGAATCCGATCCGCTGGATGAACGCTTACTGCATGAAACTTAATCCTCATCAGATATCGAACAATCTTTTTTGAATTCATCGCAGAGAATTCTGGAAATTTCTTCTACGATCAGCGATTTTACGCCGGCATCAAGTTTCAGTAGCCAATGTTTGAGATTAGCAAAGTTATTCAGTGCACACGCGTAGTTTAAATGAGTGATTTTATGTAATGATGCATGCACTGTACACTGCTGAAATTTAAATTTCTAAAAACTGGACAATCTTGTTGTTCTTCTAAATTTACAATCTCACAAGTGGTCAGTTTGGAAAGTAGTTCAACTTTTTCTCGAACTCGCACGAAATTTTTACGACAATACTTGTAAATATTCTCCAAATTTTTGTATAATCTTTTTATCGGTATATCACCTTCATACCACTCCAGATCATGATGATTCAATATCACCCAATTATTCTGTCCTATTACATTTTTAAGTAAGCGTCTCAAACTACAAGGAGAAGCCACAATCCAATGACCGATAAAGTTTTTATGAATACAACACCTTTGAAATCAAATAATTTTTCTTGCCCATTAAAAACTGCACGTCAATCATTAGATCCATACTGTTTGCAATGAAAGTTGCTCACTGACTGAGATGATAAAGATGGCTTTTGCTTTACTTAAATAACGAGAAATGTACCCTCACCACCACCACTACTACTTAACCGCTATAATCCACGACAACCTGTCATGACAAGTCCATTTCGAGCAAATCGTCATGTTCAGCATAAATTATACAATTTACAGCGCCCCATAGCGGTCGTTAAATCTAACATCAATTCGTACATTACTATTTTTATCAAATTCCAATGACTATCACTTGCCGATAAATCGGGTGTCAAATCAAAAGCGAATAGGCAGTAACCATTTGAATAGTCTTCACGGGTAATCAAGTTGCCTGAATTCATAAAGTGAATACCTGTGCCGAAAAAAAGTGTATGATAGGAATCAACGTACATTTTGCTTTTTTTCAAATCTGGCTGTAATTGTTTTGATAGCACTTGCATTCCATCAACGTACAGACACAAAAAATTTATATTAAAATTTTTGAAATTGAACGGGTTAAGACTTTTATCTCTGTTGTGAGCTTTATTTTCAACAAAACCAAGTATAATTCTTTTCAGCAGTTGACCTAATATGACATTGTCGATTGTTTCTCTGTGCACACTGTTATGAATGGTAGTAGCCTTAACATCTACACGTGCCATTTGGTATTTCGCAGTAGTCTGCAATAATAGTTTTTCGTGTCTTAGTACAAGTGATGGATTTATTCTTACTCGACGCACAAAAAGTGTAGCCTCGGTAATATTTACTGCGAAAGCACCAGCAGAATCCATTAGACAGAAGCTATCACGAGAACG
Organism: Anastatus disparis; assembly: GCA_017163975.1. NCBI lineage: Eukaryota > Metazoa > Arthropoda > Insecta > Hymenoptera > Eupelmidae > Anastatus > Anastatus disparis. Next base: position 7,500,818 of record JAFFSR010000349.1, on the reverse strand, counting down.
CTCGAGCCTTACTCTAATTTCAACACCACCCAGTAATAATTTGTCTTGATTAAAAACATTACAATGTAAATGCCTGAGTAAATCAATCTTCCTGTCAATCATGATTGCCTTAAGTTTATTGAGACCTGTAATAACACATGTGGTATCGTTCATTTTCCCCGCTGTATCGTCGTATCATAAGCCACTCGTTAAATAAGACTTTTAGCTGTCAGGCCATAATTTAGTAATGTTTCAATGTGAGCTCTGTATGCATAAGCATTGTTTAGCACTGAAACAGGTTTCTGATTAAATAGCACGTCGACTTGATTAAACAACGAATGTAAAAGATCATTTATTGGTCCAACGTTCAGTTCTTCAGGTGGTTCAGCACTAATAAACGTTATACTGACACTCCCATTTAACATTGTGTGAGCCAAGTCTAGATACTCAGTGTTGACTCGGATGATAAATTCAATTGGTGATTGATCGTTGAGAGAAGATATCGGTTTGCACTTTACCCAGTGAGAGCCTTTAATCGCTGTCTGTGTCAAAAGTAATTCAAAAAGTGATAATTCCGACTTGATCGACTGACAAGATACTGTATGCAACAAAGCCATTTTGAAATTTTAATTTTCAAAAATATCTCTAGCTACACGTGCTTTTTTATTCTGCTTCTTCTTCTTTTTTGCAAAGGCTCTAGGGGGATAAGCATGTAAAAATTGCCCACAGCGGTTTTGATAAACAGGCTTTTCCACTCGAAAGGTCATACAAAAAAATCCTTAGCCAAATTTTTAGACTTCTAGACCCCTCTTTTCACTATATAACCTCAAAAACGTGATTTTTAGTTTTTTTTCATTTTTGACGCAATATTGCTTAAAACGATCTGAAAATTTGCATGCGGGAGTTTTTATAGACTCCGAATATTCCCAATTTTTTTTAAACTCTCTTGTTGAAAAATGAGCTTTTGCGACCTCGTTTTATGTTTCATTATTCGGGATCTATTTCGTAAACTTATTTGGCTAAACTTTTAAACTATTTTTTTTTTATATTTTTTTCCGCTCTTTCGAATGACGGAATCAGAATCATGAATTTCAAGGTGCGTCATACTCAAAAGTTGAAAAAAACGATTTTTATTGCATTTTTCACTATATTTGGGGACTTGACCGCAAAAAACTGTGACTGTGTAGGCGAAAAATAGTTTTTTACACATCGAAATGTGTTTTCAAATGCATTTGGATGCAGATCAAGTGCTTTAAAAATTACTATTATTTTACTTATGACCATAACAGACAGCATATTACTTTGAACCCTAGATTCTGCTTCCTTGGTGGGTACTTGTTTGCTAAAGTATAAAAATATAAGAAATCTGGGAAGAATAATAAAAACACTGGTTACAACCTTTAAGAGGAGGTTACGTATCTCCGTCCTTTTCTAATCGAAGAATTCAGTTTTTGCAAAAACAAATAACTTTATCGAAAAATGAAGAGAAAGCCCCATCACGTATTAAGAAAAGCTATCTTGCTTATGCAATCTTCTATGTAGTGATATCAGCGGGGTTGGGGTCCTTTGTATTGTTTACGTTGGTTATGAAGCATGTGCTATGTAACAATCATTACTTGAGTTGGATCCATAAATTCAACCTTTAGGTTCGTGTTCATAACGCAAGTAATGATTGTCTCATTGGTTTATTTTTCTTATAAGAGAGATATAGACAGAATAAGATTTAAACTTTATAACCTCAAAGCATAATTACAAAATATTAAGTAATAAATCGATGCTCTAATTTGTAACAAAGCTTCTAATTACAGTTAGGGTGTCAGAAGCTTTAGCGTTTCAGGTTCGTGAGGAAGGGTGATTGGAATGAAGAAAGCATATAATTAAGATAACAAATTGATATATTCTTAAGTAAAATAACAAAAGTAGAAAATAAAGTGAAGTTAATATTGAATATAAATAAAGTAGTCTTTAATTAACTGCTTCATCAGGATTCGGCAGTCTGAAACAAACAAAAAATAACGTTGTTCTTAGTTTTACACTTAAACAGGCTTTAATATGCATTTACGCATCAAGTTTACATGTTTCTTTCTGTTTTTTATCAATCAAGTTACCATAATCTGGTTAGTTTCTATTCTTTACAGATCAAGTTACAATAATCTGGCTAATTTCTATCTCGATTCAAGCAAATCACGAACGCGCATGCGTAGGACTAGGAGTGCATTTCGTATACTTGCTCACTGCACCTTGAGCAATCCCCTGGCACAGAGCGCAATCAACGGTTTCTAGCCCGACTCGTTTTACAGTCACGCGCAATCACCTGACTGCAATCTGAGTACAAACTCTATGCAGGATAACTAGGATGTTACCCAGACAATCATACGACCACGAGCAATCCCCTGGTTCGTACAATCGTCGTCGGTAGGTAAACAGGAGATGGGGGGGGGGGGGTTCGGGTTGTAACACATATGCAACAACCTTCAACCTTACTGTACTGTTTCTCACACAGGCCACGAGCAATCCCCTAACCGGTGGTTGAAACTCAACAGCTCCCCCTAGGTAGTGGTCTAGTCGTACCAGCTCATCACTACGAGCAATCCCCTGGTGATGAGAGGCATAACACATCTTTCAATCACTGCGCCCAATAACTCAGTAATTGGTTAAAGTGAAGCCTGTTAACGGTGGAGCAAGACTTGACTCAACTAGCATTCGTAAGGCTTTATATACTAGTGGTCAGCAGTTCCATGGATGTTCCACCGGAACGGGAACGGACCACTCACACATCAAGCCTTATATTTTCGACATCTTTTACTTATACATTATGTACGTTGCTTTACAAAGTATAGTATAAACAAAAACGTAGCAGACGTATTCTGTTACAAATTAAAAAAGATTTCTTTCAAGTATACCATATAATTATAAAATAACTTAAAACATTTGTCTAGAATTAGCTTACAACATAAATATGATTGAGGCTCAACTTCATGGATCTAATGTATATACACATGTATTAGTAAAAACACTGAATGTAGTCAACAGATTCAATTTGTGCAAAATGGATTTATTTTTTAAATCATTATAAAATTTTTTTAATTATAATTGCAACATTAAAAACTAAATATATATATATATATATATATATATATATATATATATATATATATATATGGTTTTATGATTAGTTAACTTATGATTGTAAGTAATAAGAACTAATATATATTTAATATTACTCCAATAGCACATTCTTTTATACAATAGAATAATAAATGAAGAGTATTAATTGTATGTTTAAATAACATTTAACAAAAAAAATGCGTTTATTCATATACTTTCATTTTTATAAATGTCATTTATGAAATGTAGATTAAATGTTTTTGTACACAGTCACAATTGCGATCAAGTATATCTTAACAATTAAAAGGTACAAGCTGAATTTAACTTCAAAACTTACAACAAAACTTATATTTTTAGTTCAAAATTTTATCTTTTAAAACTAATGAAACAGTTAATCTATTTTCTAGACATTTATCATTGTAAACATATCTAAAGTATTAATAGTCAATATTTACATTTGCACAAAGATCACAAATTATGACTATAGAGAAATAATTGTAATTAACTTATATTAGCTTCAAAAACGTTTTTAGATAAAGTTGAATCTTTAGAGTTTAGCGATAAACAAATATTTACTTTCACAAGTTTTATGAATGATCAATTACAAGAGATAAGGTCATTACTAGTTTCAATGAGAACATCAAGCTCCAGAAATGCAATGCAGGCTCTAGTTATATTTCTATTTAAATTACGAACTGCATCATCAAATAATTTTATTGCATCAATTTTCTAAATTGATTATGAAATTCAAGAATTATATTTTTGTGATTCAGTGTTAAATTCATTTGCAAAAGACGTCTTACCTTGTCACTTTGGAGTAAAGAATCTTGTGAGAGAGGATCTTATTGATAATTATACCTCTATTTATGCAAAAAAACTTTTTAATTTAACTAACGAGCTTGCTTTGGTTTTTGATGGAACTTATCTTCGCTATGAGAAAAGCAGAAATAATGATTATCAACGAGAGTCGTATTGGATATAAACTTAGAATCATAAATAATTAGACTATTTAAATATAAATATTCATACATAAATATTATTTTTTTTAAATAATATGTTATTCTTTCTTCAATTACATCCTATATAAAAATAATTTCTGTGAATATCTGTAAATAACTGTGTAGATGATTGTTGAAAAATTTTAGAATTAAGACATAAAGTTACAGTTATTTAGTATTATTTACAACTATTTTCAATTTTTTACAGTTATTTACAATTATTTACTATTATTAACATTTTTAAAATCATAAATTCGTAAATAATTTATTTTTATTTATAGGTATTTATAATTATTTATAATTATTTTCAATTTTTACAGCACAGTACTTTACAGTTCTTGAAAGTAATTTAATGTTATTGATAATTATTTACAAAAATCATTTCTATATGGGATAATCAAAAATCGGTATCAGTCGTACGAGTGATAATAAAAATTCAAATTTTTCTCAAATACTAATAATCAAACGCAAATATTTCGCCACCATTTTGTGCAATTTTTTATCAATGAAAGTATGAAAATACATATTTAAGTTTTTATGTAACTTATTAGCAATATGCAATATTTCAGGTCATAAAAATTATCATTTATGTAAGCCATTCACCATTTGTACTACAGATGGTAATATCGTAGATCTTCTTGGTCCATTTTTAGCCATTGAAAACGATGCGAGCATTATGAAGAAAGTGATGAATGACCCTAATGGAATAAGGAGTATTATGAATAAAGGTGATATTTGTATTGTAGATAGAGGATTGAGGGACGTAGTTCCTTATTTAGAAGAACTTGGTTTCAAGGTTCTTATGCCTGCCTTAAAAGGACAGAGACCTAACCTTACTACATCTGAGGCGAATCTATCTCGTTACGTTACGAAATTAAGGTGGATAGTAGAAGCCATTCATGGAATCTTGAAAAAAAATATAAGCTTCTCCATCATCAAATTGATAACAAACTTTTACCAAAAATTGGTTTGTATTGCAAAATTGCATGTTTTCTCAATAATCGATTTGGTAAACAATTAAACTGTAATCAAAATGAAGATGGATTACAAGATATAATCATTGACGGAATGTTGAATTCTAATAAAGAGAAAAATACCTTAGCAGTTGAAGCAGAGTCAGCGAAATGGTCTAGACGTAGCTCTACAACCACTAAGCTAACCTCTCAAGAAATCATCGATTTTCCAGAGATGACAGAAAGAGATCTTAAATTTTTTTTTTCAGGAACTTATCAGTTAGGTCAAGCCATATGTTATTTGGCTAAGTTATTAGATGATTCAGATAATATTAATTTAGAGCATATCAAACTGACTCCTAATGTAATTAAAGTCTTAGTAAGATCAAGACATAGAAACAAAAAAACTTATAAATGTTATATAGAATACAAACCTAACTCAATTGACTACGGAGGCATTTTGCGCCATACCTGCGACTGTGCTAATGGTTTACGGACAGTCGGCTCCTGTTCTCACATAGCAGCCGTTATTTATTACCTCAGTAATGCTAGATATAAATCAAGAATCATTAAACCAGCGACAATTCTTCCTGAAATATTTTCTACTTCAGACATTGATCCAGTCATAGACGAAGACAGTGATGAAGATTGAAATTATTTCGTATATTTAAACAAATTATAATTATAAGCTTCTTCAAAACTTCTACGATTCTCAGTTTAATTTAACAATTATCAATTAATAAATACATAACTCAATATTTTAATAAAAAAAAGATTAAATTTTTTTAATGGATTCAATATTATTTTCATTTTTGTTTTACGAATACTTATCCATCTTCGGCAAATAATGTAATTTTATAGCACTGAGTAGGATCGATCTGCATTTATGTCACACCTAGCCGTGTCATAAGTAGTCCATTATTTCACCGTGCTTATCAGCCTTGCTACGCTCGACAATAACCGCACAGTGCATAATTACACTGCTAATGCTACGAACAGGCGTAATAGCAGATTTATGCAAGTAAGTGTTCTAAAAAATCGTATGATACTCGTAATATAAATTGTCTATATTGCACGACGTGAATTATCACCCTCGCTTCACTCAGGTGCTAATACACTTCGTGCTATGATAGGCAATTTGTCACTCGCATCATAATGTACTAATATTTGTTCTCATACGTCTAGATCTTTATCAAATCCATTATAATACTTTTCAAAAAGATCATTATTTATTAACTTTTCAGGTTAAATCCCCAATAAGAAGCAAAAACTTTAAAAAAACAGATTTTTTTCTACTTTTGACTGCTACGCATCTAAACATGCATTAAATGAAAGTATTTAAAAGTTTCTCAACATAACACAGCCTTTCTATCAAACAATCAATATTTAAGAAAATGTTTTTAATGCGATAACAAATATTTATAAATGTATTGAATAATAATTCAATGTGAAGTATCTCTGGGTTCAAAGTAATATGCTGTCTATTATGGTCATAAGTAAAATAATAGTAATTCTTAAAGCACTTGATCTGCATCCAAATGCATCTGAAAACACATTTCGATGTGTAAAAAACTATTTTTCGCCTACACAGTCACTATTTTTTGCGGTCAAGTCCCCAAATATAGTAAAAAATGCAATAAAAATCGTTTTTTTTTCAACTTTTGAGTATGACGCACCTTGAAATTCATGATTCTGATTCCGTCATTCGAAAGAGCGGAAAAAAATAGTTTAAAAGTTTAGCCAAATAAGTTTACGAAATGGATCTCAAATAATGAAACATAAAACGAGGTCGCAAAAGCTCATTTTTTAACGAGAGAGTTTGAAAAAAATTAGGAATATTCAGAGTCTATAAAAACTCCCGCTTGCAAATTTTCAGATCGTTTTAAGCAATATTTCGTCAGAAATAAAAAAAAAATCGAAAAATCACGTTTTTGAGGTTATATAGTGAAAGGAGGGGTCTAGAGGTTCAAAAATTTGGCTAAGGAGTTTTTTTTATATGACCTTTCAAGTGGAAAAGCCTGTTTATCAAAACTGCTGTGGGCAATTTTTACATGCTTATCCTCCTAGAGCCTTTACCATTTTTTGAACGTTTAGCCGCTGAGGTGTTTGTAGTACCAAGTGCACTTGATGGATGAGCTAATGATGTCTCATTCTTCTTCTTTTTATATTCACATTCCTCTCCCTCTTTGGCGCTCGACTCACCCAAGAGAAATTTGTCCAGAACGTCAGCTTTTCTTTTAAGATTTTTACATCTCAAAAAAACCACTCTCGCGAACGCGCTCTTAGGGCGTCTTACGCCGCCTTTTTGACAGATCTACCACTTAGGGTGACATGATCTAGGATATTTTTACCTGCTCTGAGAGCCTCTTTACCGACGACTCTTGCATCTTGCTTGATCTTTAATACAGCTGCTCGAAAGAGACCCTTCAAAAAAACTACCTACTCCTGTATCTGACTGGTGATAACCAGAATAAGGTTTACCAACTCTAACGCACTTACCCCCACTACCAACTATTTGGTCAGCAAACAATCTTTAAACTCAGACATTTTATCGGATGCGCTTAAAGTGAAGCATTACAGTCAACGTACCGTAGTCGAATAGAATGGGAAATCCGTGCTCGTCTCTTATATCCATTTTGATCGACGAAAACGCTGAAGACAGCAGTGGTGGGTACATGAGTGGTGAAAAGTTTTTAATTTCAACGCTTTCGTAAACGTAATCATGTAAATGAAGCGAGACTATACGCAGTAAGCTCGTGCGCATATTGCCTTTTTTGTATGGCTGGCAAATGTTGTTGTGAACCATGAGAAACGTTGGTAATCCGTTAACAACATTTGCTGGACAATAACCGGTAATGTAGTGTTCTTTATTACCTTTGCAAGAGAAAATTGATACATTTTCTAGATCTAGAATTCTAAGTCATTTTTCTGATGGTTTAAACATGTGCATATAAGTTTTACAATCTTCACCAACCTGTACGTAGCCACGAGCTTGAATTTCAAAATATAAATGATTTTTCACACTCTCGAGATTATTCATTTCTTCTAAAAGACTTCTGATGTCACAATAAACACTAGGTTTGACTCTTACAAACACCTTGGCTCTCTGAGTCTCCTCTGTTTCTCGCAAAACATTTTCCATTCAAAGTTAAGCTGTTTTAACATAAATGATTCCCTCCTGCTCAGCCATCAATATATGCTGAAATGTGAGAGATATTTGAATTTCCATAAGTCCTACACACCAGTCGCCATGAAGATTAAAATTTTGTAATAATTGTGTAGTAAAATATGTCGCTGCGTAGTGTGATAAGACAAACTTGCTGCTGTTGCTTGGTGAAACTGTTACGTCACGACGTATCTTTTATTTCGAAATTAATCATTCCAAAAATATGCAGTTATTGATCAATCAGGGTCTCTAATGACCCGGTAGGTAATATGTTTCTTTTTTAGCTCCGCTTGCACCTATCGACCGATAAACTCCTTATCTTTATCAGTCAATAGGTAAATAGGATCATTACATCGTGATAAAATTTTGTCTAATGCTACAGCTACGCTTCGGCTGGTTTTGTTGAAAAGAGGCTTTGCCCAGGAAAACTTTGAAAGTGCATGAATGACAATGAAAATATAGATGTACCCATCATTGTAGGTTTCAAGTGAACTAAAATCTGCCAAGTCAGCTTCTCACACCTCAAAGGGGCTGAAAACGTTGTAGTGTCGACGAGGAAAATGATGTCTCACGAGTCTGTATAAAGTACATGCATCCTGACTCTCCAGCCATTTGACAATCGTATTGTTATCAAATTTTTCAGGTTTTGCGTGTTTCAGTTGATGAGTACTAACGTACGCTGATAGTGCAGAAAGTTTATAGTAATAATGCTCAAGATCGTCCGGCTTTGTCGTCTCCTTCTTATTCTCCTTCTTTCTCATTGCTTCTTTTTCTTTTACAAACCAGCTTTTTCTCTCTCTTTCATTGTCTTTTAAATGTATTTTTAAAGCGTTTTAAAAATTTAGCAAATGCAATTTTGCTGATCATACACAAAACAGTGATACCAACTGCAGTCTTTTCATTATTATCTAATGTCTCTGAGAGCATGTGTGAAAATGCTCGTTCAGCCAACAGTCTGTCGGCTTTTATGTGATCCGTTCTTTTTTCATTTAAACTAGGGGGCATGCCTCCTGTGCGCAAGCGCGCCAACCCCCATCTTGCTTTTATAATTTAAAAAAAATATCCCAGAATTTGCAATTTTGAAAAAAATGTGTTGAAATATGATTGTAATAATCTTACTACGATTCAGCTAAGTAGATAAAGGCAGACAGTGAATAAGTACACTTGATTTAATAATTCAATTATAGAGATTTTATTTGATACTTTTATAATGAACTGAATATAGTAATAGTTTTATATTCGACCGTTTTATAATGAACTAAAAATGGAAGGCAGTAATAGATATTTGAAACATTTATGGATTAAGAATAAAAAATTTGGAAAACTGTAATGTTGGTGTTTTTTTACAAAATTAAATAAAAATTTAATTTAATTTATAAAGACTATATTTAAGTGTTAAATATTGATTTTGACTTAACAAAATTTAAATCTTATCATTTGATTATTAAACTTCAATTTAGCTTTTTCAAAATAATATTTTCAACCCTATACTTTAAATAAAATCGTAAAATTGATAATTATTCATATGATTAAACTTCACGATGGTTACAGGATAATTAGCTAATTGTAAAAATATATTGTAACCTATCTTTCATCTATTATAAATCTTAAACTTATATGTTATCATATATCGTTATATACAAGACTTAAAATTAGCTATTACCAAGTTGACTACAAGCTTGAAATCAGCTAATTTTCAGTTATTTTAAAGCTTAAATATAGCTTAATTTAGTTATTTCCTGGCCGATTACATGCTTAAATCCAGCTAAATTTAACGCCGTAATATAGTTCTAAAAATGAGGGGCACATTTCTAACGATAACAGCGATAACAGCGGTGATATACTTTCAATAATATAGAGAGAATATAATATAAATAGATCTAAAATGCAGTTAAAAACAAATCAATATTTACCTGAAATTGCCTAAAATTACTATAAATTCTAGATAACTGTTAACTAAATTTCAGCTAATTTCCAACTTAATTTTGTATGAATTTAGCTAATTTTAACATTAAATTTAGCTAACTTTTGATTGAATGTAGCTAACTTTTGATTGAATGTAGCTAACTTTAATTTAATTTTATCTGACTTCAGCTAACTTTAAGCTAACTTTTAGCTACCTTTTAGCTAATTTTTAACTAACTTTTAGCGAAATTTCAGTTAGATTCTAGCTAAATTCTAGCTAACCAAGGACAAATCGAATTCTTACACACAGCGGCAACGGCGATGGCGGAATCTGTTTATAATATAGAGAGATATAGCTAGCTTTTAGCTAAATTACAGCTAAATATATCTAAATTTTAGCCAACTTTTAACTGATTTTCAGCTAACTTCTAACTAACTTATACGTAACTTTTTGCTGACTTTTAGCTTGCTTTCAGCTAAATTATAGACAAATTCATCAAAATTTTAGCTGACTTTTAGCTGATTTTAGCTGAATTTTAGCTAAATTTTAACTGAATTTCAGCTGAATTTTAGCTAAATTTAGGAGCCAAAAATGAGCGGCGTATTTCAGACGGCGACAGCGGCGATATATTTTTAATAGTATAGAGAGATAAAGAGATATGAAATATTGTACTGTAAACAGGAATTGTCAAGAGGATTTTTTTGGCTCTATGCCACAGCCTGTCTCGAGTATCATGACTCTCGCAGCTCTGATAAGTTTCAATGCTTGCACTTTCTGATATTGTGCTGTACGATGTCTTATTTTATTCCATCTGTCATGGGAAATTCTACTACGCGTTTAACCACGTATAGCGTATACGTGAGCAGCGACTAGCAAACGTGGAAGACAAAGACTGTTGCTATTTTCAATATTTAGAATGGATTTCTCGAAAACTGATTCGCTAGTGAGAGACGCACGACCCCGACCCTCTCACAGTACTGCTTTTAACATTCAAAACATCGTCAATTCCGAAACCATAATTACTCTGCACTATACTAGCTATCAGTTTGAGTAAATCCACCAGTGAAAAATCACGAAGCAGTCTAAAAAAAATCTACAGAGGTCCATGCACGAATTGATCAGAGCTTATAGTTATGCCGATATAAACTGATGGCTGTGCATATTCACTTTCGTGACGATATAAACCGTTTGTAGTGGTCTCCAACCAACCATATATATTTAAATTAGTTAGTGGACGTAATATTGATACTCTTAATTGTTGCCCTTGAAGCTTAAGCTGTTTGTAATATTATGAAGTCTCTTCGTAAATGGTAATGTGTTTCTGAGCAGAAGTACCATCTTCCTGCTGAAGACATTCGTCTACAATATGGTGCAATAATATATAGGAATCAATACAATTATAAAATTACATACATCTCAATAGTCGAGATCTTCCGTACCTGGTGTTCATATTGCAGATAATGTAGTTTCAGGTGAAACTATTTTATTCGACGTTCGTATATCCTGTTCATTCCAGTAAGGGCAACCAGGCAATGGTTCATTAGATGGTGATGGTGCTGCAGTATCAATTGCCCCTCCAACATCGTGTTCAGAGTACTATGATCATAAGTCACGTGATCATCTGAGGAATTTATAACTTCTCATACTTCTTTGGTGGGCGGTAATAACGCAGGATCTCTCTAAGTAGGCAGCTGTTCTTCTTCCGATAAAAGATTCATCAGTAATTCATCCCCACCAATGTCCTCCATCATGTTTTGCAGGTCTGAGAATTTTTTAATATTATATTTGTTAAAGTTACACTATTTTAAACAAAAAAGCCTTATCCTGCGAAATTCTCCGACCATAAATAAAAAATCTATAAATTATTGATCCGATATTGGAAATCGATATTTTTTTGTAAAACATATTTTTGGATTCATCATTGTATTTACAACATAAAAGTATTATCTTGAAAATTTTTTGACCATAAATAAATTAGTTATTGAGTATTGGTTTGATATTGTAATTCAATATTTCTTGTAAAACTTAGTTTTGGATTTATTATTTTATTTACAACATAAAAGTCTTATTCCGCGAAATTCTACGGTGGTAAATAAAAAAAAAATAGATTATTGAACGATTATTGACTATCATTTCGTGATTTTTAAATACATTTCTAGATTTGCTATTGAATTCATGATAGAAAATATGCATAACTTACCTGTAGTGACTCGATGATGTAACATGAGATATCTGACTTGAGGTGCATCTTGCATTCCTCTGCTCATAATACAGCGACCAACTATATCAAGTATCTGATCATCGGTAAAGATATTTCGCTTAACATATAGACTAAAGTACGCAGCCCACAAAGTCTTATGATGAATTTAATCTTTTTAATGGCTCATTCATAGAGCAAGTTTTCAAATTTCTGTGCCATGCGTAATTACAAAATAGTTTTATTTGTGATTAACGAAGGAGAGTCACATTTAAAATAAATATTAAGATATTATCTAAGTCTTCTTTATTTATTCTCTTTTTTGTTAATCTTCTTTGAATGTTGAAACTCAGAATGATATCAGAGCCGTAAATCGTTTTTTATTCATACCGAAATTAAATCATAAATTTAAGGGTGAGCATGCGCGTAAAAATATAATATTTAACCAGTTACGAAACGTGTAAAAATAATTTAATATTCAAACCTCTAATGTAACAAGTAATATTTTAGTTTTATAAGAACCACCGAGCAGTATGTACATGACTACGTGATTCAATATCCTGAATAATAATCTTTTAATAGTTATCAACAATTCATTAAAAATTTTATATGAAATATTAAATTAGCATGAACATAATTAAAACTCAAGTTGCCATTATTCCGCTTTTGAAATGGTGGGACTTTTTTTTAAGGCGTGTGTTATACAATCTCATTCATCTAACGTGTCACGTTTGTTAAACTTGAGCTGATCCTATTACAACGAATGACTTGAGTGCATCTCTTAAGAACACCCATTCCACATTGTCGTAGTAATGGCTATTATACTTCTTAAATCTTTGTACTTCATATACCTTATACATACACTTAATTTACACATACACCTAATTTGCGTACGTACTTCAACTATTAATAAATATCGATATGAGGTAATATCTTTAATATATAAATTGAGCATTATTTTATTACATACACATCTACTATCAAAATAACGCATGGTGTACCTCTTTTTTATAATAGCCTGATACTTTTTTCTTATTTTTATCATGAATTGTTGATATTTATTGCGTGATGATTAATAGTTTATGAATAATAATTTTTAATTAATTTTTAAAAACACCTAATTGCAAGAGGTAGAATAGTGATACTTCTTCTTATGTTTTTGGCTCCTGATATTTTTTATCATTTTCGTAACCTTAATTTTTTATATTTATTGATTCAATATCTTGATAATGTAATGCAATAGAAATAAATATATATTATATTTAAAATATAATAACTAATTGCAATTCATGGCTTATTTGTTCATCATTTGCATATTATTTGCATATGATTTGTATATACATATATAAATACTTATATAAGAATGTATATATTTTATACAGATTTTTATGTACACGTGTATGTATTATGTATGTATGGACATACATATTAGAAAGAGAAAGAGAGAGAGAGAGAGAAAGGCTTATATATACATATTTATTTTTATTTATTTTATAATAATAAAATAGGGAAAAGAGAGAAAGAAAGAGAGAGAGAGACGTTTCTCACAAAATCATCACCCGTACTTACGTCTTGGGGAGAGAGAGAGATTTGATTTTGATTTGACAAAAATTTTATTAACCTTAGGGTACAACCCCGTAAGGCTCAAGAAGATTAAAATACAATTTTTTATTACATAAACATTTAAATACAAAAAGAAGGTAACATTTGAAAAGTTAAATGATAATATTAAACTGTAGAAAAATAACATTCGTGAAACTAATTATAAAGAATAATGTAATAAAGAAAGCATATATAAGTATTTACAATAATAAGAAAGCTAAACTTCATAGGACTCTATGAAATTAACAAAGAGCAAATAATAAAGGAAAAATTACATGGAACAAGACCACTAAGCTGAGTAGGTCATAGGCAAATAATCTGCTCTGCAGATCCACAGGTAACCAGGAGTTAACCCACAGCCACTGAATCCGCCTGCTACCCCGCTCGATCATTATCAAAGAGCCAGCCGAATGTAAATTTTTTGTAAGCCATTGAACCCAAATCAAAGAACAGATTAACATCACTGCCGGAGCTGAGCTCGTTTAAGAAATTCGTGGCCAGATGCACGAAAGATTATTGGAGAGCACTAGTGCAAACTCAAGGACAAATAAGCATTCTTGGCGGTTGTCGAGCAGAGGAACGTGTAAGACCCGTAAGATCAGCCCTAGCAAATCGATTGGCCAAAAACCTGGAAACAGCATAAGTAATTATCGAATAGGCCAAGGTGGAAGTGAAGTACTTTCTTCTTCTTTCAACTGAAAGCCACCCCAGGTCCAATATGAATAGAGCAACACGCTCACGGAAAGTGATGTTACCGCAGACAAACCTCACACAGGCGTTAAGAGCTCTATAGAGCTTCAGATTCTTGTAATTAAATAAGTTACTATACACAACGCAGGCATAATCGAAATGCAGGAAAATCAAGAACTCAACAAGTTTCTTCCTAAGCTTAATAGAGAGGACGTGCCTACAAAACTTGAGCAAATGCAAAACTCCATGAACTCTGACAATTGCATTCACCTGTCTCTCCCAATTGAGAATTCGGTCAATCCACACCCCCAAACTCTTAAGCTCCTTGGAGAAAGGAACCGTCTGACCGCCGACGACAATATGGGGAACAAAGGACGAATTCAACCTAGCCAAGAATTGCTCACTACCGAGCAAAATTGCCTTAGTCTTGAATGCTTTTAACTTTAGACCATTATCAGCGGCCCAACCAACTATTGCTTCAATATATCTGTTGATATTCGCAATCTCATCAACAACTTCACTAGCGTAGAAAGACTTGTAAATCTGAAGGTCATCCGCAAATAGTACGTTCTTAATAACATTAGGTAATATTAGGTAATATTAGGGTAATATTAGGTAACATTAGGTAACATTAGGGCATTGACTCTGATGTCCCGCAGGGATATCAGAGTCAATACCCATCCAAAACCCAATAAAACCCTGATTAGGCTCCTCAATCGACTGTGTTCTGCCATATTAATATGACGCAAACCATTTAATGACCACGTCTGAACAATTGAACCTTCTGAGTTTGCCTTCTTATTTGATTCCGAAAATCCCAACAGCTGCTCATGCACTACTCTCTCCAAAACCTTGGAAGGCTCACAGAGTCTGGCAATCGATCGAGTCTGATCAGAAGAGCTGACAACATTTAATTTGGCCAAAGACAAGATCAAGGCCTTTTTCCACTCAGATGAAAAACAAGAGAGACAAGGGAAGTGTTCACTATATCAGTAAGAGGTTTAAGAAGAGATGGAAGAGCTTGTTTTAACATTTCTACCGAAATAACGTCTTCAATTAATAGTGCGAGCTTTTTTAAAAAGATCGAAAACATCCTTGGGCCATAAAGCTCGAAGAAAAACCTTATCCTCATCAGTACCTAGCCCAAAAAAATGCAAAGATGATTTATAGCGAAGTTTCGCTGCGGTAGCCACTATCGCATCCAGCACTGTTCCAGAGATGCATTTAAAAACGAACTTACGACTATTGGGACTTACACTAGTAGACATAGAAATATTTACAGAATTATTTACAGGGGCAGAAGCAGCTTGATCAACATCCATGCTTGCTCCAGAAATGGAAGCCGCAGAAGAAGGCGGAGGCAACCATTGACGAGTACTCACAATGAACGCATTGCTATAATCAAAACCAATAGCTTTGAGTATAATGTTGAGGAGATCACGATCTGAGATAGTGAGTGATTTAGGCACGCCCGAAACAAGTATCTCACAGTCGTCGGACAAAACGTTAGAAAGAGAGGGAGAGAGAGACTTATATATACATATATATTTTTATTTATTTTATAATAATAAAATAGAGAAAAAAAACAAAGAGAGAGAGAGAGACGTTTCTCACAAAATCAGCATCCGTACATACGTCTTGGAGAGAGAGATTTCTCCCGTTGAAATTTTAAATTTTATAACGTCAGTACCCTAACTTCGTCTTTTTCATAAAATTTATTGCAAAAAGAGATTAACAATCTTAGTAGAGAATAGCATGTGATCTTTTTATTAATTATGATTATTTTAACTTTATTTTAAAATTTGCTTCTCAAAATACACTTATTAATATTTCCCTGCAAAAAGTATCAAGTTGCTATTTGTAGTGTGAAAATGGTATGTAATATTTTTTATTTTTCGGTGGGGGGAGCTAGGCTATTAAAGGGTAAAAACAGGACTTCACTGTCAGTCTTCATCGAAACTCCGGGTAGAAAGGTTGTTCTACAACGTGGGTCTAGGTCGGGAAGTATTTCCAACAGTGATCAGCTGGTAAACAATCATTACGTGGCACTTTGGACCAAGGTCAAATATTGTGGCATACAATGTGTGAATGGTTGTGTATGTCTCCAACAGTAGTCAGCTGGTAAGCGTTTTTTATGTGGCATTTTGGACCAAGGTTATATGTTGTAGTACACAATGTGTGAATGCTTATGTATTTGTTTTTTTTTTGTATGTAAACAATGGATGTGTGTTTATGTATGTGTATATTACTTTGTCTACAGCTATGTATATTACTTTATTTTTAAGGTTATCGAACTTAAATTATTGATGTTCGAATAAAATTTAAAAATAAATTTTTCTTATTTATGTCTGGAGGGCATTATGTGCCGTCATAACAAAACTCTCAAACCATCTCCTCATAGGTCATTGACCCTATGGTCAGTAACCTTTGGGGTGGTAGAGTGAGGTTTTGTTTCGACGGTCCATGGCGCCCCAATAACTACTATCACGTATTGAAGTAAGATTTCACATTAATTTTGTTCTGTTTTCGTACAAATTACGTTCTGTTTTTGTAATGAATAGGTATTGAGATAATATGATTATCTTGTCTGAATGCCTATTCTTAGATTTCGAACAGAATTTATATAATTTCTGTATTAATGGTCTATGCATTAAAAAAATTGTTCTTGGATCCGGTTTTCATTGTGTACAAGTTACGTACTGTTTCTACATTCAATTCGTAATCAGTTTGTTTTTTATATTCTACATTTTAATCTCTAATCTAGAACTACATATAGATTTTATCGAGATTTATTGCTAATCAACCATTTATTTGAAAAGAATTTACTTCACACTTGGCTGATTTTTTACTGATTATGCGCTAAGTAGGTTCACTTAATATATACCTAAATATGCATTAGCAGATTTTGTACTGATTTTATACAGATTTTTTTAAGTATTCATACTTAATTCATACGAATTTTGTACATTATTCGCATTACGTTTTGAGACTACTCTCAGAGTTCGTCAGTATATAATTCTGTGTGAATATCATATTGATTCTATGTCCATACACTACGAATTACATACTGATTTCAGTGTAAAATCAGTACAATACAAACACAAACTTTTTAATAGTGTATATTGAGACCTCTCATATATGATTCTCGCGAAGAGGAAAGCATCTCGCTAATCAGCGGCGAGAGGGGATATAGAAAAGTAGCGAACGCGCTCTCACGAGCGCGCAGCTATGCCCTGAATTTTGACAGTCAAGCGACGATTAAGTGTAATGCGTATACATCATAATGTGTAATATCCCTTTCTCCTTATAGCGTCGATAAGGAGTGGGACAGCGGGCGGTGGGAGATCATCCCGGCAATCTGGCAAAGAAGAATTGAGTGTGCCAGCACTCGTGTATCGTCAGCTCAACGATAAAGTTCTAATTAAATCTAATTACTGACTAGGAGAGTATCACATCTCCGGATCACGGATTTTGCTCTAACTTTGAGATAGGTTTTTAGATGTCAAAATATGGAAAAAGCCAGAGTTGTAGACCCCAACGCTCAATATTTCTCTAGTTGCAGGCAATTAAAGAAAATCACTAAAAAAGTTACTAGATTTTCAAACGCTTATAATTATTCAGCATTAAGAGCTAGACGCTTATAACTGCTTTTAAATGAAAGCTACGTTTAAATCCTTTCGAAAAAGCACCTATAGCATATCAAAATATTATTTTTTCCCCAAGTTACAGCGTTATAAGAATTTGAGCTGAATTTCCTTTTAAAAATATTAATTAATGATAAATGTTAAGATGTAGTACCATTTTCATAACGCTGTAACTTTGGGAAAAAATAATATTTTGATATACTATAGGTGCTTTTTCGAAAGGATTTGAACGTAGCTTTCATTTAAAAGCAGTTATAAGCGTCTAGCTCTTAATGCTGAATAATTATAAGCGTTTGAAAATCTAGTAACTTTTTTAGTGATTTTCTTTAATTGCCTGCAACTAGAGAAATATTAAGCGTTGGAGTCTATAACTCTTGCTTCTTCCATATTTTGATATTTGAAAACCTATCTCAAAGTTAGAGCAAAATCCGTGATCCGGAGATGTGATACTGTCCTAGTGAGTTATAATAACTTATTATATTATTTGTTCACGAAAGATGGTAAAAGAGGTTGCCGAAAGAGCAGCTCCCTAACCGTGAGTGAACAAATAATATTTTGTCAGTAAATTAAATAGAAATAACTTTACTAAAGTGAATTCAATAGTGTTTTTTCTTGTGTAGCGTGTAAGTAATTTTTTCACAACACAAACAAATTCAAATCACGTAAGAAGGCTGTAGCCTGATTGTGTTAAATCTTACATAAGCGTGAAGCTGGCAAAGCGCAGCTTGTAGTTTTGACGCTGTTGTAAGAATAATTGTATTCGCGAAGATTCTCTGATAAAAATTCATGCCTGTTACGATACATGAGGCCCAAGTAACCTGATGCATCCTTTCCTTTTATTTCCTTTTTCAGGACCTAATTAATATTAAAATCGTTTATGAGTAAGGTGCTGCATACGGACTCGAATCTACAGAGCAAGACGTCTCAGTAGTGTACGGTCTAGCTCAGCTTTCTCGTTTATCAAAAAAACCTTACACTTAAAAGCGATCGGTATATTGAGTACCAAGATCGTATTCTATAGACAAATTGTAACGGCTAAATACGCCATTTTGTCGGCGTTTGTCGTTGAATCGTGAATTTTAAAGAACGATTCTGAAAAGTGCATCATATTCATGGTAATTTGTTAAAACACGTTTATGATGTCACAATATATATATATATATAAAGCGTCGCTAGGAAGAAGGGCACATCTTAAAAAAGTGTGTTTTGAGAAAATCGAATTTAAAGTTTTGAATCACTTATAATTTTAAACCTCTCGGGAAATAAACACACAACTTGTTATAATAAGGTTAAGACTAACTATTTAAAGTAACTTATGGCGTAAAATTCAAAATTTTCATTTTCGATGAAAAATGCAGGAGGCATAAAAACTCCAGAGAAGTGCCCTTTTTCCTTTCATCGACTATAAATTCATTTAAATTTGAAAATTTTAAAGAAAAAATAATATGTCCATATACTTAAGCTTTGTTAGCAATATTTAATCAAAAAAATACATTTTATTATTTTGAATTTTGTCAAAAATCAATAATTAATCAAATTGTTTTCGTGTCATGACTTCTCGAGATGTGCCCTTTTTCCATATCATGTCTTTTATATCTTAGACTGATATAATTCTAATAATATTAGCATTCTAAAATATTATTTTATAAGTACATAGTAACAAGTGAGTAGATTTCAAAAAGCCATGACATGGAAAAAGGGCACATCTTAAGAAGTACCTTTCTTCCTAGCGTCGCTTCATGTGGAATATTTCATGTTAACTCGCACGGTCAAAAAATAAAAATTGCTAAAGCCTAGGAACATGTTCCAATTGGTACCTTAAACATACAAAAAAAATTTTAGTGCTTTAGGTCAGGAGGGTCAAAGATTAGACGTTGTAGAATTTTCCAAATTTCTCAAATTTTTGTCAAATAAATTTCTTAATGAATTTTTTTCTCGAAAACTATTAACTTTTGATAGAAATTTCATATTATGCTTTTTGTTAAAAATAACATTTAGAATGTACCTAAAGTTTTAGGCCAGTCAATAGACTGAAAAAAGTCTTATTTTGCCAAAATTAGTAACTGGCAACGACCTATGCGATCATTTAAAAGATAGTCCGTAGATGTTTACTTATATTTTTTGGACTAGCAACTATGATTTATTAATCAGTTATTAACAAATTAGTGCAAAAAAACGCGTTTTTATTTTTGCTAATAAAACGAAAATTATTTGACGAATTATTATTATGTCGATGGGAAAGTTGTAGAGAATTAAATTATCAACAAAACGAGAGGTCAAACGATCCGATCAGTTTATTAGAACCGAAGAAAATTCGGAAAAACCGGAAAATTTTTTATTTAAAAAAAAAATCCATAACTCTGTTGTTTATTAATATTAAAAGCTAATATTTGGCATAAAAGTAGATAATTATATCTACTTTTAACATACCAAAGGCAGATACTATCGGATAATTAGTTCCTGTGCAATTGCGATTTTTTTTCGGTATTTCTCCCTTCTTTACATTACCGATTGAGAATACCGTACATACATTTTTAAAAGGGTTTTGAAAACTAGAAACAATATACTAGATATATCGGCGTGCGGCGTGAAACGTTCAATTTTTTAACTGGCTTGTTTTTGGCGATTAATGCATTTATCTATAGCCTATTTTGTGTTGAATGTTAAAACGAAAGATGAAAAAATGAAAATGAACCTCCATATTCAAAATGCTGTATCTCCGTCAATTTTTGACCTTTGAAAACGTATTTTTTTTAATGTGAGAAATTCAGTCTACTTTTACATCACATTATTATTTTATAGATAAAAATTAATGCCGTCGAGTTATTAATAAAAACAAAAAAAAAAACAATTTTTTTTCAACGTGATTTTCTCAAAAACTATATTTTTTTTCTTCAAATTTTAATTTGCTTTTATACATAAAAAAAACTAACTTTTAGGGTGGGTCAATAAAAATTTATTTATTCTTTTTGAACATATTTTTAAACTTAAAATTGCTATAACTTTTATTCTTATTGACCAAAAAAGTTGACCAATAGCTCATTTTGAAGGTCTTTTTGAACACTAACAATATATTAATAAATTAAAAAGTAAACGAATAGTGAAAGAGCACAATTATTGGAAGAGGACATGGTCTTAATACTCTATAATTGGAAAAAATTGAATAAAATTAAAAAAATTCATTAAAAAAAAATAACACAAAATAGCATATTCTGACCCACCCTAAAAGTTAGTTTTTTTATGTATAAAAGTATATTAAAATTTGAAGAGAAAAAATATAGTTTTTGAGAAAATCGCGTTGAAAAAAAATCGTTGAGTATTAGAACACATTTACATAGTTTTCAGCCAAAGAAAAAATTCGATCCGTGACGGCCTGCATGAATCTAAATGGAATCAGCCTTATATTAAAGTATTTGATTTATTAATTACGGTATTTTTAATGGACGAATCTGATTTCCTATTCAGATTTCACGAATAATGAAATCTAAAGGTATTTTATAGTTTCTCCTCCATCTCCACTTTTTGCTGTGTACCGCGCGCTCGACTGTTTGCGTCGATGTTCGAGTGCATATTTCACCCTTTTCACACAATTTTAATAAAAACTTAGAATATACGTTTAAGAGAAGGTCGCGTATCTCTGTCCTTTTCTAATCAAAGAAATGATTTTTTCACAAAAACTAATAACTTTATTAAAAAATGAAGAGAAAGCCGCATCTTGTATCAAAAAAGCAATATTTTCTTTAATAAGACAGAATTAATTTTATTGCTTCGTTTTCAAGAAAACCTTGAAAAACCAAATTGTCCACCCTAACCTCTATGATTTAAGTTTTTCAAGGTTTTCTTGAAAACGAAGCAATAAAATTAATTCTTTCTTATCAAATAAAATATTGCTTTTTTTATTACGAGATGCGGCTTTCTCTTCATTTTTTGCTAAAGTTATTAGTTTCTGTAAAAAACTCAATTCTTTGATTAGAAAAGGACAGAGATACGTGACCTCCTCTTAATAGTATATTGTTTCTAGTTTTCAAAACCCTTTTAAAAATGTATGTACGACGTTCTCAATTGGTAATATAAAGAAGGGAGAAATACCGAAAAAAAATCGCAATCGCACAGAAACTAATTATCCGATAGTATCTGCCTTTGGTATGTTAAAAGTAGATATAATTATCTACTTCTGTGCCGAATTTCAGCTCTTAATATTAATAAACAAAAGAGTTATGAATTTTTTAAAAAAATGAAAAATTTTCCGGTTTTTCCGAATTTTCTTCGGTTCTAATAAACCGATCAGATAGTTTGACCTCTCATTTTGTTGATAATTGTATTCTCTAAAACTTTTCCATAGACATCATAATAATTCGTCGAATAGTTTTCGTTTTATTAGCAAAAAACAAAAAAAAAACGCGTTTTTTTGCACTAATTTGTTAATAACTAATTAATAAATCATAGTTGCTAGTCTAAAACATATAAGTAAACATCTACGGACTATCTTTTAAATGATCGCATAGGTCGTTTCCAGTTACTAATTTGGGCAGAATAAGACCTTATTTTGACTGGTCTATTTTGCAAATCATAATATATAGATATTCGAGCTTAGCTGATTAGTGAAATAATATAATTTAAAAAAAAATGTTTACCTAAGTTAAATTGGCTTTTAAGGGCTTATTCTTTTAATTTTTTATGACGAAAAATATAAATTATGGCAAAAGATATGGCAAATTTCGTAAATCACTTATTTTTACAAAAAAGTCAGAAAAAATGGCCATTTTTAGCTCTATTATAAGATTTATGTTTTTTCTTCTTAAAATGTCTTGAGTTTTTGAAAAAATTTATGAAAACATTTATTAAAAATTGTATGTTAAATGTACCAGAACTTTTGCATAGCAATTTTAATTAAATCTCATAAATTAAAAAATAAATTTTATTGATATGCTTCCCGATGTCTTAAATTACAATTAATAAAATTTAAAATACAATCTACACACAATTTTTACTAAAAAATGTCACTATACTACATGTCACGACGTATCTTTTATTTCAAAATTTATCATTTCAAAATATGCAGTTATTGATCAGTCAGATAGTTAAACCTAGCGAGCATACTCCATCGATTGATATCAATTCAAAATTCAAATTATAAAACAATTATTCTAAAATGAAAGCAGGGATAATCGATATAAAAGACAGATCAAATCAGGACTACAAAGAGCACTTTTACAAAGCACTTCTGCAGAGAATTTCCCGCACTTTTCAAGAAGCACTTCAAAAGATACAACTATACAGAATTACTTATCTTAAAAATTATACAATTATTCGCGCTATGCATTAACTCATACTATAAAGTTTATATGATAATCATATTCAGTTAATTATAAAATATTATTCAAAGTATTAAATGAAGATCTCTCTAATAAAAATATTAAATCAAGTGCATTTATTTTACTGTCTAACTGTACTTGTCCTATATCTAGCACGTTGAATCAAGGTAAAATTATTACAATCATATTTCTATATTTCCTTTTAAGGGTCTGCCTTAGACCTACTTTACTGATCAAAAATAACTAAAAAATATATTCCGTTTTTTTTATAGAAATAAATATTACAAATGTTTGTACTTGTAGATATCAATTTATTTTAAATAAATGAAAAGCGGATGCTTGCGAATTTATCGAAATTTAAAGAACAAGCCGAAAAAAATTATGTCACTACCGTAGATTTCGACTTACGTTTAAACGATACAACGTACGTGATTTTCCTTCTTGAAATAGTTAAATTTATTTAAAATGAATGGCAAAAGGTCCAATCGCAAAGAAAATCGATGAAAAGCAAAATTATTATTTTTAGGCGGGAAGTATAATTTTCGTATGAGGTTGGCTATTACAGCTGAGCTATACTCACACAGAGCGCTAAAAAATAATAATTTTATTTATCGATTTTCTTTATGATTAGTCTTTTTCGTCATTCACTTTAAATAAATAAAACCATTCTAAAAAGGAAAATCATGTACGTTGTACCGTTCAAGCGTGTCCAAATCTACGGTAGCGACATGATTTTTGTCCGCTTGCTTTTGAAATTTCGACAAATTTGCACGCTTCCGTTTCTCATTTCTTTGGAATAAATTGATATTTACAAGTACAAACAATTCTGATATTTATTTCTATCTATTATAAAGAAAACGAAATATCTTTTTCAGCTATTTTCGATCGGTAAAGTAGATCCAAAGCAGACCCTTAAAATATCATTTAACGGCAGGCCGGAGTAGAACCTGATACCGACCGAGTAACAATTGAGTTGTTTGTTATTTACTCAAGTATTAAACGGTGTATCTTCAAAATAAAGGTTGATCGCAATAGATATTATTATTATGAATATCTATGCACAAGAAAAAAAAAAATCTACCGATTTGTTTTTGAGAAAAGTAAGGAACGCCGAAGTAAAAGATTATGTTTATAATATTTTCGCGTTCCTTACTTTTCTCAAAAACAAAGCGATAGATTTTTTTTTTCTTGTGCATAAATATTTGTTATAATAATATCTATTGCGCTTGACCTTCAATTTGCAGATACACCGATTAATACTTGAGTAAATAACAAAAATGCCAATTAGACAAGGACAGCGAATCCGGCCGGCTCTTAAGTATTTTTAATAGTGAGAGTGGTTCTCATCAAATAAAATTGGTAGAGCTTTTCTACCACTAGACTTAACATTTGATTAAATGATTTAAAATCAATTACTAACTTTATTCCTTTATTTAATAAAATATATCAACATTTCCTTCATAACAACTTTTAATTATTATGAGGGAAATACATTTTTTTAAGCTCAATATTTTTGGAAATTTTTTCGCTAATTAAAAAATTTCATAAATTTTTCCCAACAGTGACAAAATTTATTTGCTCTTTGTGAAAAAGCCAGCGGATGAGATCCTTAAAAAGCAAATCAACCTGGGCAGTTTTTAAGAGTATTAAAAATATGTTTCCACCAATCAGGTAAACTCAAATATCTATATATTATCATTTTGAAAAATTTGGGCGCATTCTATATGGTCAATGTCCCAATTGCTACTAACGAACCTATTACTAGCCGCTCATTGTTAAAAATTTTTTTTCGTATCTAAATAACATTGAGCGGTTAGTAATAGGTTTGTGAGTAGCGATTGGGACATTGACCGTATATTATTTCCAATAAAAAGTATCCTAAGTTTTCAAAAAATTTTAAGACTTGGAAATATTCCATTACGTCTAACTTTTGAACCTTTTGGCCTAGAGATCTATAAGTTTTTTTGTATGTTTTGGGTACCAAATGGAACGTATTCAAAGACTTTCAGCAATTTACATTTTTTGACAGCGCGAATTAACATGAAATGTTGCATATATATAATAAGGATTTTCCGTAGGTTTATACAAATCAATTTCATAAGAAAGTAAAAAGGGCCTGCTAATTAGTACCATGAAATACCTATGTTACAATAATAATTTAACAGAGAAAAAAATTGGAAAAGGACGTTAAAAAGACCTATTATGCATTTTATTTTTTTTCTAAAAATAGAAACTACATTTCTTTGCTCAAAAGCGTCTATTGTGTTTCCTTTTTTTCAGAGGATTAATGTTTGTTTTTTCAATAAGAATATCTAATTTGCACTATTTTTTGGACCAATAATAGTACGATAATATTTATTAAAGATAAAAGAGAAAATACACGTCTTTACTTTTAAATATAAATTAAAAATATACATAATAAATATAGTTAATTTACAATTATAATATACAATTTTTATGATAAACTGTCTATATGCCTTATATGAAATTGTTTATTATGCAATATTTGCATCGAAACGATTTCATTATATAAAAGTGATTATAATTAGTTGACTGGTTTGGCTATTTTTGCAATGTACAATATCTTATACTATTACCTTATCCTATCTTTAAATTTATCATTTCTTTGAAATTGATGATCTTGCATTATTATCTTGCATTTGAGAAAATCAATAACTTATATTACAATTAAATTTCTTGCAAATTCCAATCTGTAATATTTTAATTTTTTTACTTACTTTAATTTTAAAGTCTAATAAAACAACAATGTCAACTTTATAGTGGTTTTATAAAATTTATACTATCTTATCTTTGATGAATACTATTGTTCATTATTATTTAAATTTATAAAATTTTTCAACAAAAATAAATATTTATAAATATTTTTGTAAGCAGATGTTTCTTTGAAATTAAAGAAGTCGACTTTGTTCAAATATGTAGGAAAATTTTACTTCAATTTAAAACGAACTTTTTCTTTTATGATTCTCGCTAAAAATTTAAATACATTATAAATGAAATGCGAGAGTCGATGATATTGATATTTTTTAAGCTTAACATTAACAAGCAAAATTAATTTTGTCTGTGAATATTACCAAACTTTATATAAGCATTTCTGCTTTTCGAAATTCCATATTTTTGAATGTAATAAAGCTATTGTTATCTTAACCGCATTACAACATATCACATTATAAATTTCGATGAGTTTACTAATACATTATAAATAATGATTACAACTTACAAAATATTTGTTTAATTTTTTTATTATATTTCCAATAACTTATCATACATAGCACGTCATATGTTTATAGCAAAAATACACACACACTTACTATTATATCATACATTCAATAACTTGACTGAATTTAAATATCTGATTCAGAACTATAAAAATATTAAATCGCTACTTTTATTAAATAATTTTTATTAAAATTATTTTTTTTATAAAATAAGAATTATTTTAAATATTTTTCAAATTAGATATTTTTTTGGTTGTATTTTATCAATATATCTAATAAATAAGTTTTGAGAAAATAATTTTTGTTTCAAAGATTATAAATTTTTTCAAGAATGATTTTTAAGCGTAAGATTTTTTTTAAGTATAATTTGAATGAAAAAATAAATTGATTTTAGAAAATCAAATTTAATTTTAATAAAAATTATTTGGAGAATTTTGTAATTGTATGTATTTACAATTACATCATTTTTACCTTTTCAGGTGTAATGTAATGATTAATGAAAATACATATTTTGTTTTAGCATTAAAATATATTAGTTTTTTAAAATTGTTTGCAATGCACAGTTGATGAATACAATTAAAAAGAACAAATAAAATTATCTTTTTCAAAGTACAAAGAAAAATTTGAATAATATTCATATACAAGCTTATAATTATTTAAGACAGTAACGATTCTTGCATAAAAAAAGACATTTGTACAATTTAGACATTCTTTCGTTTTATAGAATATATACATTTACAACATGCCTGAAACTATATGAATATGATTAGAGTTCCTGGTACAGAATAAATAATTTATATTAAAAATCAATAATAATTACAAACACAATTCAAAAAATAAAATACTATGGAAAAGTAAATGGTTACATGAATCATTAAATAAAAAATTAATGATTAATGCATTAATAGATGTCAATCATGTACTTTAATAAATAATCTAATAAATGTTTAAATGATTTATTAATAAATGACTTAAAGTTATCCCATTTCTATATCCAATACGATAACTTATTTTTTCAACAAATCAAATGTTAAATGTTATTGAATATAATAAAGAATAAATATTTATACAAATATTAACGGGCGGAATCCTAAATTGAACTAATTCAATTTTAACAATAACGATACACATAAGTTAAAAAATATTTGTATCAATTTTAATTTAATCGTAGTTACAATTCCAAAGGCTTTTTTGTAGCATTGAATTCTCTTGTTCTCTAATTGAAATATACTTATAATGTCGTATTATCTAGAGTAATTGTTTGTTCGTCAATACAATTCCCATGATTCACATTATTATGTCTATTAAAGTCTTGATTATTATCTTCATTATTGATGATTGGTTTTATTAAAGAATTGTTGACACCATTGGTAGGCATGCCCTTATGTACAATACCATTATTTATATCATCGTTGTTTGATTCAATGTGATGAGTTCGCTCATTGTTTATGATTTGATGTGTTACCTCTGATATAAGATTGGTCGCCATTAGATCTTGAAATTGAACAGCTTTTTTATCAAAAGCTGATTTATTTTCATCATTTGGACTATCTTCTTTTAATTTTTCACCCTCATTTTCTTCGTCCTAAAAATAGTAAAAATAAATAGTGTTACTCAGGGACACAATATTTTATATTTTGTTTTTGAATTTCAACATACTTAATAAAAATTCATTGCTAAATTACTAAAAATTTCCATTAAAGTTAATACCCAGTAAAAAATTTTGTGTGATTCGTCAAATTCTATTTTGTACAAAAATTTTTGTTGAAATTTTACAAATATGTTTGTAAAATCAACATAAAAATTTGTGTAATTTAAAAATTTCTGTGTACTTTTAAAATGAACACAAAAATTTTTGTAGAATTAAAACACGGAGTTTGTTATTTTTACAAACATGTGTATACTTAATTATTCAAATAATCTTATACTTCTAATAATTATATATAAGCATTATTATTATTATATGCAATAAAAATTCCATAAATGCAAGGTAAATTTTAGTTTGTAAATGTTAATTTCTGCTAACCAGGAGAGCATCAGACTTTCGGATTACGGATTTTACTCTAACTTTGAGATAAGTTCTCAGATAACAAAGTATGAAAAAAACCGAAGTTGTAGACTCCAATGCTCAATATTTTCCTAGTTGCAGGCAATCAAAGAAAATCGTTAAAAAAGTTACTATATTTTCAAGCGCTTATAGTTCTTTAACATAAACAGCTAGAAGCTCAAGAAATTGTTTTTAAATGAAAGCTGAGCTCGAATCCTTTCCAAATAGCACCTATAGCATATCTAAATATTATTTTTTCCCAAAGTTACAGCGTTATAAAAATTTGACCTGAATTTTCTTTCAAAAACATTAATTAATAATAAAAGCTAATATGTAGTATAAATTTTGTAACACGGTAGCTATGAGAAAAAAAAAATATTTTGACATGCTATAAATGATATTTCAATAGGGTTTGAGCTCAGCTTTAATTTAAAACTAAGCTGAGTTTTAAGCTTCTAACTGTTAATGCTAAAAAATTATAAGCGTTTGAAAATCTAGTAACTTTTTTAGTGATTTTCTTCAATTGCCTGCAACTAGGGAAATATTGAGATTTGGGGTCTACAACTCTGGTTTTTTCCATATTTTGACATGTGAAAACTTATCTACTAGTAAGGGCAAAATCCATGATCCAGAGGTCTAATACTAAAGAAGATAGACGCTTATAGAAGGGTGGTTCTGGGTTACATTTTTCGTCCGAAAGTCTGGGTGACACTTTAACATTGTTTGTATATTATACATATGAAAAATGTGCTATATATATAATATATACGGATATAAAAATACATGGGATTTGGTGGCGCCCGCAAGTAGCTGGGTGGCAGAACTAACTCATTTTTGGACGAAATTTCCCATTTGAAAGTACTCTTTTATAAGCGTCTATATTACTTGCTGATTCTCTCTTAGTAAGTCCAAAAATTTGTATACT
The DNA here is from genome assembly GCA_017163975.1 of Anastatus disparis. Lineage (NCBI taxonomy): Eukaryota > Metazoa > Arthropoda > Insecta > Hymenoptera > Eupelmidae > Anastatus > Anastatus disparis. The sequence continues at coordinate 7,471,052 of JAFFSR010000349.1, read as the reverse complement.
TTTTTTTTTCTTCTTTAAGGCGACTTCGGATTTTAGGTTAGGTTTTATTTTCAAGTTTACAAATTACTCTTTCAATATGTAAAATTTTTCAGATTTTTTAATTTTCCACCATTCTACGGATTATAATAAATGGTGGAGAATTAAAAAATTCAAAAAATTTTAGAAACTGAAAGAGTAATTTGTAAACTACAAAATGAAATCGAACCGAACTTCCGTAGTCGCCTTAACGTCGCTATTTGTCACAAATATATGCTATTTGTGATGCTAATCAGCGACGAAGTTCGTAAGTGTATTTGTGAACAAAGCACATGTACATCTACCGACTGAGCCACTAACCGGCTCTATTTCTATACTTATATGTTATATTCATATTAAAAAATGATCGACTCTTTTCGTAATCATTCTTTTACGTTTGCCTTTAAACGACAATGTAATATTTTCAAATGAGTTTAGTTTGTTTATGATTTTATTGATTCACTCCAACATCCATCCTTTTTCTTATATTTCTTTATTTCTCTCTTTTTTTAAATTTATTAACAGAAAGAAATACGAAATAATCATTATTAAATATCTAATCATTTCAATCATTATATTTTAACACAAATAAATTTGTAAAATTTACAAATTTTATTATCCAAAATTTTGTATTATTCATGAATTTTTATGTTAAAATTTTACCTTCGAAAATTACACAAAAAATATTTGTAAATTTTAACACAAAAAATTTTGTTTTTCATCTGTAACACTCATGTGTGTTAAAATTACAAATTTTTTTCCACTGTGTAAAAATAGTAATATTTTTGTTCTATTATTAAGTAGTTTTTATAAGCAATATTTATCAAATCGACAAAACTTTTGAAAATTCAAAGCTATACAGATATAATATTGAAAAAAATGTTTGTTCATATCATTTTGCTAGCGTGCTTTTGTTCGTATATACCGATGGACTAATTTTAAACAAATGAGAAGCGGAAGCGTGTAAATTTGTCGAAATTTCAAGAGCAAGTCGAGAAAAATCATGTCACCAACGTAGATTTCGAATTACGCTTAAACGGTACAACGTACATAGTTTTCCTTCTCGGAATGGTATATTTATTTAGAAAACTGCCGCCATGTTGTCAACCTTATACGAAAATTATACTTTTTTCCTAAAAATAGTCATTTTGATTTTCATCGATTTTCTTCGCAATTGGACTTTTCCACCATTTATTTTAAATAAATGAAAACATTCCGAGCAGGAAAATCATGTGCGTGGTACCGTTCAAACGTAAGTCGAAATCTACGGTAGTGACATGATTTTTCTCGACTTGTTCTTTAAATTTCAATAAATTTACACACTTCCACATCTCGTTTGTTTGAAATTAATTATTATCTATAAGTACAAATTATTCTGATATTTATTTCTATAAAAAATATAAGATTTCTTTTTTAGCTATTTTTAATCGGTAAAGTAGGTCTAAGGTAGACCCTTAACATTTTTAAAAATGTTTTTGATTCAAGCGAAAGGAATTAAATGAATTATGTAATAAAACTCTATCAGTAATACTGTCTAATTCTTTATTCAAAACTTTTTGATGCGACGTTTTGACTATTTTGTTATCGTCTTTTTCAAGCTAAGGAATTTTTTACAATATGATACAAATATTAATGCTACATATAACAAATTATCAAAACTCCATTAAATTTCTACAAATTACCTTAAACCATCTTTATATACGTTCAGTTTTATAATAACGCAGGTCAACATTCGATCTACGCTGGAACACCGGACATGGTCTAGCATAACTAGAATTTTTAAAGTTGCTGATTACGATAAAAAGGTCGATTAGCTTCCATCACATCAGGTTTAAGGTCATTTGAAGGTCAAATATGTCAAATCAAAAGGTATCAAATTTTTGACTTCAGAATAAAAAAGAGCGGAAAATTTTACATTCAGATATAATTTTAGAAAATTTTTTTCATGATCTTAAATGACCCTTAAGAGTCAGTCGGAACCAAATTGGTGACTTAGTTCAATGCTTACAATAAATGCTTATAATGATTTATTTATTCATTTGCACGGCAAAAATATAATCATTTCCTGTAACCATGCATATAAAGAATAATTTGAAACAGTTTCAGTGACAAAAAATTATGAAATATTGTCATAAAGCGAAAAATGCCATCTGACAGTCGATGCGGCTGTCATTTGAATGCAATAGATTTGAATTTAGCATTTTTCGCTTCATGACAATATTTTATATTTTTTTATTGCTTTGGCCGTTTCAAATTATTCATTATGATTACGGTTTGAGGAAATGACTATATTTTTGCTGTGCAAATTAATAATGAAATCATTATAAGCATTTATAGTAAGCATTGAACTAAGTCACCGATTTGGTTCCGACCGCCTCTTAACCTTTTAAGGACGGGGATTTTGACGTTGAAATTCAACTTTTTTTTTAAACAATATTTGTGCATAAAATGAAAAAATATATCACGTGGAGTGCCTGATAAAATTGGTGGTCGATATATCGACCAGTCCCGTCCTTAAAAGGTTAAGGGTTATCTGAAGGTCAAAAGCTCTAAAAAATCATATTTCTGTTCTCTAGTCATCTTTTTGATCTTAGTGGAGTATCTTAGGATTTTCAATATCGCTGATTTTAAATGCGAGGTCTGTTGACCTGTATCACGTCAGGTTCAAGGTTATTAGAAGGTCAAGTAAAGAAATAACCTTAGGAAAAATCTGAAAAAATTCATACATGTGTTTTCCGGTTCACTGTATTTAGAAATCCCATAGTTCTTTTAATCTCATATGGATTTTCAGAGATCATTCAAGGTTATTTCAAGTTTAAGTTAAGGTTTTCTTCCAAGTTAAACCGCGAGAAACCGTATAAAAATTCGAACAAATTTACACATACGTTTCTTCGGTCACCGAGTTCAAATACAAAGTTCAACCTTTAGTATACGAGGTTCAAGGTCATCATAATCTTAGTATGTATGTACTTAGGTTTACCCACCTACAGCCTTTTGGCTTAGTAAGAGCATTGAACCTTTTTTCTACACCTTTCGATACAATCTTGTTCGATAATGCGAACCTCCCTAGCGGACCTTTTTAACCAGATTTCTACCTCAGGCCGAGAATCTGAAGGTTACTGCAACAGGCTGTAGCATCACCTGGCAATCGAAATTGTCTTCGGTGTTTATGTCAAATTCCGTAGGCTTAAACGTCGAAGTTGCGTAGGCATTAGCGATCACCCATCCAAATGATGACCGCGCCTAGCACTGCTCAACTTCGTCGATCAGCCGAGGTGCAGTTCCGTAACGCCACAAATTTGCCGGTTCGAAATAATCTTAGTAAAAATCTGAGGAAATTTACACGAGGGTTGTGTTGACGGCAGTCGATTCCATAGTTTCCTACATCTTACGTCGCATACTGGGGCTTGAATGTTTAGAATCAGTTACAAGTCCCAAACTTCTGCGAATTTTGAACCATGAGTCCTTCCAACGCATATACCCCGAAGTTTCTTAGCCCCAAGTTGATGAGCCCCGAAGCCATGCACTTCAACATTATGAATCCTTGATCCATAAACCCCGAACCCGTAAAACCCAAATCCACAAACCTTGAACCCGTAGACCCTAAACCCTTAAATTAAAAGTCACATTAACCTAAAGCCCATGAAGCCCGAACCCATATACCACGAACCTAAACCCATGAACCTTGAATCCATCAACCCTAAACTCGTAGTCCCTGAGCCCGTGAACCCTATACTCATGAACCCTAAATTTATTAACTCTAAACCTGAAAACCCCAAACCCATAAACTTTTAAGCTATGAACCAAAATCAAATTAATTAATGAACAAATTAAAGTAGCTATATTAATCATCCTTTCGACAACATTTACGTTCATTAGTAAACGATCTACAAATTGCTTTTCTCTTATGTGTTTTATTCGCGTGTCTTTTCAAGCTCCAGCAATAGTCTGCTAGCATATTCTTGCCCCAAATTTCTGAATACCTGCTTTCAAATTCTTTTAAATCCTGGTGCATTCTTTTTCCCTGTTCTTCACTAAAGTCCCCTAAATTTTCTGAAAAGTAATCGATATGAGAATCCAGAAAGTGAAATTACATATTCATAAGACAACTAACTTCTCTAAAGTTGCTCAACATTTCTGAAACGATTTGTTTATAATTTGGATCTTTGTAATTTCCCAAAAAAATTTCATCTCTAAAGCTTTGCCAAGCTGCTTTCTCGTTATCTGTCATTAATTTTTCAAATTCCTCATTTTTTAATAGATCTCTTACTTAAGATCCAATAAAAACACCCTCTTTTATTTTCGCTTCCAAAAGGGATGGAAATATTCTAAAGATATACATAAAAGCTTTGCTCTGATTTCTACTCATCGCCTTTACAAATTGCTTCACTATGCCTAATTTTATGCGTGACGGTGGGAGAAGGACTTTATGTAAAGGTATTAAACTTTCAGTCACACTAAAAAAAATCAGTCTTCATTACTAGGCACCCTGGCCGTCACTACCGGAGTCACTCTGGCAACAAGTATACAGCCTGTATTACTGGTGAGACTAGCAGTATTTATCATGTAACATAGCGAAACTGTCGACGACGATGTAGGCGTAACTATTAGTGAAATTATTTAGCAATTGAATATATTGTTAATGTTCTAAATGGCAATCATTTATGTAAATAATTTATATGTTACAATATTAATGTTAATTTAACCTGAAAAATAATTTCAACGTGAGAATAAATTATAATGTAAACTTAAGGTAGCTCTCCACGTATATATAGCACATAAATTGTGAAATGTTTTATCTTGATCTTAATTATTTTATAAGGCATAAGCAAGTGTATATAAAAAAAAGAGGTCTTGGGAAGTGGTAAAAATTTTTTTAAAGTTAATAGAAACTGCAAATATATTAATATTGTTAGTAGAAGAAAAACATTATAAAACACTGCAATCTTCTTTATTTTTCGTCCGATTTTAATATATCTGGGCACATTTTGTTTCTTTAGAAATTTCCAGAGGGGTTACTGTTGGTAATTTGGTAATAACATTTATAGTTGACGCATAAATCAAATTTTTCATTTAAAATTTATAAAATTTTAGAAAACAATTAAATTTATGCGTCAACCATAAATGTTGTTGCCAAATTACCTACAGTAACCCCTCCTGAATTTGCATAAGGAACAAAATGAGCCCAGATACATTAAAATCAGACGAAAAATAAAGAAAATTACAGTGTTTTATAATGTTTTTCTTCTATTAACAATATTAGCATATCCGCAGTTTCTATTAACTAGAAAAAAATTTTTACGACTTCCCAAGGCCTCTTTCTTTCGATATACACTTGCTTATCCTTTATAAAATAATTAAAATAAAGATAAAATAATCCAAAATTTATGTGCTATATATACGTGGAGAACTACCTTAACCTAAAATATTAGTTTTATGAGTTGCGATTTTTTCTTAATAGCAAAAATAATGTTTTTAACAATTATAAAAAAATGGTAAATTATGATTTTAAATATGAAATTATATCATTAAAATATGTTATAAAAATTTTTTTAACCGATTTTCATTTGAAAAATTTATTTTTTTCTCAAAGTATTTACTATTATCTTTGTCATTTTTATCAAACGATTTAAACAATCTATATTTAAAAGCCTAATTCTACGATTTTTTATGTTTATTAAAAACGTTATTTTAGTTATCATAAAAAATAGCAACTCATCAAAATAATATTTTTTGTTTAAGTTTACATTATTTATTTCCATGTTAAAATTATTTTCCAGGTTAAATTAACATTAATATTGTAACATAAATTATTCACATAAATAATTTCCATTTAGAAAATTATAAATATATTAAATTGCTACATTATTTCACTAACACTTACGCCTACATCGTCGTTGACAGTTTCTCTATGTTATATGGTAAACACTGCTAGTCTCACCAGTAATATAGGCTGTAGTCTCCGTTTTTCTGACTTCTTCTCTCCTGCTCCGTCTTTTCGTCTCTGTCTCTCCGTCTTTTCGTCTCTGTCTCTCCGTCTCCATCTTTTCGTCCCTGTCTCTCCGTCTCTCTGTCTCCGTTTTTTCGTCTTCTTTCCTCCATCTCCATCTCTCCGTCACTGTCTCTCTGTCTCCATATTTCCGTCTTCTTCCCTCCGTTTCCGTCTCTCCTTCTCTGTCTTTTCGTCTCTGTCTCTCCATCTCCGTCTTTTCGTTTCTGTCTCTCCGCCTCTTCGTCTCTCCGACTCCTTTCCTCCATCTCTGTCTCTCCGTCACTGTCTCTCTCTCTCTCCCTTTCTTCGTCCCCATCTCCGTCCCTCCGTCTCAGTCTCTCCGTTTCCATTTCTCCGTCTCCGTTCTTTTGTTTTTGTCTCAGCCCCGAATATAGCGGCCGTTTATATTTATTTACGCAACGCTTATAATAGCAGCCGCGTTTTTTTAATCACGTAGCGCTCAAAATAGCAGTCGCGAATTTGTAAGTACACAGCGCTCAAAATAGCATCCGTGAATTCTTAATTACACAGCGCTTACAATAGCAGCCGCGTTTTTTTAACCATACAGTGCTCAAAATAGCTACCGCGAATTTTCTATTACACAGCGCTTACAATAGTTGTTGCGTTTTTTATCTTTAGCTCTCAAAACAGCAGCCGTGTTTTTTTAACCATACAGTGCTCAAAATAGCTGCCGCGAATTTTCTATTACACAGCGCTTGCAATAGTTGTTGCGTTTTTTATCTTTAGTTCTCAAAATAGCAGCCGCGTTTTTTTAACCATACAGTGCTCAAAATAGCTGCCGGGAATTTTCCATTACACAGCGCTTACAGTAGTTTTAGCGTTTTTTTTCCATCACAGCATTTGCAATAGCAGCCATGTTTTTCTTAACCACACAGTATTTAAAAAAGCAATCGCGTTTTTTCAATGGAACAGAACTAAAAATAGCAGCCGTGATTTTTAACCCCACAGCGCTAAACTCTACTTCATAATTTTAAATTTTTTTATATTTAATATTATATTAAAGTTTCAAATATGTTTGATTTTATTTTCTTATTCATTATATTTAATTTTTGTATTGTGGTTTTATAATATTTCTTTGCAAACGATGTTTTTAGTATAGACCATTTTATCTTTAATTTCTCTTGATTTTTCTGTTAGTAATATTTTTAATTCTTTTTTATTAGTTGTCCTTGAGAGTGCCACGTATAACTGCCAATGAATGAAAATTGGTATTGGTAAATACACTCCGACTTTTTTAAACAAGTGTCTTTGCGACTTATAAATAGTCATTGCATGGGCAAGTTTTACAGGAAATTGTTTTCTGGTCATCTGGAATAGCAGTTCATTATTTGCTGATAAGTTCATACGCGGTGAGAATATAGTGCTTCCTTTTTTACTCCCTGTTAATATTTGTGCAATAATAGTAAATTTTTCTATTTTCGTTAATCACGTTGCGTTACAAAGTCCTTTATTCGAATTAACATTTTTCAGAAGCATTACTATAGCTCCTCTTTTTAATTGTGATCTATGTGGAGGTAATCCGTTGGGCGTTAAAGAATTTAAAAATTCTGTTGGTAAAATTGCGTCTAAACTTTCGTCATTTGCATCTTTTACAGAGTCGTTTTTCGGTGCTAATATAATATTTTCGTTATAGTCACAATTTTCAATATTCATATTATGCCCGTAAATTTCATCAATTAGATTGCCTTTTGAAAATATTGCTTTTGGAATTTGTATAACTATATTTTCCTTTTTCATATTTTGAATAAAAATTACCATTTCCTATATTTGGTAACTAATTTTTAAATTTATCATCTGATTTCAATTAACGTACTGACGACATAAGATCAGGTCTAGATAAGAAACTTGTCACGCTACTACTTTTGTTTGACTTTAGTAAGGCATTCGACACGATCTCTCACTCCAAATTACTTGCAAGGCTGAGATCGATGGGGTTTTCCAGGGCTGCACTCAAGTGGATTAGCTCCTATTTATCAGGTAGGAAACAAATGGTTTTCACGCATTTAAAAGAGGAATCGAATTGGCTAACAACCAATTTAGGAGTTCCGCAGGGTTCAGTGCTGGGGCCTCTGTTGTTTTGCCTTTACATTAATAACATACGTGACACCCTTGACCCCGGTTGTGTCGAGCACCTATTATATGCAGATGACCTGCAAATTTATACGCAGGTCTCTTATGAGGATGTGCATGAAGGTATTCGCATTCTACAGAGGGCGGCCAAGGCGGTGTCGGAGTGGGCTGTTGATGCTTCTCTCACACTAAATGCAAACAAAACTAAAGCGATCGTTTTCGGCAATGGTCGATTTATTAATGACTTTTATGCTGGTGAGCCAAGGACGATTGAGCTTGAGGATGGTGTCGGCATATCTTTCTCTGATACCGTTACGAGCCTTGGTGTTGTGCTTGACTCTAAGCTATCATGGGAGCCACATGTTAATATGCTGACTAAGAAGTTTAATAGAACTATGTATGGCTTACGGTTTTTTCGTCGGTATACCACTGAGGCTCTGCGCAAACAACTCGCAACCGCCCTGCTGTTTCCACATCTCGATTACTGCTCAGTAGTTCTGCTCGATGCCTCACAGGGGTTGAAAAGACGATTACAAAGACTACAAAATTCATGTGTGAGATATGTATTAGGCGTGAGAATGGGCGATCATATCTCTCCTCATAGAGCTGCGCTGGGTTGGCTGCGTACTGATGCGAGGAGACAGTATTTTATGGCTGTACTTATGTACAAAATCGTGCGCATGAATACTCCCGAGTATCTAGTGGGTCTCTTCACTAGATATGTACCTAGGGTAGCCACTAGGGAAGAGATTAAGGATTTCGCGGTGCCCTACATGCGTACTGAGACTGGAAGGAATTCCTTTCAGGTTCAGGGTGCGCATTTTTGGAACTCCCTGCCTGCTGATATAAAGAATCTTCCATCGCTCAGCAGGTTTAAGTCGGCTCTGAGGGGGTACTTGCTCGACCTTCAGTAAACTAAGTTTTATTTTTTATTTATATGTTAATTTATTATAATGTGACGTCCCTTATATAGGCTTAAGGTGTGATTGTATTTATTGGCTGAATGGTTAGTGAGTGAATGCTCTACTTGTTTTTATTATTTTGACTGCGTTTTTGTGCTACTGCATACGCTTTATTATTTTATTGCATTATTTATCATTTTTCATTTTGTATTTTAAATTAAAAATTTTATATACTATGACTGATAGATATTGTATGACTGACTTTTAATTTATAGGATTGCGTGTATTTTACTATATTTTTTTTTGATATCTGTGATATCACTTCTTTTGTTGTGACTTACTTATTCAGTATTATTAGGTTTAGTAACTGACTGTGATATCAATTGCAATATATTGTATTTATACATTGTTTTATGTGCAATATTTTATATTTATACATTGTTTTATGTGCAATATTTTTACATTTATTCATTGTTTATGTGCAATACTTAATATTATATTTATGAATTGTATTACACGCCCTTTGTATAATAATATGATATACAATAAATAGTATCTATCTATCTATCTATAACGTATATTTTCTTTCAAAAACATTCATTGAAAATGTTCTCATAAATAGCTTTTTTTGGCACAATTTTCTACTATCTGTGTTCTATTTTCATATTTTACCATTGGTACTGTTTGTCTAAAATCACCTGATATGACGGATGTTTTTCCTCCAAACAAGTAATTATTATCACATACATCTTTAAACATGCGGTCGACGGCTTCGGTCGAAATCTATTTTTATGTCATTGTGAATTCATTTCAGATAACAATTAACACATTTTTCATTTTTTTACCCATTCCGCTGTTTGCAATAATATTATATATTGTGTTTTCAGATATGTTCAACGGTAATTTAAATGCTGTATGTACTGTCATACTGTCTTGAAATGAATTAGCCGCTATACTTGTCCATGATACAACTGAATAGTTAATTCCATGAATTTTTAGAAAAGTTATAATTGTATTTAATAAGTAGCTTTTACCACTTCCACCTGGACCGTCTATACGTATATATATATATATATATATATATATATATATATATATAATTTTCAGTGCAGTTATATCCAAAATCAGTCTATATCCAAAATCATATCACAAATTTTGCTAACGTATTTTCGTTTCGTGAATCTTTTTTTTCTTCTCTTTTCTTTTTTATGAGGGAAGAGACATTATAAATATAATCTGTTAAACTCTGTAACTATTAATAATTAATTTTTAACTTAAAATTCAATTATTTTAAACAGCTGGGGGGGGGGGGGCAGATGAGCATCTACGATTTTACTCCAAAGATGTTTCAAAGTAGCGTTGGTCTGATGCGTAACGTTCGTGCTTTTCCTTTTGAGTGCGCGAGTTCAAATCTCGGTGAGAACCACTTTTTATAACTTTTTTCTTATTATTTTAATAATTTTTAGTACTTTTTTTATTTATATTTTTTATATTTTCTATTAATTTTAAAATTTATTTTTTCACAAGTATATTAAGTATGCTCGTTTTTTAAATTAATATTTTTAAATAAATTATTCTATATACGAGATAATTAAAAATATTAATAAATAAATCATAGTGATGTTTACAATACTACAGTTCAATTTTGTCTTTATAAACATATATCAATATATAATATAAATTATAACATAAATAAATATCTCAGTCTTATTTATTTATTGTAATTTATTGTAAATTTTTAAACTAAATTATAAATGAATTAAACTATAGTATTATAAAATAAACATCACTATTATTTATATACCAATATTTGTTATTACTACCTATAACAAATAATTTATTTTTAAAAAATTTTCATTAACAAAAAACGAGCATACTTGTGAAAAATTTGATTTTAAAATTATTATAAAAATACACAATTTAAAAAAAAATAAATATAAAAAGGAATAAAAAATATTGAAACAATTTAAAAAAAATTTTTTTAAAGTGACCCTAGCCGAGAGTTGAACGCGCAAACTCAAAAGGAAAAGCGTGAACGTTACGCACTAAACCAACGCTACTTCGAAACATCTTTGGCGTAAAATCGTAGATGCTCATCTGCTCCCCAGCTGCTTTAAATAATTAAATTTCAAGTTAAAAATTAATTATTAATAGTTACAGAGTTTAACAGATTATATTTATAATGTCTCTTTCCTCATAAAAAAAGAAAAGAAAAGAAAAAAAACTTCACGCAATGAAAATACGTTAACAAAATTTTCGACCTGATTTTGGATACAGACCAGCCGTGTTCGCTCGCGCCGCCACCCAAAAGCGAAGGCAACTTGAGCAAAGAGAGAATACGGCGCGAGCAAACAAAAGATATGAGAGTGGGCAGTCATCGAAGTTTACCACGCGAGTCATCAGTAAATGCCGTTCATGCTTTATTTACTCTCCATACCATCTTTTTTAGCATAAAGTAATCCAATACTGATATAGCTTCTCATCCCTATCATATTTATATAAATATTGTATATACTCGCGTAGATAGCAGTTTGCATGCTCTATTAGCATGAATTTTTTCTTTGTGTAACACGTGAAAATAACACGTGTTTTTTTTCAACAGGGTTCGTCTCCGTCTCTCTGTCTCCGTTTCTCCGTCTCCATATCTCCATTGTCTTATAGCTTAAATATAAATTGTATTCTAGTTGTTATAACTTAGCATAAAATTATTTGCGAAATTATTTAGCCTTGTTAATTTTCAAATGAATATTTTGTTTTTCATTCTTATTTTAATTACTTTGTTACTTCGTATATATTGTATTTTTTATTATCTTTGTAAACAAGTTGAGCCATACGGGGTCTTATCCCATGGCTGATAAAATAATAAATAAAATTCAAATCATCAACATTATTTCCTATACTATAATTTTCATTATTATTGCTCAATGTATTTTCTGCTATTTGGTAATAATTCATATTATTTTGATTTTGTTTCGTTTTAAATTTATCTTTGTTTTTTTCATAATACTTTTTATTTTTTTCTAAAGTAATTAAATCATCTTTTTTTTTAATGTTTCAATATTTTTTTTTGTTATTCAAATAATGTTGTTTTTTATTTTCTAAAATTTTATCTTTATTATATTCATAATGTGATTTGTCATGAATGCGTCTATGATCGTTGTGATTTTGTTGATATGCCAAATTCTTATTATTATTTTTCAAAGATTCTTGATTTTTTTCTATTGTTACGTGGGATTTGATCGATAAGCACTCCTATGGGGAGTCTGAGGGTGCAAATAAATTAAAGAATGTCGATATAAGATCTTAAGTTTATTAATAAAGACAATATATATATATATAAGAGAGACTACTTATAAGTTTACTTTAGCGCGTCCGGCGATTGTCTCACGCTTGTCGTCGTCTAAAAGGACGATGTAAGTTGCTCGCGACGAAGTGCCGAATCAGCGCTTCGCGCACCGTGCAACTTTTAGTCCGGAAACTCGGAGTCGCATTTCTCTGAGTTTCTACATTATTTTATGCTTTATACTATTCCTATACTTTAATATACGTACAATATAATGTACGTAGCACGTCCGAGGCTGCGAGGCTTCGGCCCCCGAAGCAAAAACTGTACACACAAATACAATTAAAAAAATTTATTATAATTAAGTTCCTACGTGTAATTGGTACTGTTTTTGTGTATCTATACGAGCCGATGCCCGTCCTATTTTACAATTTGATTTTTTTCTTTATTATGTTATATGTTTTTAAGAATATGTTTTTTGCGTATTTTATTCTAATTCTTTAACATTAAGTAATATTTCATTTTAACTAACAATTTACGTACTCTCTCTTTCTCATTTTTATATACAATTTTATAGCAATGTAAGAAAAATATTATAAAAATTTACAAGTTTTAATTAATTTACAAGTAACACTTAATACAATATTCTTGACTACTAAGTTCTTTCTTGTTTTTTGAAGATACGCATGCGCATCAAGTTGCACTCGATAAGATAAGAGTAGTATTTACACTTCTTTGGATAATATTTATTTTGGTTTTAACTCTTTTGAAGAATCTTCTCTTCTTCTTCTTCTTTGCTGTTTTGCTTTCTCATAGAGAAAGCATTGTATCGATAAAAAAAATTTTTTTCTATTTTTTCATTAATTTGTACATATTTGAACTCGGTGAGTCGAAAAAAGTGGTTTCCAGAAAATGTCTGTATGTATGTGTGTGTGTGTGTGTGTGTGTGGATGTATGAATTCAGTTAGTAAACTGTATCTCGAGAACTACTCGATGGATTTGCTTCTAATTTTCCATGGAATTTAGTTTTGTGACTAACTTGCTGGGAAGCTATTGATAATTTGGTTCTTCCAGCGTAGTTTTCATCCTAAAGTTTTAAAAAAAAAAAAAAATTCTATTTTTCGTTTTTTTGTTTTTTTTTGTTTACTACTCGATGAATTTGCTTCAAAATTTGCATGGAATTTATTTCTGATTGCCCGGATAAAATAAATTTTTAAAGACTGATTTTCTTAGCTCAGTTTTAATTTTAGAGCATTTTGAAATTTTTGAAAAAAATGTTTCTATTTATTAAGCCAATAAAATCTTAAAAACTACTCGATGGATTTACTTCAAATTTTCCATACAATTCAATTTTTTGATGAACTGGTGCGGAAGCTATTGGGAATTGGTTTTCTTAGCGCAGTTTTTTTTTTAGAATCATTTTAAGAATTTTTAAAAAATTTTGATTTTTCATTTTTTTTGTATTTTACGTAAACTACTCGAAGAATTTGTTCGAAAATTTGTATGGAACTTTATTTTGACTGCCAAAAGTATTCAAAATTTTGTAAACTAATTTTCTTAGCGCACTTTTAATTTTAGAGCATTTTTAAAATTTTTTAAATAATTTTAATTTTTAATTTTTTTCTATTTTACGAAAACCATTCGATTGATTTGCTCCAAAATTTATATGCAATCAATTCGCTACTATCTGAAGAAAACAAGCTTTGGAAAACTAATTTTCTCAGCGCAGTTTTAATTTTAGAGCACTTTGAAAATTTTCTAAAAAATTTTTATTTTTCATTTATTTTCTTTTTTGCGTTAACCATAATATAAATTTTCTTCAAAATTTTCATACAATTAATTCGCTATTGTCTGAAAAAAAAAGCTTTTGGAAACTAATTTTCTTAGCGTGGTTACAATTTTAGAGAATTTTAAAGATTTAAAAAAAAATTTCGATCCTCCTTTTCTTATTTTTTTTTATTCTACGTAAAGTACTCGATAGATTTGTTCTAAAAATTACAGGGAAATTATTTGCGACTGCCAAAAGAAGGGAAATTTTCAAAAATTGATTTTCATAGCGTAGTTTTAATTTTAGAGCATTTTTAAAATTTTGAAAAAAAAATTTTGAAAAGAAAATGTTATTTATTTAACCAGTTAGATCTCGAAAATTACTCGATGGATTTGCTTCAAATTTTGTATACCATCTATGTTTTTGTATAACTAGGCGGGAAGCTATAGAAAATTTGCATTCATAGTGTATTTTTTTTATTATAGAGCCATTTTAAGAATTTGAAAAAATTTTCAATTTTTAATTTTTTTTGTATTTTACGTAAGTTACTTGATGAATTTGCTTTGAGATTTCCATGAGAATAATTTGCATCTGCCAAAAGAAGGATAACTTTTATAAACCGATCTTCTTAGCGTAGTTTTCATTTTAGAAAATTTTATAAATTTTCTTAAACAATTTTCATATTTCAGTTTTTTTCCATTTTACGTAAAGTACTCGATAGATTTGCTCTAAAATTTGTATACAAGTTATTTGCTACTGTCTTTATAAACCAAGTTTGAAAAAAATAATTTTCTTAGCGTAGCTTTTTGATCACTTCTTTTGATTTCTGAGTAAATCTTGAAAATTTATAAAAGTACTACTGATTTAGATGTTGACTTGTATTATTACATTCAATTAAATATTTAAATATAATCATTATTAAATATTATAAATTAAATTGTTTTTTAATAAATGGAAAAAATATTTGAAGAAGAAGAATGAATTTCATTGTCATCGTTCTATTAAAGTACAAATTTATTAATAAATATTGATGTTAGACAATTTTTTTTATATTAAAATCACATTTAAATAAATATAAAAAAATAATGAAACTCAAAGAGCTCTATGAGAAAGCATTCCGCCAAAGCACTAGGCAGCGTTTTTTGTTTAGGTTTGAGTCGGGGTTCGAACGTGGATATTATTTTTTGCTGAACTTTTATGATAAATTGTTTACATGATTTTTTGAAATTGTATGACTTATCTGAAACAAAAAAATACTAGCTAATTAGTAGAAAAGGGTGCCCCCTATATTTTTAATCGATTAACCTTTATTTATCTATTTATTATTATTTTTGGTTTACTCCTTCCTTATTATAAAAATTTTTCTATGAAATTGATCACTGATTAATTAATATTATACTATGTATCCTTCAAGCTGCGTCGTATAAAATTTATTTACTAAATCTATGTGTTTTTTTGACAATTATTATCTTTTCACCTCATTTTTTTTTTTTTTTTTTTGTTATTTACATTTATTCTTAAGGAAAAGCTACGTCAATCAGAATATGGCCACGGTTTTAAACGCGGTTGGCTTACAATTTGCCTTTTTTTTAAATTTCCTTGTTAATAATACTTTTCTTTACTATTAGTATTTTTAGTTTTATAATCGTTGTTACTCAACTCAAATTTTTATTATTAAATTTCGATTTGTTCTTTTTCTGCTTTTTCTCATGAACTCTTTAGTAAAAAAGTCTTGCGTTTGATTCCTATTAATTTTTGGGATAATTTCAGTTGTGTAAGGTAAATATTTTTTTTTTCTAATATATTAGTCCATTTGACGAGTTCTTAATAGTTTATAATTATTTTTATTTAATTTCTTTTTTTCTAAGAAATTTGATATTACATGCATATGCCAGTTTACTGTATTAAACGGCATTTTTTTTTGCACTCTTTTTTCAATTTTCTTTTGCATGTTTTATTTGATTAATTCATTGATTATCATGAATTTTAATATACAACATAGAGAAGATTATCTTCTTATCATTATTATTTTTTTTTGTGCAATTCATTTCTTCTTTTTTTTGAACTTGCATATTTAATTACTTTTGCTTACTTTTTTGTTTATCTATTGGACTTTTATTTCTTTAAGGAGTAAGGGAATGTTCATAAGGAACTTTAGGCAAGATTTACAATTAATCTCATACTAATTCTTAATGTTTGAGTTGCGTAACTTGATTTTTTTTACTAATTATTAATGTGTTTTGTTACAAATTTTCCTTAATTAAATGACTATTAATTCCGGTTATTTAAAATGTTTTCGCAGCCCTATCCTGTCTGACGTTTTGCTGTACACTTGAATACTTATTTACTAATTTCCATTTTTTTTTGTTAATTATTTTTTTTAAATTTATTTACTACGTGTTCGATTCATTTATTTACATTCTAACATAATATTTTCATTTAATAATTTCAATTTTTTTTTTATTACTAATTTTTTTCATAAATTTTCCATTTATTTTTCCAATAAGCAGTAACCATATGTCGTTTTTCTTTTTCGTTCTTATCGTATGATGCATGCGTTCGATTCCTCCCTGACTTTGGGGGTGATACACAGTTGTACAGTATTTATTAATTCTGAATATTTCTGCAAATTCTTCGAGTAATTTATTTATAAAGTGCCTGCCTTGGTCTGTAATTATATCAGATGGCGACCCGAAATATGCTAGTACTTTTCTTGTAAGAGCGTGCGCTACTTCTTCTACGTCCGCGTGTACTGTTGATATTAAAATACAATACTTCGTTAACCAATGTACATTGCCTCTTAGCGCTTCTGCTACTTCTCCTGGTGTTTCTTCCCATATATTTATCTGTACACCTTCCCTACCATTTATTTCCTGTTCCTGCACATCGACTAAAAATCAAGCACGCATTTTTGTTATCATTTCTGGAATCATATTTAATATACTTCCTCGGCTACTTTCTTTACTTTGCGAAGTGTGTTGTGAATTATCTTGTGTCTCCTTTCCTTTTTCTATTTTGATGCCATTGTGTTGAGATGCTTTCGATTTTACATTTATTGTCTCTATTGGTGATTCTACGTCACAGCTGTTTCTATTATTTTTCAATATACTTTGATTTTTTGATATTTCACTCGCTGGCTCATATGTATTCTTTTCTTTTCTTGATGACACTGCATGTGGTTTATCTACTGGTGTACTCACTAAGAATTCCTTATCGCATGTTTGTACTTTTTCGCATATACGCGAGCTTACCGTCACTTTGGGCTTGACTTATTATATTTTTAGCTTGAATCAACTCTTTCTTTCTATCTGCTTGAGTTTTACGTGTTTTTAACACTTTCTTATTTCGCCTTTTCCTTTTGTACGCCGATCTTTTCCAGGGGTCTTTCTTTCTTTTTGCATAATTCCAATTTTTCTCTGAATCAGCATTACTCTCGATTTTTGCTTCATCACTTGCGTCTTGCATGAAAATTATCTTTTTCGGATTTTCCGAATCTTCTAAACTTGAATCCATTTGTTTTGTTTTATCTTAGCCTTTCTTATGCACTGCGCGTGTGATAAAAATTCTTGCTGGCGGTCCGCATTCGCTTGCGTTTGGTTCCTGATTTTCTTGCTTGTCTGCTAATTGATACATTCCTACACGTGGTAATTCAGGATTTTCTTCGCCGTCTGCAATTACCGGATTTCTAGACAATGCATCAGCTGCATTATTTTTCCTTCCTGGTTTATACACTACATCAAACGTATATCCTCGTAAAGCTGCTTTTAATTTATTAAATCTTAAATCAGGCTTTGTGCTTGTATGAAAATGCTTTAACGGTTTATGATCTGTGACTACTGTGAATTTTGTACCATATAAATAAGGTCTAAATTGTTCTCTTCCAAAAACTACTGCCAATAATTCTTTGTAATATACAGAATATCTAAGTTCGCTTCCTTTGAGACATCTTGAAGCATATACACAAGGTCGATCTTCGCCGATTTTTCCTTGGCTCAATATTGCGCCTATCGCATAATCAGACGCATCTGTTGTTACTATAAATGGTTCGCTTAAGTTAGGCGCGGCCAACACAGGCTCTTCTCATAGCTTCTCACGTAACGTGTCAAATGCTATTTGATGTTCTTCTAGCCACAGAAATTTTTCTTTTTTTGAACTTAAGGAGATGTAAAACGGACACTACACCTGTACTTATAGATATTAGCTTCTTTTCTATTTTATTGTTGAATTTCCAGAAAAGAAATGCATTAGCTTGTAGTATGTACCATGATGATTATTTAGATAAATTTTCAAATAAATTCATTCATTAGTTTTTAAGATATTTGAATTCTTGTATAAAATTGAAAAATTTCAATAAATAATTTTGGAACCCAAAATTCTCAATAACTAATAAATGAATTTATTTAAAAATTTAATTGATTAATCTTCATGGTACATATTACAAGCAAATGCATTTTTTTATTGAAAATTTTGCAATAAAATGTAAAGATAGTGAATATTTATAAGTACAGGTGTAGTGTCCATTTTACATCCCCTTAATTTATGTAACGGTCTTGCTATGCTTGCAAAATCTTTTATGAATCGACGATAAGAACCAACAAAGCCTAAAAATTGTTTTACTTTCTTTTTGCTTTCTCATAGAGAAAGTATTGTATCAATAAAAAAAAATTTTTCTATTTTTTCATTAATTTGTACATATTTAGACTCAGGGAGTCGAAAAAAGTGGTTTCCAGAAAATGTCTGTATGTATGTATGCATGTGTGTGTGTGTGTGTGTGTGGTTGCGTGCGTGCGTGTGTGTGTGTGTGTGTGTCTGTGTGTCTGTGTATGATTTCAGTACGCCAAAAATATCTCGAAAACTACTCGATGAATTTGCTTCAAATTTTGCATGCAATTTATTTTTTTGTCTAACTGGGGGGGGGGGGGAAGCTATTGAAAATTGATCTTCTTAGCTCAGTTTTTTTTTAGAGCCGTTTTAAGAGGCAGTCGAAACCTAATCGGTGACTGAGTTCGGTGCTTGTAATAAATGCTTATAATAATTTATTCATTTATTGATATGGTAAAAATATAGTCATTTCCTCTAGTCATGTATATAAAGAATAATTTAAAATAGTTAAAGCCAATAAAATATACAAAATATTGTTATAAAGCGAAAAATGCCACCTAACAATCGACACGACACTTTTTTGCATGCAGTATATGTCAAGTCAGTTTGATATTTGTAATAAATGCTTATAATAATTAATTTACTTATTCATATGGTAAAAATATAGTCATTTCCTCTAGTCATGTATATAAAGAATAATTTGAAATACTTTAAGCCATAAAAATATACAAAATATTATCGTAAAGCGAAAAATGCTGACTTGATATATACCGCAAGTCACCGATTTGGTTCCGACCGCCTCTTAAGAATTTTAAAAAAATTTTGATTTTTGATTTTTTTGGTATTTTAAGACTGCCAAAAGAAGAAAAACTTTTACTAACTGATTTTCTTAGCGCACATTTAATTTTAGAGCAATTTGAAAATTTTGAAAAAATTTTTCTTCATTTTTCTTTTATTTTATGAAAACCATTCGATAGATTTGCTCCAAAATTTGTATGCAAGTTATTATATTGTCTGAGAAAAATTAACTTTGAAAAACTCATTTCTCTAGCGCAGTTTTAATTTTAGAGCATTTAGAAAATTTTTGAAAAAATGTTTATTTATCATTTTTTCTATATTACACAAAAACCATTCGTTAGATTTGCTCTAAAATCATTATGCAAATTATTCGTTATTGTTCTAATAAAACAAGCTTTGGAAAACTTATTTTCTTAGCGCAGTTTTAATTTAAGAGAATTTTGAACATTTTTTAAGAAAATTTTTCATTTTTTTTGGGTCTTACGTAAACTACTGTAAGAATTTGTTTAAAAATTTGTATAGTAATTATTTGCTACTGTTAAAATAATAAAAACATTTGAAAACTGATTTTTTTGGCATACTATTAATTTTATTATTTTTCTATTTTACGAAAACCATTCGATTGATTTGCTCCAACATTTTTATGAAAGTTATTCGCTATTGTCTAAAGGAAATAAGCTTTGGAAAACTTATTTTCTTAGCGCAGTTTTAATTCAAGAAAATTTTAAAAATTTTGAAAAAAATGTTTTGTTACGGGTGGAATATTCTAGAAAATAATAAAGCGTAGAAGTATAAGAAATATATTAAACTAAATGAATAAGCCAGTAAGAAAGCGCTAACTAGACGTCTGAAACCAGCTAACAACAACTCGTGATCAAAAGAAATGATGACGAACTAGCCGACAAGTTAAGACCTGTAGAGAACGAACGAAGTGAAGCATGAAAAAACAGAAGCCACGAGGTAGAAACTTCTAGAAGAATAAAGGAGTGGGAAACAACGAACCCAGCAAATATAAATACGACCGGGCGAACCACGCTGCGGCCTACTAGGCTACGAGGCACTAGAGCACCAAGAAAGATGTAGACGACCAGAACCCGACCAGAGCATAGAGAAGCACGAATCCACGATCATCGTAGCGAAGACGTATCAGCGATTTTACACTTATAGTACAGTAGACATTTCTCTCTCTCTCTCGCGACTAACGTAATAATAAATCAAACAGTTTATTTTAGTTATCGTCTTATTGAATTAATTACCTTCACACAAATTGATTACTTGGATTTACCAAGCTTAGTCGTGATAAGAAGATACCCACAATATAATAAATCAATTACGTGAAAACGTAACATAAAAAAGTGGTGCTAGGTGTGGGGTATCGCTTGTGAAGGAAAATATATATATCTACAAGAAACAACTACAAAATTACTTGTGAAGGAAGTAACATCTACAAGAAGCAACTTCAACAGTACTACGAAGGAAGCCAAACCTGCAAGAAAAAGCCACGACGATATCACTTCTGAAGGAAGCATTAACTACAAAAAGAACTATTACAACGAGAGGATGTTTTACGTGTACATCGCTGTCATCACTATCTTGGGGTAAGTAAATTTTATTTTCATACCTTATACGTCCTACGAGGGGAATACGCGCGTGCTGCGAACTTTCAAATTATAATAATTATTAAATTGCATGTCTGAAAATTTTGATTTAATTCAAGTGAATTATTGTTTAATTTTATTAAAGTAAATACTGCATGAATTAACTATATTATAAATATTAAATTGCATGTTGAAAAATCTTAATAGTGAAATTTCATTTAAATGAATTATTAGTGCCTTAATTAATTGAAATCTGAATAAACTGACTAGGAGAGTGTCACACCTCCGGATCACGGATTTTGCTCAAACTTAGGGATAAGTTTTCAGATGATAAAATATGAAAAAAGCTAAAGTTATAGTCATAAATACTCAATATTTCCCTAGTTACAGGCAATCAAAGAAAATCACTAAAACAGTTACTAGATTTTTAAACGCATACAGCTCTTTAGCGTCAATTAACTTTTTTTAAATTAAAGCTGAGCTCAAATCCTTTCGAAACAGTAGTTACAGCATATCAAAATATTATTTTTTCCCAAAGTTAGAGCGCAATAAGGATTGGACCTAATTTCAGCTTTTAATATTAATTAATGTTTTTAAAAGAAAAATCAGGTCCAATGTTTATCACGCTCTAGCTTTGGGAAAAAATAATATTTTTACATGCTATAACTACTAATTCGAAAGGATTTGAGCTCAGCTTTAATTTAAAAAAGGTTTAAGCTTCCAGCTATCAATGCCGAAGAACCATATGCGTTTAAAAATCTAGTAACTTTTTTAGTGATTTTCTTTAACTGCCTGTAACTAGGGAAATATTGAGTATTTATGACTATAACTTTAGCTTTTTTCATATTTTATCATCTGAAAACTTATCCCGAAGTTTGAGCAAAATCCGTGATCCGTAGGTGTGATACTCTCCTAGTGAGTACAATATCAATAAGTTGCATGATAAACTTAGCTCGATTGAGCCATATTCGATTTTATTAAAGTGAATTTTTATTAAATTAACTATAAAACAATATTAATTAACACTAACATTAAGCTGCAAAGTGAGTAAAAATCTAATTAAACCACGTGGATAATAATCGGTTTTATTAAAGTGAATTTTGGCTACATCCAGTATAAAATAATACTAATTATTACGTTGCAAAAAGTTATTTTAACTTAAGTGAATCATAAGTGAATTTATTAAAGTGAATCTTGCTCGAATAAAATACAACAAAAAAATACATATATATATATCAACATATAAATAAAATATTAATAATACGATTGGAAACATCGCGTAAAACAAAAAAAAATGCCCGAAGAAACGAATAAACCGGATCAACGTGACGAAGCCGCGGGTTTTATATCACCATTAACGCTTCAACAAATTATGAGAACCCCGGAAGAGGAAGCACGCATAGAGCTTCGAAATGCATTAGGTTGGCAGATTGTGCAATCCAACACTCCGAAAATAAAGGTCTAATGGAGTTGGCATTAGAAAAATCAAATGCAATAATAGACGGCGGCAAACATAAATTAGAACAAGAAGACGAGAAATTTTTAGGAGAAGCTAGAATATATCTCTCAAATACATTGAAAAAAATAGACGAAGCAGTAGGAAGGGCAGACAAAGTAGCAGCTCAAGGATACAATGGAACTATACCTAAAGTATTTGCCAAAGCCGAAAAAGTTTCAGAACAAAATTTAAAAATCTCATCCAACCAGCAACAAGAAGATACAATCCATCGAAGAGTACAGGAAAGAATATTACAACAGGTATATGATTACGAAAGAAGACACGGACTCGATCACGAAGTGTCAATTCATCCTCCGCTAAAAGAGCAAGTAAATACTCAAACGACTAACGAAATTCAAATTGCACTGGAGCCTAATAAACCCCGTAATAGCGGCAATTATAAAGGAGATAACCTTCAAGGTATGGGAGGTGCACCTGCATGCGATAACTACGGCGAAGATGAGGATATTTTCATGGGTGATGACAACCATTACTTGCCTGCGAATATTAAATTTGTAAACTCAACTCCAATAGAGAGAGCAAGAGAACCCCCAAACAGTCTATCGCTATATCAAGCATTAAATACGATCCTCACTTTTGACGGAAATTCTGACGTACTACCATTATTCTGTAGATCAGTACGAGACATTATAAGAACATATGAGCCACAAGCAGAGATATAGGTATTAAATTCTTTAGCTTCAAAATTCAAAGGCCGTGCAGCAGAAGGCTATACAACACGGTTAACGCAGTATAATACAGTAGAAGGTCTCTTAGCTGACTTGACAAAACATTACAGTTATGCCGGTGGAGCTGACACTATATTAGCCGAAATAAAAATAATAAAACAAATGCCTGGCGAGAGTGCAGGAGACTACGGATTAAGAGTGCAAATCTTGCATAATCGTCTTCTTAATTTTTACGATGCTACCAGAACACTACAGCCTTTCGAAAAAACTACATATGAAAATCAAGCAGACAGGGAAGCTTTAGAACAATTTCTATTTAGACTGGAGGGGAACTACAGCATCAAGTACGGTCAAAGAATCCCACAACGTTAAGAGACGCTATACACGAAGCTATCGCGTTCGTACAACGTACAGTCGCAAGACGATTCATGCTGCAGCCAACTAACTCAGCAGAAACTACCTCAGAACTCTCTAGTATATTAAAAAGCATTGCAGATCAGTTGTCAACATTAAACTTGAGTAGCGCACAGCAAAATGCAAACATTAGATTAGCACCAACAGTTGAATTATGTGGTTATTGTCACATGTCGGGACATCAAGAGGCGCAATGTAGTAAAAAGGAATACGACAACAAGTTTTGCGAATATTATAAGTATAGAGGTCACACATATGCAGAATGTTACGCACTTGAAAATGCACTAAAAACAAGCAACGTCACGAGAAATAATTATCCAACGACGGCACCTATCATGCCTTGAGTAATTTATATGCGTTATCCACTGTCTCCCGCGACACCTGATATATATACGTCACAGATAAATGAGCAAAAACCTTATAATAAAGAAAACAGAGAATTTTACGGAAATTTAAATAATAAGAATAACTCACGAAATAATAGAAGTTTCAAAGGCAATAATAATTGCGATAACTATAATAATAATAGAAATCAGAATCGTTATCAGAGCAAGTCATGTCATCGAAATAATATTGATAATAACACTAATAATTATGATAACAATATTAATAACCGGCGAGATGTTTTTGATAGAGGATCAGATAATAATTTTAACTATAACGAACAAATAGATAATCAAGGTAATATGGAACCTTTAAACTTTCAAGATGCTCGACGACAGGGTCCTGTGGAGTCGAGCAGGCTAGCAGTCAGGCCGAGAGATATGAGCGGTCCAGCTTCCGAAAATGCACTATAAAGTTTATAGAAGCTGGGAGGAAGCCTCCAATAGTTGAGTTATGTGAACCATTTTTAAAATCAAAAAAAGGTCGTTTTTGCGTCGATACAGGAGCCAATGTATCAGTTATAAAAGAAAGTGTGATATCGAATTATATGTATATAAATTCACATAAGATCGTTACAATAAACGGTGTCATCCCCGGTGAATGCATGTCATTAGGACAGGTGAATCTATTTCTGAATAATATATTATGTGAAATATAACTAGTTTCAGATGATTTTCCAATAGATACAGATGGATTAATAGGTTAGGACATGATTGATAAATATAAAGGGCAAGTTAATGCCGCTCGTAAATGCTTAGAATTGAATAACAATATAATATCATTTAATGAAGAAGAATGCTTTATTGTCACTCCTCATACAAGACAAATTAATTATGCACGTGTCAAAGATATCAGTGAAGATATAGAATTCGTACCGCTCCAAGATTCAGGATCGGGCATCTTAGTTGGCAATTTTGAAGCCAAAAATAGTAAAGGCAAAGTGTATGCCATATGTATTAATATTGATGAAAGTGCGATAGAAGTAAAGTCGCCAGAAGTTAAGTTAGATGCATGCGAAGTCAAGAATATTATGAATAATGAAGAAATAATGTATGATGAAGAAATGATAAAAATGAATATTAATAAAAGAATAAATAATAATGAAGCGAATAAAATGATGCTACGTGTGCAAATTTTACATATATCTAGCGAGGAAAAAGAGAATAAAGCAGCAAAGGTATTTAAACAAATTGAATCCAAAATATCAAGGCATTTAAATAAAGAAGAAATAGAAAACATTAATGGAGTAACAAAAGAAAGACCATTTATAATTGAATCACCTGGAGAAAAATTAAGAAAAACACATTTAGTAAGGCATAAAAATCAGTTAATTACAGAAGTACCAGTAAAAACCAAAAGATTTAGACACCAACGGATAGAAGAATATTTGGAATCGGAAATTATTAAACCATCGGAGAACCCGCATTCCTCATTTTTTTTTTTTTTTTAATAATAAACGGGCATTTTCTGCTCAATAGCAATTTACGTAAACAATTAAAGACAATACAGTTGACGTATTATTTAACGTGGTGTCAGCCCACGGCAGAGACAGCGAAAAAGCGATCAGACGGGGAATCGATCCCGCGCCAACGGGAATACGAGTCACGCGCCTTAGCCACTACTCCACTGAACTCATTTATGTGGATAGTACTAAAACCACCTAAAGTTAATTTAACGCCATCAATTTCTAAATCAAAATGTTATTACGATCAAAAGCAAAAGATTAAACACCTTAGAGAAGGAGAAATGGTTTATTTAATGAAGAAACCAAAACATGAGAAAATGGATAAAGAATATGGATAATAACTATGAAATTCTATAAATAATACATAAAATTAGTAAAATAAAATTTTATCCGCGGCCCTCAGACGCCGAAGATCATCAAATATTAATAAAATATAAAATAATAATTATAGGATTAATAAAATAAAAATTTTTCCGCGGCCCTCAGACCCCGACGATCATACAATATTATAAAATAAAATAATAACTAGAAGGAAATATAAAAGATAAAATTACCTACACGTAAGTCATTCATTACAAATATACAAACATATATACATGTCAGTAAGTTTAAAAGCCACGACAGAAAATAAGTCAGTTCATAGTATAACAAAGTGTATTTCAATGTATTCATATAACATGCAGACTAAGTCTTAATCAGCAATTTATAAAATACAAAAGAAATTGATGTAAGAAAAAATTTATAGAAAAACAAATGATATATATATATATATATATATATATATATATATATATATATATATATATATATATATATTATTTTTATACACAATCATTATAATAATTATAAAATAACATTGCAAAAAAAAAAAAAAGAAATAAAAGAGTTGAAAAAAAGAGAGAAATTACGCCTTAATGAGCATTATTATTAAGTGAAAACAGAGAAAGGTTCACACTTATATTACACATAAGTTCATTTTAACACGTCGTAAAACAAAATTTATTATCAATGTATATGATCATTGTTAGTAATTCTAAAAAGAAAAAAAAATAATAATAAAGGCAACAAAATGTTAATACAAAATATTTCGTTATTCAAGATTTCACTGATATAATTAATAACAAATATATTTTAAGAAACCAATTGAATTTGCTATGTAGAATTATTAATGCCCCTTCTCCTTGCATTATATAAAAAAAAAAAAAGAAATCGACCAACATAAAGCACATAGAGTCTAGTGATTTCTTAGCATCAAGGAAATAAAAATACCTTGATCATCATGATTATAAACAAAAAAGAGGACAACAATTTTATGTACATCAAAAATAAATACATAAAATAAAAGAAAAAAAAACGAAAATTAAGAAAAAGTAAAATGCAAAACTCTCAAAAATCAAAACACGATCAACCTTCTACCCTAAGGATCATAGAGAAAAGTCTCTGATACGTTTGGTTCGTATCCAATACGCAGCCCAATCCCATGAGGAATGTGAGCGCGAAGTACACGAATCTGACATCTATCTACGACAATACACCTTCAAGAAAAAGAAGGAAAAAAAAATAGAAAAATAATACACACATATTATTAAGACAAAATGTGTACAAGCACACATGGGTGACACGACGTCATCTCACACAACCATGCGCGAGTATAAGTATGAGCCAGCACGCACACAAAGGTGACACGACGCCATTTCACACTACCATGCACGAGTATACGTACAAGCACACATAGGTGACACGACGTCCTCTATCACAACCATGCATGTACATGTGCCATCAAGTGTACAAATTACGAAGATCCGCACAAAGAGAAATGAAACACGTGCTCGATATATAGCCATGAAGTAAGAAAATTAATTAAGACGGTTAAACGCATTTACAATTATTAATATAACAAAACATATACGAAATCTAGATGTTCACATAATTAATTAATAAATAAAATTAAAAAGTTAATAAATGGAATCGACACATGACCTAAGTTAAATAATAAAAGTATTAATTAAATAATTAATTTATAGATAGAAATGATAAATAAATGCAAATAAAACGTGAAATATGGTTTAAAACCATATCGGGACAACATAGTACCAATATAGAGACAAAAAGCAACCCAAATATGAAAGTCGTAAATTAATAAATAAATGCTAATATCTCGGAAAATTACATAGATAAAAATTTCTTACCTGACCCTAATTTGTTAATTAAGGGTAGAATTTCGGGTCCAATATTAAAAACTTCAGTTATTAATTAATAAATTATTATCTCGAATACTAATAAACTTATCAATTGCAAAACTACCTGTAATTTTACAATGAAGCATAAGGGTTGTAACCCCATATAAATTGAAATAAATAATAATAATTAGCATTAACAAATTTAATGGTTTATATCGAATTTCAAGAGTTGCAAAAATGGAACTATACAATCATCTCATAAATAAATCCATATGCAAATATCATATTATAACAATTTTCATATAAACAATAAATTGTTTATAAGCCATTATCTCAGGACCTAATTACTTAATCAAAACAAAACGAAACTGTAATTTTGCAACTAAGAATATATTATTAAATTACATAATAATACTTGTAAGAATAATTATAATTGCATCGTTATTTAAATTATTTATAAAATTGCCTTAAATATACCAAGGGTCAAATAGTGCAAAAATGGTAATTAATAACCAAATAAACATAAAATAGAACACTGGAGATAACACAAAACTAATAAATAACCACTAATGAACAAAAAAAAGATCAATTAAAATTACTTGTCTAACGTATTGCAGGTATACAGGGGTTATAATATGCTTACAATCAAACCTAATATTACATAAATAAAAGATAATCCAGAAGAATACATTAGGAATTAATTATTTTAATTTGGAAGGCTCCAGCCATGGAGGGGTCCCCTATAATTAATCAGAAAAGAATGTTTTCAGATACAAATACAGACCCAAAGAAGTACATTCACGCAAACAATTGCATCAAATTCAAGAAATAAACTAAACCATCTACCAGATACTAACAAGTGTCAACGTCAACATCTAAAGTATCCACATTATAAAAAAATTATTGAAGACATAACAAAGAAGAATAATAAAATAAAAATTTTTGTTTCAACAAAATCCATATGTTCCAGAACTAAATAATAATGTATTAAGAGAAAGAGAGATATAGAATAGATTTCTAATCGTTAGGTACACTACACAACTCTACACAAAGATTATAACAGTTACCCATAGATATATAGGTGAGGTACACTTAATAATTATATAGAGTCAAAAAAAAATTTTTTCAATATAGGTAATTAATTGACGAGGACGTCGATACCGTGGCCTCAGACGTGTTACGGGTGGAATATTCTAGAAAATAATAAAGCGTAGAAGTATGAGAAATATATTAAACTAAATGAATAAGCCAGTAAGGAAGCGCTAACTGGACGTCTGAAACCAGCTAGCAACAACTCGTGAACGAAAGAAATAATGACGAACTAGCCGACAAGTTAAGACCTGTAGAGAACGAACAAAGTGAAGCATGAAAAAACAGAAGCCACGAGGTAGAAACTTCTAGAAGAATAAAGGAGTGGGAAATAACGAACCCAGCAAGTATAAATACGACCGGGCGAACCACGCCGCGGCCTACGAGGCTACGAGGCACTAGAACATCAAGAGAGATGTAGACGACTAGAACCCGACCAGAGCATAGAGAAGCACGAATCCACGATCATCGCAGCGAGAACGTATCAGCGATTTTACACCAGTAGTACAGTAGACATTTCTCTTTCTCGCGACTAACGTAATAATAAATAAAACAGTTTATTTTAGTTATCGTCTTATTAAATTAATTACCTTCACACAAATTGACTACTTGGATTTACCAAGATAAAAAGATACCCACAATATGATAAATCAATTACGTAAAAACGTAACAGTTTATTTTTCATTTTTTTTTATATTATAATAAAACCATTCGATAGATTTGCTATAAAATTTTTATGAAAATTATTCGTTATTGCCTTAATGAAACAAGCTTTTGAAAACTTTTTTCTTCAGCGCAGTTATAATTTTAGAGCATTTTGAAAATTTTGAAAAAAATTTATTAAAAATTTTTTTTTTTGGGATCTTACGTAAACTACTCTAAGAATTTGTTTAAAAATGTGTATAGAAATTATTTGATACTGTTAAAATAATAAAAACATTTGAAAACTAATTTTTTTGGCATACTATTAATTTTATTATTTTTCTATTTCACGGAAACTATTCGATAGATTTGCTCCAAAATTTTTATGCAAGTTATTCACTATTGTCTAAAGAAAATATGATTTGGAAAACTGATTTTCTCAGTGCAGTTTTAATTTAAGAGAATTTTGAAAATTTTCATACAAATTTTTATTTTTCATTTATTTTCTTAGCGTGGTTACGATTAGAAATTTCGTTGTCATCGTTCTTTTGAAGTACAAATTTATAAATAAATATTAATGCTAGACAATTTTTTTTATATTAAAATCACATTTAAATAAATATTAAAAAATTAATGAAACTCAAAGAGCTCTATGAGAAAGCATTCCGCCAAAGCACTTGGCAGCGTTGTATTTGTTGGTATAGGATAATTACGCACTGCTTCTATCTTTTAAGGGTCTGTTTTGATTTGCCCTTTTCCTACTATGTGTCCTAATACCTTCGCCTCGCGTCTTAAAAATTGACATTTCTTTGGTTCTATTGTTAGATTAGCTTTCTTAATGCGTTTTAAAAATCTTCTAAAACAAAAAGCGTGCTGTTCTAAATTTTCGGCGTGTATAATCACGTCATCTAAGTAAATTTTAAGCTCTGAACCTTGCAAGCCCTGCAAAGCTAGAGCCATTGCCCTACTAAAGGTCATAGGTGCTTCACATAACCCCATAGCCATACGTTTGTATTGGTATGTAACCGATGGCCCTGAAAACGCACTTTTATGTGCGTCTTTTGAATCAATCTTCACCTGATAATAGCCGTCCTTGAGGTCTACGGCGGTGATATAATTCGCTGACGCTAAATTTTCTAGGATGTCATAAATTAATGGCAGTGGATTGCAACTTCCCACAGTGATTTCATTTAGTTGGTGAAAATCTGTCACCAAACGCCAGCGTTTCCTGCCCTGAGAGTCAGGTTTCTTGTCAACTATCCATGATGGGCTACTATAACTCGACATAGATGATTCTATAATATCTTTCTCCAGTAACTCCTCTATTTCTTGCTGCATAATATTTTTTAATGCTATCAGGTAACGGTACGGTTTCACACGAACTGGCTCCTCATGTGTCATTTTTATTCTAGTGTCGTAGTTATTAGTATAAACTAATTGATTGTCATTAAATAATTTTTATAAGTAAAGAATCAAAATAATTTTGATTTTTTTTCCTTTTTTTTTATTTTACGTGAAGTACTCGATGGATACGTTCCAAAATTTGCACGATCTATTGATTTGCTTTTTCATTAATCAAATAAGCTTTTTTTTCATTATATTATTATTATTTTTTGATGTCAAATTTAATTATGAAACTTTATTAAGATGGGCTTTATAAAAATCTTAAGAAATATTACTGGTAAATCATTTTTTATATTAGAATTACATTTTAAACAATAAAGTCTAATTACTCGAACTTAAAGAACTCTAAAGCACTGCGCTAAGGCAGTTGACAGCGTTTTTTATTTTATTTTTTTCGCGCACATACTCTCACTTATTCATCAGAAACGTGACTTACCATTATATCTAAACGAATTCGTTGGTGGATAACTAATTTTAAAGGTTAGTGTTTAGCTTAACATCAAAAGCTCTATGTCAAATATGGAAAATGTGAGTTTTTTATGTCATTAATAATATACCATTTTTGAAGAAAAAATGATGTTTTCAACAAACATTAAGTAACACCTTGGATCATTACCGAGATAACGTGAGTTTTTAAGTCGTATGCAATATCGAAACGCGTTTTTTGAGATTAGTTTTCGACATTTGAGCAATATATTGTGGAAAATTGTAACCAAAAACTCATATTAAAGGGTATTTCGGGTCGCTGAACTCATTTTTTATCATAAATCGTACTTTGAAATTGTTTAAATACTCTAAAAATCCCAAAAATGAGTGGAAATTTGAGTTTTTTATCATTTTAACTATTTTCCACCCTTTTCAAAAATCTAAAAAAATTTATGATACTAAATTTAAATAAAAAGAAGACTTTGAGGTGAACTAAAAAAAATCGAAACGATAGTTTTTTTTCTACGCAACTTAGAAATTTTCAAACTAATTTTAAGGTTATGTTTTGGTTTCAAAAACCTCTAAAAATAATAAGCTTATGTGCGCATTATGATTCCCTTTAAGAGGAGGTCACGTATCTCTGTCCTTTTCTAATAAAAAAAATGATTTTTTTACGAAAACTAATAACTTTAGCAAAAAATGAAGAGAAAGCCGCATCTCGTATCAAAAAAAGCAATATTTTCTTTGATAAGAAAGAATTAATTTTATTGCTTCGTTCTCAAGAAAACCTTGAAAAACTTAAATCATAGAGGTTAGGGTGGACAATTTGGTTTTTCAAGGTTTTCTTGAGAACAAAGCAATAAAATTAATTTTTTCTTATCAAAGAAAATAATGCTTTTTCTGATACAAGAAGCGGCTTTCTCTTTATTTTTTGCTAAAGTTATTAGTTGTTGTAAAAAAATCATTTGTTTGATTAGAAAAGGACAGAGATACGTGACCTCCTCTTAATCTCGATTTCGAATCACCCAAATCGGTTAAAAATTCGTAGAGATATGCTTAAAAAACTGAAAATCACATTTTTTGAGGTTAGGAAGCCAATTTTGAGTCTAGCGAGCTGTAACTTTCAGGATTGGAGTTTTTGGACATGATAAATAAATAGGCCAAATTCTAAAAAAATCGAAGGACAGGCCATTTTAACGTACTTATCCAGCTATACTTTTTGTATGATTATTTAAAGTTTGATTAAATTTTCCAATGTGTTCATCGTTTAACATACTAAATTGCCCAGCGTATTCACCTTTACCTTTTATAATTTTTCTTCTTCGGCTAAATTTATTTTATAAGAATAATAAATAATTAATAAATTGTGTACTTATAAATTTAAATTATTTTAACTTAAAAATTTCAAACACTTCTAATAAATTATAAAAAATCCTGAAATAAAAATTTTAAATATTATTTATAAGGATTATAAAAATTTCTGATTGATAATTACGCTCCCCGACACATGTTTTTGCCATCCCTAGATGAAAATTTGATAACACACAAAGTTTTATAACTTCATAACCAATAGTCGTAGAGTGAAAATTTTAACGCAATTTTAAAGTTTGGATAAAAATCTTCAAAAAACCATTTTCTTTATTTTTAAAACCCACAAAATGACTCCTTAAACAACATTACAAAAAACTGAAAAAATCGAAAAAATTTTGATGAACTTCAAATTTGAATAATTTAAGGTGCGATTTTCGTAGGGTGTAAAAGCAAAATTGGTTTTAAAGAGTATTTATTCAGCTTTAAAATGAGACCTGTAACATTGAATTTGATCCATCTAAACTAATGAGAGACTGATTCTCGTAAAAAAAGGCTTTTTTTTAAAAATGCGTACATTTAAAAAATTAAACAATCTTGAAAAAAGTGTAAGTGGAAAAAAGTTGTGTTTTTGGGTACAGAATATAGATTTATGACTTAGAAATGATTTGAGAGAAAAATTTTTTTTTCTCCTTTCCATAACGTTAAAAATTTTAATTTTCAATGTCTTGGAAAAATGAAGAAATTTTTATTTTTCTTGAATCATTTCTGTGCTGTAAATCTATATTCTATAATAATTCTATATTCTCCCAAAAACACAACTTTTTTCTATTTTCCACACAACATGTAAGATTACAGTGAAAGATGCAATGCGAGGTAACAATAAAATATTGCTGCAAGGTTTCACTGCAACCTTGCAATAATGTTTCAAAAAAAATTTCACAAAAGTTTGCTGCAAGGTTACGATAAAATTTTACTGCAAGGTTTTAGTACAATCTTGCTGCAGTATTTCAAATGATAACTATTGGATTATAAGTTTAGAGAAAGATTAAAAATGAATTTAGAAATATAATATTCAAAAAGCTTCAAGAATTATGTGATATTTTTAACACTTAATTTTCTATAAAATATTTTCGTAAAAGTTTTAAAAATTTAATTTTTTAATATGTATGTTATATTTAAAAAAAATAGGCTCATTATTTTAAAATGAAAATAAATTATATTTCGCAACTTAAGAGGCGGTCGGAACCAAATCGGTGACTTGCGGTATATATCAAGTCAGCATTTTTCGCTTCACGATAATATTTTGTATATATTTATGGCTTTCAATATTTCAAATTATTCTTTATATACATGACTAGAGGAAATGACTATATTTTTACCACATAAATAAGTAAATAAATTATTATAAGCATTTATTACAAATATCAAACTGACTTGACATATACCGCATGCAAAAA
Source organism: Anastatus disparis (assembly GCA_017163975.1). Taxonomy (NCBI): domain Eukaryota; kingdom Metazoa; phylum Arthropoda; class Insecta; order Hymenoptera; family Eupelmidae; genus Anastatus; species Anastatus disparis. The sequence continues at coordinate 7,437,044 of JAFFSR010000349.1, read as the reverse complement.
ACTGTCGTGTCGATTGTTAGGTGGGATTTTTCGCTTTATAACAATATTTTGTATATTTTTGTGGCTTTAACTATTTTAAATTATTCTTTATATACATGACTAGAGGAAATGACTATATTTTTACCATATTAATAAATGAATAAATTATTATAAGCATTTATTACAAGCACCGAACTAAGTCACCGATTTGGTTCCGACCGCCTCTTAAGCTTTATTTTAAAATAATTTGAACATTTCAGTATCCTAAACATTTAACTTTTTTTATGAAATTGTATCAAAAATAATGTAAGACCTAACTTTGTATGAAAATAAGGGAATAAAATAATGATTCATACCTTAAGAAAAAGAATTTTATTTTTTGTCTTTAAAAAATACATTAAAGAAAGAATTTTTATGGGCATTGTTATTATTTCTATTTTTAAATTTTTTATCATTGATTATTTTATAATTCATTCAATTTTTTATTTATTTATTGTACTAATTTTCATTTTTGTATCACCCATTCTTTGAACTAACGTCCTCTATGCAGATGAACTTAAGCATGTACATAAATGTATAGTTTCGGGTTTACTAAATACATTTGAAAGATTAATTTTTTCACTATGTATATCGTTTTTTATCCTTTAGACCGCCGGGATTTTGAAAAAATGAAAAGTCGATTTTCCCTATAGAAAAGTGTTTTAAGGCCTACTAGGTAGGACCCTATCAAGGGTGGATATGTGCAAGTCAGGGGTGCGCACCATATGACGTAATCCCGTCAGTCTAGAGGTTAAATTTGATTTTTATAATATTTTCTTAGTTCAATTTCCAAAAGCATAAGCTCCCAATGAAATCTTGCAGAAACCTTTCATTACAATTTTGCGAGAACCTTTCATATCAACTTGCAGAAATCTTTCATTGAAGAGATTTTGCGCAAACTTCGGGATAAGTTTTCAGATGATAAAGTATGGAAAAAGCTAAAGTTATAGTCATAAATACTCAATATTTCCCTAGTTACAGGCAATTAAAGAAAATCACTAAAAAAGTTACTATATTTTTAAATGCATATAGTTCTTTAGCGTCGGTAGCTGCAAGCTTGAAACTTTTTTTAAATTAAAGCTGAGCTCAAATCCTTTCGAAACAGTAGTAACAGCATATCAAAATATTATTTTTTCCCAAAGTTAGAGCGTAATAAGGATTGGACCTAATTTCAGCTTTTATTATTAATTAATGTTTTTAAAAGAAAAATCAGGTCCAATGTTTATCACGCTCTAACTTTGGGAAAAAATAATATTTTGACATGCTATAACTACTAATTCGAAAGGATTTGAGCTCAGCTTTAATTTAAAAAAGTTTCAAGCTTTTAGCTATCAATGCTAAGGAAATATATGCGTTTAAAAATCTAGTAACTTTTTTAGTGGTTTTCTTTAATTGCCTGTAACTAGGGAAATATTGAGTATTTATGACTATAACTTTAGCTTTTTCCATATTTTATCATCTGAAAACTTATCCCTAAGTTTGAGCAAAATCCGTGATCCGGAGGTGTGACACTCTCCTAGTAAGTTAAATTTTTATATTTTTATAAAAAAGAATTAATTTAAGTTACGAAATGCATAAAAATTGTTTAAATACAAATCATATCATAATGAATTAGAAATATGTTCTACTAAATTGTATTTAAATCAATGAATAAATATGATAGGAATTCATTCTTTTTAATCGCGTGTTTCAATCGTGAGCCATGAAATAATCGAAAACAGTATTTGACGTTTACTAGAACTAACAACTGCACGGAGAAAGGAAAGTACTGTTAAAATAGGTACTAAATCTAGTATATCTAATTTATGTCCTAAGGTATTTAGAAAAAAAAATGACGATATAATTTCAATTAGTACTATAGCCTGAATTTTAGGGACTAATGTTGGTACTATTATATTATGAAGCGATAGCATAAATTTTCTGTCAACTTAGTGTCTTTTTTTCGGTATTAAGACTGACATTCAAGGGCAATATTTCACAGAAAATGTGATTATTAATCGCTTTTGGTGCGGCTTTTTCTGTTAGTAAAATTCAAAATCGATAAATATAGAATTATTTATATAATATATAACACTTTTATATTACTAATAATTAATTTTCTAATTCGTGATATTTAAGGAATAAAATACATGTTTATTTGACATACTTCGCTTTAAAGTAGTTAGCTCTTAACTTTAAAATTAATTATTAGTTATTTAAAATAATTATATATTATATGATTTACATTATATTTATCAACTGTTTAAAATTGTTTTGAAATTTAATGGTTTTTACGTTATTAGGTATTAATTATATTCAAGTTTCATACTTAACAACGCTGCAGTCCATATTATATAGGTAATAGGTTAGTATGAAGTAATTTAGTTCCGTAGTACAGAAAAATGCGGTACTATACCAAATAATTTTTGGGATAAGACGCGTTAAAAGTATACTAATATAGGTTGTCTTAATTTATGTACTGGATATCAATTAAAAAACAACTAGTAATGTTTTTTTCACTACTGATTCAAGTTCGTACATTTTTTTAGGTATTCTTCTTTCTTTGTGTGCGCAAGTGCAAATTCAAGATTAAGTTTGGAACTTGATAAACTAAGATTCGCCTATAAGGTTCGAATTCATGAACGTGATTTCAGTATTGAGTATAACTTGGAACTCAAATATCTTTACTTGGTTATTAGCAGTTACTCTTGTTGAGTGGGATGTAGAGTTGAAAAAAGGTGGAAAATGGGTGCAAAATGAGTAGAAAATGAGTGTTATTAAATAAAAGGTTGAAAAATAAGAGTTTTATGGGTAAGATATGGGGGTCAACGACTAAATTTTTTTACAAGCTATATTATATAGAAAGATCTATCTCTTCATACTATAAAAAGTTTTTGCTGCCGTTATCTACGCTGCCGCCGTGTATAAGAATGAATCGTGGCCCCAGTTAGCTGAAATGTAGCTAAAATTCATCTGAAATTTGGTTAAAATAGAAGCTACAAGTTAGCTAAAAATTGGCTAAAAAATAGCTGAGAGTTGTATAAAAGTTAGCCAAAAGCTAGTTAAAACTAAGCAGAAGTAGGATAAATTTACTTGAAAATTAGCTGAATTTATTCTTGAAGTCAGTTCAGTTATACAAAATTTAGATAAAAATTGACAAAACGTCAGTCAAAAATTAGCTAATTGAGTCAAATTTAGCTGCATTTAGAGATGTGCTGTTAAAAAAAAATTTTCTCTTTTGTCCAGAAGCTAATCAAGTGTAGACTCTAATATTATATCATAATTGAAGCCTATACTTTAAAGAAAAGAGAAAATGAAGAAGGATAGGTGAAGATGAAGGGGTAAAAGAAAAATAAAGGAAGAAAGAATAGAGAGTGAAAAAAGATAATAATGCAAAATATAGTGAAACATAGATGAAGAGAGAAATACATACACTAAAGCCCAAATAAGACCCAAAAAATGAGGCCTAAAAGAGTGCTTGTATCTAATAACTAGTCATTATATAGGACTTAATAAAGAATTGCTATTCTTATTACGAAAAAATGCGCAGATCCGTAGGAGCCAAGAGATGTAGAAAGAGGTAGTTTCATTTTAATATATAATGACTACTAATTATATACAAACCAATAGAAAAGGTAAATCTGATTAAAAGAAAAATTACACATACCCTTAGAGCATATATACTATGGAGGAAGCATGCCGTGTTAAAAAGTGTTGGCAACTTTAGGATGGAAGAAAGAAAATAATGACTTACATCCTATCTCTCTCTCGTATCGCTCCCGTAAGCGCTGCACCAGAGAGACACTAAGTAGTTATTTTCTTTCTCTTTTACATTATCGTTACAATAGCCACCACTTTTCCATATAATATGCTGCCTCCACGTATATATGTTCGAAGCACATACCTAAAAAATGCACGAATCTGAAGAACCGGAGATTCGTAAAAAAAGAAGGTAAATATTTTAATTACAATAATATTTAAAATTCACTAAAGAGTAAATTAACTTTTGAATATTGAATTTAAATATACGTTATCGTTTATGTAAACAAATATTAAGGAAAAGCTTAAGTTTATTACACATACAATATAAGGCTAAGTTTGAATATGTCATATATGGAATGTCATGTAGTTCTGTTGGATTACATGTAACTAAATAAACATCACCGATTTTCAATAAAGAGAAAATATATGTGATTTAATATTTGAAATAAAAGTGGCAAAAACAAAAAAAGAAAATAAATTTCAAACATAGATTTACTTTATACTAAAAATTAGTGAAACTAAATAATATAAAGTAATGGAATAAAACCAGGAACATTAAAAAAATAGAAAACTTAAGCTTTGTTTCCCAGAATATTTCAATTTTAATTTTACCTAGGTAAAAAAGTAAAGAATTTCCTAAATTGTATGTAAATTGTAAGGCACAATTAGCATCTCGCATGAAAAAATTTATTATATCCGCCAGGTAAAATACAAAAAAAGGAGAAACCCGTATTTTTTTATTTTTCAAAAAATGATAAATTGCACAAGTTACAGCCGGCATAAGTGAGTACAATTTTGATATATATAGATATATCACCATAATAAATGACGTAACGAAAGCAAATACTCTCGTGACATCACACAGTTTTAACTGCCTCTATCTCTTTGAGTTTTTTATTTTCATGAAAAAAGAAAAAATACGTGTCCTTTATTTTTTCTTTTTCTTAATGACGAATATAATGGATTAAAAAGAAAAATTTTATGCAACATTCCAATTTACAAAAGTCGAAAATTAAGCTCGACTTCATAGCCGACTATGAATATCACATATAATTTTGAACTTGAGTTTCGTTTGGATGTTGAATTCAATAGACATCGGACAGCAAAATTTTGGAATGTATAAAGAGTTACATGTAACGTTTAACATAATTAAAGAACGGCTCTTACGTTTAGATTCTTTACCTTAATATATGACTATGAATTTAAACGATGAAATTAAAAATAACTTTTTTACGTGAAACATGTTTAAATAAATAAACAAATTTCGTGTTAATTTCTAAATATAATATTTTCACATATGTATTTTATACATACGAAATACTGAATTTAAATACACAATTATTAGATTAAAATAAAATAAGTAGATAAGCTATGGGGTTTCTGGCTTACTGCATTTCTGGCTCACTGCATTTCTGGCTCACTGCATTTCTGGCTCACTACATTTCTAGCTCACTACATTTCTAACTCAGTGACTCTGAGAGTCAGGTGAGTTAGAAATGTAGTGAGCCAGAAATGCAGGTGAGCCAGAATGTCGTGAGCCAGAATGCCATGAGCCAGAAATGTCGTGAGCCAAGAACCCCATAGCGAGAGGGCGAGCTGCCGGCGGCCGGCTGCTGGCTGTGATAAAGCTGCTGCGAACGTTTCATAATTTTCATTTTTTAATATTTTTTTAACTTTTATTTTTTAATATTTTTTTTACTTTCATTTTTTAATATTTTTTTTAACTTTTATTTTTTAATACTTTTTAAGGGGAATCCTCATACCGATATAGAGTTCTACCTTACCTACATTTAAATTATGAATTTAAATAAAAATTTAACTATTCATGATTGAAATTCGTAGGAGAGGCACATTTTTAACATGCCAAAGAATTTATTGCAACGTTAAAAGACAATATAAGGGTACAAATAAAGGCGAAAACTGCTTAATACGATTAACTTTTCAATGTAGTTATGAATAATCGTATTATGCAGTTTTTGTCTTCATTTTCACTTTTATTCTGTCTTTTAACGTTGCAATAAATTCTTTAGAATGTGAAGAATGTGCCTCTTCTATGAATTTTAGTCAAAAATCATTAAATTTTTATTAAAATGCATAATTTAAATGTTGATTAGGTAGATCTCTGTGCCGGTATGAGGACACCCCTTAATATTTATTTAATTATAATAAATCGAATAAAAATTATTTAAGCATTAAAAAAAATTTTTGACTTTGGTCGGAATCGAACCCTCGACCCTATGGACGCGAGGCGAGCGCGTATACCACTACGCCACGGAGCCACCGTATTAGGGAAATCTTAAAACTTGTGTAATAGCAGTTTCCTCAAATTTTATATTATTTTAACATTGACAGCTATCAATTTATTAAACTATAATGAAATGGAAAATTAATTATTAAATTATGTTTATATACATTTAGAGATTAAAAATGATGAGATGTATGAAAACTGCAACATATTAGTAAATATACTTAAAGCTTAGAATAAAAATAATAGCGATCTACTTTATCTACACTATGCTTGTGTACACTTGGCGGAAAGGATATTTTTCCGAATGTTAACCTCAAATGGCAACATCGCATATTCTACCACAGGCATAAGACAATTCTAAATTATAAAGCAAATTTCGCATCATCGTTACTTATTACTTAATGACATAATTTTAGTAAACAAACAATATTACTTTCTTTTTTCATAATCCGAATTATAATTTTATTAAATAAAATTTTTATTTCTTAGGTCAATAATCATATAGAATCTAATATTTTGTATTTAAATTATATAAGCAATAAAATTTGAATTGTTATCATTTGAATTTTGCATGAATAACCTATGAGAAAAAACAAAATAATCATGATGCGAAACTCAATACATGATTCGAAGTTTTTTTATGTCTGTGGTAAAATATGCAGCGCTGCCATTTGAGGTACACATTCGGAAAAATATCCTTTCCGCCAAGTGTACATATAAGTTAATACTCGAGAGTCTAGTAGGACTAGTAAAAAAAATGTGATATTATTTTATTATACATTTATATTTGAGATTAATAATAATAAAGTGTTGTATTAAAAATAATATTGAAAGTTATTTATTTCTTCACTTACACTTATACTTGAGATTTGTACATTTCAGAAATGTATGTGCTTGTGTGTGTGTATTGGAGTATTTAATATACAGAATATATATAACAAATAGTCATAGAAATACTTTCTTCTAATCAATTAAAGTACAGCAAACATGCTAATTTCTAGATCCATATTTCTTTTAGTTTATAGATCAAATATATTGACTGATAGCTCTCCTCATAACTACATTTTCAAATATATATATATATATATATATATATATATATATATATATATATATATATATATATATATATATATATAAATTAATACATTAATAAATTAATTTTTCTTTTACCCCAAAACATATTCTCACAGTCCTTATGAGTGTATTCAGATATAAAAATTATTAAAAGCATCTATATTAAACTATTTTCAGTTGAAAACATAAGCCTGAAATTTATTTATATTATATTTTACTTCAAACCACATAGTATAAGATTTAAATCAAAGCCATTGAATCTTATACATTATAATCACAATGAAGAATAATTAAAATCTTATTTTATAGTTAAACATATCTATAGAAACAATTAAAACATCATTTTAGATGTATTAATATCTATTTCAGAATTTTTAGCTTTTATATAGCAATATAATGAATTCATTTTTAGCTATAACTTTTTTGAATGAAATTTTAAAGTTTATAAGTTGTGTTATAAACAAGTATTTTATCTTCTTCTATAAGTTGAAACAAACTTTTAGTAAAAATTTTAAAGCTCTATGTTCTCTAGTTTCAGAGATATAAGATATTTACTATTTCAATTTTGAAGGATTACAGCTATATTTTGAAAAAATTAGTTTTAGTGTTTGAAACATATTACTTAATCTTATAAATCATTGATTATAATGTATAAGATACAATAAGTTAAATCTTATTGTTTATAACTATTTTAAAAAGATTTGAGTATAAATTTTGTATAGCACTATAAATGGATTCATTTTTAGCTATAACTTTTTGAATGAAATTTTATAGTTTATAAGTTATGTTATAAGTAGATATTTCATCTTCATCTATTAGTTGAAACAAACTTTTAGTAAAAATTTTAAAGCTCTACGTTCTCTAGTTTCAGAGATATAAGATATTTACTATCTCAATTTTAAAGGATTACAGCTATATTTTTGAAAAAATCAGTTTTAATGAATTTCTACCATTTTAATGCTTGAAACACATTACAAATACTTAATCTTATCGTTAATAACTATTTTATAATTAAACATCTCTATAGAAACAATTAAAACATCATTTCAAGTGTATTAATGTTTATTTCAGAATTTTTAGCTTATTCGGCCTTTTCCACTACTATTCATTTCTCATATCACAGAAACTAAAAGAGATAGAGATCTGAAAATTTATATATAACTTTGTTATGTTTAAAAAATAATATAGAAAGTTATTCCAAGACTCTAAGCTGATTATTTCATCATTATTACTTAATTTCGAAGAGATGTACTAGACTAGCGAAAGATTCAATTTCTCATAAAAGTCATTTATTAGACCAATTTAAATTTATATTTGCATGAAAGTTGTAACATTTTAAATATATTTATTGAAAATCATTATTTAGTCTTAATAAAATTCTAAATTATTAAAAATTAACCTTGAAAAAGAAATTGTCTTTGTTTTTCAAGTCTCAAACTGTTTAAGCTTTAGAAATTTTTTTATTTTAACTAATATAATTAGGTTATGAAAGGAAAGTTCATATTTTTATTAATCTAAAGTTGAATTTATTGAAATAAAAATATAAATTACAATAATAGTTCGTAAGTGGTGAGAGTTCCAACCAATGTTCTCACTGGCATAATCAATCATCCATATAACCTCAACAATCATTCCTAACCTTGAAAAATCTATCATGTATTTTATCTTTGTGATGAACCTTGCTGACTGAAGCGAACCAAAGAAATGAATTTCAGAATCAAGCTCACCTTCTTTTATACTCATGAAAAAGGTTAGGTCGAAAGTGGGGATAGAACTTCAACGCGTTTCTTCCCTCTTCGCGCGCGCATGCATTCCCCCACCCAATCCTCGCGTATATAAGAAGGCGCTTTCGAGAGAGCAATGAGTCCGGCTATTTGCCTTGCACATCCACTAAGTACCTCATCCTAAATGAACCTTTTACTGAAGGGTCAGTCTTTTATAATGATTCTCCCACCATTTGGGTCTCCCACTCACACATGTTTTCAAACGTTATCACTGATGGTGCTGACTATCCGATCGGGTAGATGTTTCAGATAGAAAATATTCTCTCTGTTTCAATTCTGGAGGGACGTTCAGAAAGCAAAGAAACTTTTGATTTTGTATGGTTGATGCTTCAACATTTATTTGAAGCATATCACCCCCAAGTTAATATATATATATATATAACCAGCTTCTCGTAGTTCGTTAATTATAAAGTCTATCTCCTTGGTAGTATACGGATTTGTATTAGTTGGAAGAATACGATTATGTAAGAATATGAAGGCGATCAACTAATACATTGGGGTCGTCCCATTCTCCAATTCCATAATCTTTCAACAGGAGATCACTCATGTATTTAGATGAAGATGCGTTACTAATAGAATGATCTGATGAAGTATCATTGTAAGAATCTATGGAACTTAATTTTGCTTTTTTAAATCTATATACTGGTAAATTTTTTAAGTTAGATTTCGATTTACAATTTTCGAGTTGAAGAAAAGTATTATTGGAAGAATCTGATGATGTATCACTATTAACATCGTTAGAACTAACTTTCGCTTTTTTACATCTTGATACTGATGCAGCGTTATTACGAAGTTTCCTTTTATAACTTTGAAATATGTTGTACTTTTTATTCTTTTGATAATTTTCTATTTCATCATCAGAGCTAGAATAACTATCTTCAAGTATTTTTGATTCTGGATACCTTTGCTGATTGATGGAATCAATATCATCTCTCCTCGTGAGTTTATCATTTGTATGATGTGTATTGAGAGCATCATTAGACTAACGTTTTTCCTTAAAAATCATATTTCTTGTTACATTTTCTTCCTTCACAGATGTTATTGTATGGTTATGTGTTGTACAATTTACAAGTTTCATGTCCTTCGTTACAGCACGACTTAAACATCATTTTGAATAGTAAAGATGACACTTCCAGTGTATATTACCATTCTTCATAACTTTATCCTTATAGAAAGGAATGCCATTCAAAAGAAGTTTATCTTTTCCTCTAGAACTTTTTATAAGTTGAAGAGATGTATTAGGCGTGAATTCATCAGTAGTATGCGAAACAACATCAATCTTTGAATCATTCGTAAATAGAGTTTTTTCTCTTGATTAGAATCAAATATTCGACAAATATTTGTATCCAATCGATTAGGAAGTTTGGATTTAATCATCTCTCTTAATTTTTGTTTCGAGAAAGTTTGCCATGTTGATAGCTTGAGCTTATCATGCATACTGTTCGTGAAATACAAACTCAGCTGTATTTATAGAAAATAACGGGTCATGCAAAACCTTTTTAACAAGATGATTTACAAGATACTAAGATGATTTAGAATACTAAGATGATTAAAAAAAAAAAATCTAGAAATTATAAAAAAGTCGATGAGAGTCGATGAGAGTCGATGTAAGTCGATGAAGAGTCGATGTAAGTCGATGAAGTGTCGATCAAAAGTCGATGAGAGTCGATGAGAGTCGATGAGAGTCGATGAGAGTCGATGAGGTGTCAATGAAAAGTCGATGAAAAGTCGATGAGAGTCGATGAGAGTCGATGTAAGTCGATGAAGAGTCGATGTAAGTCGATGAAGTGTCGATGAGAGTCGATGAAGTGTCGATGAAAAGTCGATGAGAGTCGATGAAGAGTCGATGTAAGTCGATGAAGAGTCGATGAAAAGTTGATGAGAGTCGATGAGAGTCGATGAAGTGTCGATGAAAAGTCGATGAGAGTCGATGAAGAGTCGATGTAAGTCGATGAAGAGTCGATGAAAAGTTGATGAGAGTCGATGAAGAGTCGATGAAGTGTCGATGAAAAGTCGATAAGAGTCGATGAAAAGTTGATAAGAGTCGATGAAGAGTCGATGAAGTGTCGATGAAAAGTCGATGAGAGTCGATGAGAGTCGATGAAAGTCGATAAGAGTCGATGAAGAGTCGATGAAGTGTCGATGAAAAGTCGATGGCTCAAGAAATATATTGACCTGAACAGCGAGTAGCGGAAGAATGCCAAGAATGAGTTTGAGAAGATGCTCTTCAAACTTTTCAATAACGCTGTTTATGGTAAAACCATGGAAAACGAGCGAAAACACGTTGATATTAAGCTCGTGAATAAGTGGGAAGGACGCTACGGTGCTGAGGCACTCATTGCCAGACCAAATTTCAGTAGTTGCGCCATCTTTGACGAAAATTTGGTAGCGATTCAACTTTTACGAACGGAAATTTGCATCAGAAAACCTATCTACATCGGGCTCTCTGTACTGGATTTGTCCAAAACTCTCGTATGCCGCTTCCATTACGATTACATGCTGGATAATGTTGCAAAAGGAAAAGGAAATTGCAAGCTATTGTATACAGATATGGATAGCTTGGTATACGAGATGACCAACATCGATATGTATCAAATCAGAAAGAGACATCCACGAATTCGACACCTCTGACTACCCCCAGCCTAATCAGTTCAACATTCCTCCTGCCAATAAGAAAATTGTTGGTTTGATGAAGGACGGATGCAACGGAAACATCATGCTGGAATTCGTTGGACTGAGGAGTAAAATGTACAGCGTCAGAGTCGAAAATCAGAAGACGATAAAGAAAGCCAAGGGAGTGAAGAGTTCAGTAGTCAAAGCAACCATCACTTTCAATGATTACATCGATTGTTTGAAAACGAAAGAAATCAAGATTCGAGAACAGAGAATTTTAAGATCTCGCAATCACCAACTGTACACTGAGAAGGAGACAAAGATCGCTCTCAGTGCGCATGACGACAAAAGATTTCTTCAAGAAGAAACTACGGAACTCTTCCTTGGGGCCGCTACCTAGCAAGATTACGAAATCCAGAACCAGCAGATATTGAAGCTGCTATCGAGCCGCTAGATCCTGGAGTGGGGGTAGCTGAGCCGCTAGATCCTGGAGTGGGGGTAGCCGAGCTGCTGGATCCTGGAGTGGGGATAGCCGCCGTGGTAGGGAGCGCTCTATATGAACAGGTGCAGAATCGGCCGAGCGTCATTCAGTTTGCTGACTCTTCAAGAAAAGACGCACTCAAGAGAGCCCATCAACCAACCAGTGCAGAAGCAGGTAGTAACAAGAGATCCAAAATTGACATTTCTTGAATTAAGGTTAGTATAATTCTGTTTATTCTAATAGTAATTTAGGTTTTCAAGTGTTTTAATAGAATTTGAAAAAAAAAAATTTAATGTTTCAATATAGTATTAATAAAGTTTAAATACAGTATCAATACAGTATCAATATAGTATCAATACAGTATCAATACAGTATCAATACAGTATCAATACAGTATCAATATAGTATCAATACAGTATCAATACAGTATTAATATAGTATCAATACAGTATTAATATAGTATCAATACAGTATTAATATAGTATCAATAAAGTTTAAATATAGTATTATTAAAGATTAAATTAGTATTGATTATATTTTTCAATCAAAAATTTGTTTTTCTGTTACAGATAAGATGGACATTTCTAAATTGAACGTCATTGCCCGAGGAGGATTTCTTCCTACTAAAAAGATCACTGAACTGACAGAAGGCACTTCCTATACGGTCACATATTTGAGACAAGTGAAAACTCGCTTTGGACCCAAGATTGTTGCAGAACTGTGTGAAGAAATGCAAATCTTCTTACCTAAAAAAGTGTCGGAAGTTCTTGAAAAAAATCAAGAGTTTTTTGAAAGAATGCAGAATGCTGCTAATAAACTTAAACTTTGTGTAGTGTTCAAAGGAGGTTATGTCCTCGAATTTTGTAGTGTTTAGTGTGTGTGTAATAAGTGTATAGTTATGAATGTTTTATTCAAATAAGTGTTTAATTATTAAAATAAATGTTACAATAAATTCTGTTTGATTTTAAAAAGTGTTTATTTATTTCGTATTATCCAACATACAGTACAAAATACAAGATTTATGATATAAGCTCAAATTCTCTGATTAAAATAACACTGGATTCTTTGTGAGTATTAATTCTATAAAAAAAAAATAACTAATTTCATTTTAATACAAAATATTTATTGTGCATCTGCTTTATCAATCCAACTATTGTGAGAATTGTCAAAACCAAGCCACTTTACAAATACTTTATTTCCACGTCTTCTGAGAATCTTCTCTACAAGATAGTAATCTGGATATTTGACGCTTTGTAATTCTTGTTCATAAAAGCCACCAGTGATTGGGTGATCTTTGTAATCCTGCAAGAGGTAAGTAACTGGTTTTGTTCTGCGGACCTGGCGCACGGTAAATACTTCAGTTGACCAGTTGGGTGTGTATCCTTTCTCGAATACTTGTTTTAACTTGCTTACTCGTACTTTGTCACCAACTTTAAACTTTGGCTTCTTTTCTGTTGAATTAACATTACGTTTGAATCTTTGAAGAACTTCTGCTTCGTTTTCAGCTGTAACATCTTTTGGTTTCATACCAATAGTCCGATGCTTCTCATCATTGTACTTGACAATCAAATTGGAAAGAATATCAATCCACTTGTAGTTACCACGCAAACTAAACTGCTTCCACATTTTGTTTTTGAGAGTGCGATTGAAGCGTTCACAAATAGACGCTTTGGGATTGCTATAAGTCGAGTAGAGATTGATTTTATATTGTTGCATGAGATTCTGGAAATTTGTATTATAAAACTCCTTGCCTCGGTCGATGTGAAGATTCTTCGGCACTCTACCTTTTGTCAATACGGACTTCATAGCAGCAGAAACATCTATACCAGTTTTTTGTTTTACAGGAACAGCCCAGGCGTATTTTGAAAAAAGATCTATAACTGTAAGCATGTATTTGTAGCCTTTGTTTTCTCGAGAATAAGGTTGCATCTCTACCAGATCAGCTTGCCATGTCTCGTCCAAACCTCGCACATCAAACTTTCGACGAGGATAATTACGACGTGCTGGCTTGTGAAGCTCTTCTACAAGTCTATGACGTTGTTCCATCGATGGTTATCGATTGACTGTTTTGCACTAACAGAGATAATGCCTCCTTTTATAGTCTCAAGCTCCAACTGACTTTGTATGAATTTCTTATCTAGCTTTTCTCTGTGCACCTCTACAATTTTATCTAGGTTATTGAGATCACTTCTCAAACTAGATATTGAATCTAATAATTTTTTAACTTCCAAACGTACGATACGCTGTAAAGTATCTAAATTTACAGCTTCATTGAGTTGATTAGGTTATGCGAGATTACAAAGCCTCTTATTTTCCATATCATATTGTCCATCTTTTGTGAGTTTATAACCAATACCCGGAGGTCCTCAACTACCCTCGCTTCGTTTGAGATTACGTCCGAATACATCGACGCTCATTGTGATAATGCATGGTTTAGGTGTCTACACCTCAATATATATAGCCTCCTTCACGTAACTCTTCTATAATTGAATGTATCTCATTTGTATGACTAGGGTTTCCAGCTTCTCTTTCAGCAATGAGTAATCGTAGTCTATCAACGAGTTCGTTTGGATCATCCCAGTATATGTAATCCATTCTCGTATCTCTTCTTGCAATTTTATATCGAGGTAACGATCCTCCTCTTTTTTTCAATAAAAACAAAGGACTAATGATACTGTCGAATTTCTTACTTTTGTGCGTACGAATAGACTTATCACTTCTGTAGCGTCGTTTGTGAGCATTAGTAGTTTCAAGAATCTTCTTGTAATTTTGCATATCATTAGTGTTTATCTGACCTCTATCGGGATTTTTCGTAATTAACAATTCTAACAATCCTTTAGTTTTTGGATATTTTTGATCTTTTATACGAATGTTTTTACCTTCGAAAAATAGAGGTGAGTCACCAATTAAGTAACTATTACCTTCCTTGCGCACTTCATAAACTTTATCCAATTGTTTTGATTGATCCTCATTGAGCATATGAATGTACTTATTATCAAGCAATAAATCATCTTCTTTTTCTAATTCCTGCTCACTTGCAGCTGATTCAAATTCAGTATCAACTTGTCGAATAGTATCGTTTAATGATGTATCATCATTATCAATGGATGAATAGGAATGAATAGAAGACTGCAAGAAGGAGGAATAAGTATCATTGTTTTTCATGACTTTTTTTTATTTTTTGCTATGTCACGTATAAAATCATTATTTTTCTCAGTAGTAGCAACGAGTTTCTGAAGAGGATCAACGATAGGTTTGAATGTCTCGCCAAATGCTCTTTCAATATTTTCTTTTCCAAACTTCAGCAAGTTATATTTTCGTTTAATTTCATTGCGTGCTTGTACAAGTTGATGTAGAACATCTTTCTTCCGTCTAATGTCAGCCATGTTGACGCTTCAGCGTACAATGATGAATTGTTTTTTTAGGACTATGTGCGCGCTATATTTATAGCAAAACAATCAAAGCCTTTTCTATATCTACCAGAATTGATCGAACTATCTTTGTCGATCATAAAAAATCCGTATTTATCATCAGTCCAACACATGGAGCATAATTCTTTGAATTGGGCGTAAGTCATGTCAGAATTGACGTGATCGTCGTATAAGTGTCTCAAGTTGACGTCATCTTGACGAAAAATCACCAACAAATTGACATTGTCTCTGACTAGATGTTTTGGAATTCGAGCATAAGATTGACAGAGATAGAAACAATCAACATCTTTGTGTCTGCCCATACAGAAGTAAGCTCTGATATTATCTTGTTTTTCACAGGCTACATCATCAAAAATCATGACAGAATTTGGAAGCGCAATATCAGGGGCTACAACAGATTCGTGCTCACTAAAGGGAAAGTATTGTACACCTCCTAAAGGCTCTAGGAGGTCCTTCAAAAACTTGCACTTTGGTTGATTCAAAGACTTGGAGTACACATAAACGTTTTCGAACCTGAGACCGTTGGGATGTCTTATTAGTGCTAAGAGACTATTGGTTTTACCACAATTTGATGGACCGCAAAATACAGCTCGAATACTGTTTGGAAGTAAGTCTCCATGCCTCTTTAATTTCTTCTCATGCTCCACGATAGTATCGAAATTTTCTATCGGCAGCTTAACGGATTGTTCTTTGAAATTCATTATGACAGCACGTCTGACATACGAATGCTTGACCAGCTATAAATACAGGGCTTTTATACCCAATGCCTCAGTCTTCATTTAGTCTTCGAAGTGTGATGATCGTATATAGACAACGACGACGTGGTCGCGGTTTTGTCAACAAGCTTCTTAATAGTCTTCCAATCAAACTTCATATACCCGGCTACCAATACTGTGGACCCGGTACAAGATTAGCTAAACGTTTAGCTAGAGGTGATCCAGGAATCAATCTTCTCGATAGAGCTTGTAAAGAGCACGACATTGCTTATTCACAGAATCGTGATAACGTAGAAGCCAGAAACGCTTCTGATAGAATTTTAGCAGAAAAAGCTAATCAAAGAATTTCATCAAAAGACGCTAGCTTTGGAGAAAAAGCAGCTGCATTTGCAATCAAAAACATAATGAAAGTAAAGTCTCAATTTGGAATGGGCATGAAGAAGCCTTCTACTACTTTCAATACAATAGTAAAGGCTGCATCAGAATCAATTGTTCCTACAAAATGTGCTCGAAAAGCCATTCTGTCAGCTCTAAAAGGTGCACGTAATGCTGTTAAAAAAGCAGGTGGTAAAAAGAATGTGAAAATTCCACGTACTTTACCAGTTCCAAAGAAAGTAGGAGGTTCCTTACCATTTCTTATACCAATCTTTGCAGGTTTGAGTGCTGTTGGTGGTATAGCTGGAGGTGCTGCTGGAATCGCTAAAGCGGTAAACGATTCCAAAGCTGCTAAACAACAATTAGAAGAAAATAAGAGACATAATATAATGATGGAAGAAATAGCTCTTGGTAAAGGCCTTTACTTGAAACCATATAAAACTGGTCTTGGTCTTCGTATGAAACCAAAGAATTCTTTAAAAAAAAGATCCTCAAAGTAAAATTACCTCAAAGAGCACTCACCGATGCTGATCTCATCAAGTATGCAAAAATCCTAAAAATCTCAAATTTTCGAGGAGTATTTATGAGAAATGCTATGCCTATTAATGGACCGCACTATAGAGAATCAGCTATTATTAATCTCGATGATGCAGATGAACCTGGAACGCATTGGGTAGCATATCGCAAACGAGGAAACGATGTTGTGTATTTCGATAGCTTCGGTGATCTTCAACCTCCTTTGGATTTAATGACATATCTGAGAGTAGACAACATCAAGTATAATCCTGAGAGATATCAAGACTTTGATACTTTTAACTGCGGTCATCTTTGTCTAAGATTTTTGAGCAACACTCTTGATATATAAAGAAAAGAGTGATAAGTATTTGTTCATTATAGGTACAACAATCATGGCAGATTCATTGACTTTGAGTCTTTCAGGCACATCATCTGTACTGGAAGAACAGTATTTTCCACCGATTGAACTCTCACCTGACAAGAATTACGTTCTCGGATTAGTTGCTTTCATGACATTCAATTCTATACCTAATATCGACAAGGCTAGTAATCTATTCCACGTTGAACTGGAAGAAATTGTTTTACCGACTGGTAGTTATGAGATCGAAGATATAGAGAACTATCTCAGTGAAACATTGACGACAAAAAGTATATCAATCAGTATTAAACCAAACAATAATACACTTCGTAGTGAAATAAAGTGTAATCATCCGATTGATTTTCGACCAGAACATTCGATAGGACCTTTATTAGGCTTCGCAAAACGTGTACTTCCTGCTGACGTCACGAATCATTCAGACTTACCTGTAGCTATCCTGAAGGTCAACGCTCTTCGAGTCGAATGCAATATCGTCTCTGGTGCCTATATAAACGGTGGACAAGTGCACACGTTACATGAATTCTTTCCTGCAGTCCCACCAGGATATAAGATCATTGAAGTTCCATCACAGGTCATTTACCTTCCAGTCATCGTCAAGAGCATAGATCATTTACAAGTGCGCATAGCCGATCAAGACGGGAATCTAATAAACTTTTGTGGAGAAACTATTACAGTTAGATTACATATTAAATCAGTATAAAAAATGGGCGTGGTTTATGACCATAAAAATAACAAAGGGTATATAAGTAAATCAAGATGGCATTCGAACATCAGTCGTCATCGACAAGTCAAAGTATTAACACGGCAGAACATTCAGTTTTTGAAAAGCCAAGGCTTTAAAATAAGAGCTCCTGGTGGAAAATCACGTGCTTAATTTTTTGCTGTTTTCAAAGAAATGGAGGAAATTCTAAACATAAGGACAGGAGTAAGATTGGATGAGACAATAGCTCACTGTGAGGTGCACGCGTACCAGCCTTACACATCGTCAAATTTCAATAATAGCGATGAAATTCGCATATCTATTCAACATCAAGATTTAACTCTTTTGCCTTCGCGGAGTTCTCTACACATAGTGGGAAAATTAACTCAACAAGATGGCACTGCTTTAGCAAGAACTAACTTAGTTAATAACGGCATCTGTCATCTATTCGAGGAAGTTCGCTATGAAATTAATGCTATAGAGATCGATCACTGTAAGAATGTAGGATTGACTACCGTTATGAAGGGTTGGGTATCACTCAATCCTAGTCAGAGTTTGATTATAGAAAATGCTGGTTGGATTGATATAACGGAAACTCGGAAGATCATTAATAACAATGGCTATTTTGATATTTTCATACCTCTCAGTATGATTTTAGGCTTCGCCGAAGATTATCGCAAAATCATAGTCAATGTTAAACATGAACTTATCCTCACGAGATCCAGGAACGATATTAACGCAGTAATACAAACACCGAATGCTACTAATGCTTACGAAGATTTCAAAATTCATCTTTTAAGGATCGAGTGGCTTATGCCTCACATACAGTTATCCAATGAATGTAAAATTCGCATGCTTCGACAAATCGAGAAAAATAAACCTATCTCAATGAGTTTTCGTTCCTGGGAATTATACGAATATCCATTATTACCTGCATCAACGAGACATGTATGGACAGTCAAAACATCTAATCAGCTGGAAAAGCCTCGTTTTATCATTCTTGGTTTCCAGACAAATCGAAAAGGACAAAAAACTGCTAACGCTAGTCAGTTTGATCATTGCAATTTGAGCAATGTAAAACTATTTCTCAATTCTCAATACTATCCTTACGGAAATATGAATCTTGATATTGTCAATAATCAGTATGCAATATTATACGATATGTATGCTAATTTCCAAAATGCATACTATGGGAAGGAGTCCGAGCCAATGCTGAAAAAATCAGATTATATCAATCACATGCCACTGATAGTCATCGATTGTTCAAAACAAAATGATTCTCTAAAGAGTGCTCCAGTTGATGTTCGTCTTGAATTCGAGACCAAACAAAACTTTCCAGCTGGAACTCCAGCTTATTGTCTCATCTTACATGATCGAATTATAGAATACAACGCCATAAGCGGTGATGTCAGAAAATTAGTCTAAAGGAGTGGAGATTGTCTGCGCAGTAGCCACAGCTTAACCTCTACTTAAGAGAACTCCCGAACCAGCTCGAGTCATTCATTTATCAGACTCTGCTAAGTAAACTTAAAATTCTTTATCAAAGAAATATGGATCTTGATAAATTCAATGAGGCAGCTCGTGGACGCGTCCATCGTGCCATTGGGAATATATTCCCCTTGAAGAAAGATCAGACTTATTATGTGAGTGAGTTTAGACCAGTTAAAAGTAAGGATAAGTTTAGATTGATGACAGTTTTAGATCATGAATGGCCCATTTTTATTCCATCTCGCGCATGCAGAGCCTTACAGGAGAATGAGGAGTTTTACTTCAAGTTGAAAGAGGCCATTAAAAATTACAAGTTGTTTGTAAAGTATTTAGATGATGACAACGGAAAAGGTCTCGAGTTCTCCTTGGCATAAGCGCTTGGAAGTTAATGGAGAGGTATACGAGTCACGGGTGCACTTCTCGGAGTAAGAGGTTCACAAGTGGCGATTCTTGGTTGTACCTCACAGATGGGGGCGAAGGTTGGGGCTTTCATCACTTCCTATAAAAAGCAAACACATCGTGATTCACATTCGTTTCATCATGTGACAGACACCAAGTTGCAACACTGAAAATTCTTCAGAGTACACTCCTTTTCCTCCTCCTCATAAAAAATGAAGAATGAGAAAATGATGAAGAAAGAGTTCTATGAAAAATATAAATCACAAATACCATCTAAAGATATAAAATATAAAAAGCTTTAGGTGCTTGAATGTGTTGTAGTGTAAGATACTGCGTTCAAAGCATGCGATTGACTTTGGGATTTCCCCTAGAAACACTATATCGTTTGTAGCTCGCTTTAGCTTAGTCTCACCTCCCCTGCGTCAATCTAAGATGGGAGAAGTCGCTACTGTTGAGGTGGGCAGAGTCTTAAGAGCCACTTAAGAGAGCTCATCGGTCAACCAACAAAGAAGCAAGCAGTTGTAAAAGATATCATTATAGTATCAATACGGTTTTAATATAGTATTAATAAAGTATCAATGCCGTATCAATAGAGTATTAATATAATATCAATTAAGTATTAATACAGTACCCATACAGTATCAATACATTATCAATTCAGTATCAGTACAGTATCATTATGGTGTCAATACAGTATCGATATTATATCAATACTGTTTTAATATAGTATTAATAAAGTATCAATACAGTATCAATATAGTATCAATATAGTATTAATACAGTATCAATACAGAATCAATATAGTATCATGACAGTATCAAAATAGTATTAATACTGTTTTAATATAGTATTAATACAGTATCAATATAGTATTAATACAGTATCAATATAGAATCAATACAGTATCAATATAGTATTAACACTATTTCAACATGGTATTAATAAATTATCAATGCAGTATCAACACAGTATTAATACCGAATCAATATAGTATCAATACAGTATTAATAAAGTATCAATAGAGTATTAATATAGTATCAATACAGTATCAATATAGTATTAATACTATACTGAAAAAAAAAATTCGGTAGGATTGCTTTCTTAAAAAATAAATGGTTTCCAAGCTTTGTTTTAAGCATGGTGTTTACCTGTTTTGGGCAATAATCTAGCCCAAACAGGCAAAGCCGCCCACTCAAAGTCACTGTAGAGCAGCATGCCCTCTGAAAAAGTTTTAATATCGCCTACTATAGTCAGTGATGGATTATGAGGATGCTTTATATATTTATAGATATCAATATATTATAATATCTATTAGCCAACTTCAGAGTATACAATATAATCAGAGTAACAGCAGAATATATTATTCTATAGTATATACTCTAAAGTTGGCTGACTGATATCATAAAAGCATCTTCGAAATCCATCACTGGCTATAGTAAGTAACTTCCCCCAAAAGTGTCGAGCAGTTTGCTTCAACACCAAGTGGCGCGTCGGTACTGCTTTTCAGTCAGTTGCTTTCCTAGAGTTTTTTCGGTGTATTTTAATATAGTATCATACAGTATTATTAGAGTATCAATAGTGCTTGAATTGAAAGTTCTAAAAGCTGAAATGACTAAAAGCAACCAATTTAAACTATTTTAAATTAAAAAAAAAAAAGTAGACAAAGTTTCTTGTTGCATGTGAATGTTTCATGTGAACTTATATGCATGCATTAGAATGGTGAAAATCAAGTAGATCACTATTATTTTTTTCAAGTTATTTTAACTTTTACAACTATATTATGCACTTATATAATGCTAATAAATCATGGTTAATATTTGTTGTAATAATCATTATTTTTAATTTCTAAGTGTATACGTATATACATATATATTATATATTATGTATTTATATATATATATATATATATATATATATATATATATATTTGCAATTAATAATTATTAATGTCTAAATAATTTATGAAAATTATGATACATTCCTATTATACAAGTTTTAAAATTTCTCGAGTAAGGTGGCTCGGTGGCGTAGTGGTATACGTGCTTGCCTCGCGTCCAAAGGGTCGTGGGTTCGATACCGACCGAAGTCAAAAATTTTTTTTAATGCTTAAATAATTTTTATTCGATTTATAATAATCAAATAAATATAAAAAAGTATTAAAAAATAAAAGTTCAATAAATATAAAAAAATATTAAAAAATAAAAATTATGAAACGTTCGCAGCAGCTTTATCACAGCCAGCAGCCGGCCGCCGGCAGCTCGCACTCTCGCTATGGGGTTCTTGGCTCACGACATTTCTGGCTCACGACATTCTGGCTCACGACATTCTGGCTCACCTGCATTTCTGGCTCACTACATTTCTAACTCACCTGACTCTCAAAGTCACTGAGTTAGAAATGTAGTGAGCTAGAAATGTAGTGAGCCAGAAATGCAGTGAGCCAGAAATGCAGTGAGCCAGAAATGCAGTGAGCCAGAAACCCCATAGCTTATCTACTAAAATATTTTGGTTATTTTAAAATTCGAATATTTCAAAATATCAAATCAACATTTGCAATTACCCAACAATAATTTTTGCATCAAATGTAAATTTTTAATGAAATATAAATATTACGAAATGTATGTATCACAAGTAATTGTAAGAATAAATAAATAAATACATCTATTTAACCATAATAAATAATTTTATTAACCTTTTAAGGACGGGGATTTTGACGTTGAAATTCGACTTTTTTTTTAAACAATATTTGTGCATAAAATGAAAAAATATATCACGTGGAGTGCCTGATAAAATTGGTGGTCGATATATCGACCAGTCCCGTCCTTAAAAGGTTAATATTTAACAAATTTTCAGTGTGTTAATGTATCAACCATCGGGGAGTAACTCACTTTGCTTCACAACGATTTAATATTTATTTAAATATTTATTTCTTGCGCACGCACCATGCTAATCTTTTGAATTACTACCTGTCCAACCTTAATACATTAACGCAATTATTTACTTTTCACAATTCGGCCAATCCTGTCTACAGGCCGTCCTCGACCTTAAGTGCGCTAGTTTTTGAGCATACATGTTTTACAAATGTAAAGAATACAATGTTTTTACAATTTAAGTTTATAATACATTAAATAAATAATTAATCTGATTCATTATTAGAAATTGAAATATTAGCTTTGTCAGTAGGAATTTTCAATAATCGCATATTCACAGGTTCCCAAGCCCCTTGATAAGGTCGCTGCGTCATTTGATAACCTTCGATATCCGCGACAACATATCGATCGTTTCGTAATTATTTTATTATTTGATATGGTCCTTTAAATTGTGGAATAAGCTAATAGGGAACTCCGGCTGTACTGTCAAAATTTCGTATCATCGCCCAATCGGCAGTCGCATATTTACGCATAGTTTTGGTTTTTTATCATAATAATTTTTATTATAATCCTGAGCCTTTTTAATATTTTTGTAGCCTTTTCTCGCATGACTTTTAAATCTCTGGCTTCTATTGCAAAATCTTCCCTTAAAAATTCTCGAATTTCGTCTACAAATTTATCCCTTTGCTCTACTCCGAATAACAATCTACTAGTTGTTTCGCCAATTGCTTTACAGATTGTATTGTTAATGGCATACTCAGCATCACACAAAACTTTATACCAATTTTGTCCTAACTCATTGTCAGTTAATTCACTTAACATTGCCTTTAGCACGCGGTTAACACACTCAACCTGCCCATTGACTTGGAGTGATCCTGTGGCTATTAATATGTGTTTAACGCCGCGCTTATCTACGAAATCTGAAAATTCAGCTGATGTAAATGCATTTCCCCTATCTGATGTAATTACCCGTGGCGTACTATAATATACAAAATATTGTTCAAGGCTTTTAATTGCATCTCGACTATTTGTTGTTTTTGTTGCGTACAATTTCACAAATTTTGTAAAATAATCAATTGTTATAAAAATATGTTTCTTTGCAACAATCTTTTTATCTATTGGCCCATTATAATCAATATGTATTTTTTCAAAAGGTAGAGCTACTCTCGTTTCACAGTGTAGTTTTCTTTTAACTTTACCGGTAGAAGGAGAATATGCAATACATTTAAGGCAGTTGCGTACATGACTAGTTATCTTTTCTTTAAGTTTTGGAAAGCAATAATTTTGTTCGATAATATCGTATACTTTATCGATTCCTACATGTCCCATTCCATCGTGATACTTGAATCACACATTCGATTCCATACTACACGATACATAAAATAATAAATTTTCACTTTTTTTTTATTAACTATCATATTTCTAAGCTCGAAAAATTTATTTTCTTTATGTTCCAATTCATTGCGCAATCCCTTAATCGTCGGATCCTGAGCTTGGCACAAAGAAAAATTCAATTCAAAAGAATTATCTTTAACTACTAAAATCCCATTAGCTCTGCTTAAACAATCAGCATGCAACATTTTTTTACCCTCTCGGTATTCTAGTATATAATCATAATCTAAAAGATTCAGAGCCCATCTCTGAATACGCGGGTTAATATCCTTTTTTTAACGCTAAAATAAGAGAAGTACAGTTAGTAGCTATTTTAAACTTGATACCATACAAATATATTCTAAAACGCCTAAGAGAATAGATAATCGCAAGTGTTTCTAACTCAAAACTATGATATTTGCTTTCTACTTCTGTTGTCCTTTTAGAATAATAAAACACCGGATGAAACTTTAAATCTGATTTTCGCTGCATCAGCACCGCCCCAAAACCTAATGAACTTACATCGCAGTGAAGTTTAGTCTCGTCTCGTGGATTGTAGACGAATAAAATAGGTGCTTCCGTCAATTTTTGTTTTAATGTTTTAAAAACTTGTAGTTCAGTCTCGCCAAAAACGAACTTAACATTCTTACGCAACAAATCATACAAAGGCTTAGCTATAATAGGAAAATTGTCCATCAACTTCCGAAAGAAAGAACATAAGCCTACAAAATTTCGCACATCTTTAATATTTGTTGGTACCGGAAAATTCAATATTGCCTTGATCCCACGTTTAGTTGGACGTATACCCTTTTGCGATACGCAATAACCTAAATAATCTATTTCAGTAAATAAAAATCTACAATTTTCAACGCGAATTTCTAATCTATTCCTAACAAGCAGTTTCAATACCTATTTCAAAACTTGCATGTGATGTTCAAGCGTTATCGTTGCCACTAAGAAATCGTCCATATAAATGACAACTTCGCCACTCTCGAGCAAACTTTTAAAAATTTTATTTACATAACGAGTAAATTTTGCAAGGGCTGGCTTTAAACCAAACGGAAGCCTAAGATATTCGTATTGCCCGAACGGAGTTATAAACGAAGTATACTTTATCGAATCATCTGACACTCTAATATGATAAAATCCGTCTTTTGAGTCAAGCAAGCTAAAATACTTTTTACCCTCTGGCAAATCTAACGGATCCTCTATAAGCGTTAACAGGTGATTATCTGTAGCTATTAACCTTTTAAGGACGGGACTGGTCGATATTTCGACCACTCAAGTATCATGATATTTTTGAGTGATTTTGAGGATAATATTATGTTAAAATACTCAAAAATATTATGGTTCTTGAGTGGTCGAAATATCGACCAGTCCCGTCCTTAAAAGGTTAATTCATTTAATTTACGAAAATCGACACACATTCTAGATTCGCCGTTTTTTTTCTTTGCTAGTAAAATTGGTGACGCATACTCTGACTCGCTCGCTCGTGTAACATTTTTAGCCAATAAATAATCAATAATTTTTTTTACATCATTTTTTTCTACATACGATAATTGCCTGAGAGAAATGAAATGGCTGATGCTCTTTTAAAACAAGCTTAATTTTATCATCTACTTCAGGTTTTTCAGGCCTTTCAGGCAAAATATATTCTTTTTAAAATAAAAACTTAACCTCCTCCTGTATTTCTTTTGTAATCTCATTATTTATTAATAACTCATCAGTTATTTCATTTTTTTCATTTGTTACATCAATATTCATCATTTCGAACGATTCATTTAATTATTTTTCATTTATTTTTAATTTAAATCCAAGCTCATTTAATATATCATGCCCCAATACAACGGCAGTTCCCATAGTATTATTATCAATAACGTACAAATCTAAATTATCTCTCAAAAGCCCGTTTTTGTAATTTAATTTTTCCAAAAATCTTTAATTTAGAATTATTTATTCCGTGAAATTTTCAATCAAAATCTTTAGACTTATCAATCGTGTTATTTAGAACAAATTTTACTTTTACAAAGCTAATTGGACTTCCCGTATCAAACAATGTGTCTAAATGAAAATAAAATTCTTCGCCTTTACATTCTAACTTATACTGTACTTTTCGTTGAAAGTCGTCACCTT
This sequence comes from Anastatus disparis, assembly GCA_017163975.1. Classification (NCBI taxonomy): domain Eukaryota; kingdom Metazoa; phylum Arthropoda; class Insecta; order Hymenoptera; family Eupelmidae; genus Anastatus; species Anastatus disparis. The sequence continues at coordinate 7,410,707 of JAFFSR010000349.1, read as the reverse complement.
CTATACTTGTCTCTGCTACGTGCGTTACCTGCGATGAAATATTCTCTTTCCCTTTCAAACAGTCCTTCGAGAAATGATCTTCCTCTCCACATCTGTAACAGGATTTTCCTTTCTTTGGCTTGATACAGTTTCGAGAAAGATGACCAACACCCTGGCAGTTATAACAACGCATCACTCTTCTGCTAGTTGCTCTCTGTTCTTGACTTCCCGAAAGCTTTGTATTTTTGCCTTCTTGTATTTGTATTGTCGATTTTAAACATTTATTTTTATTTTTGCCTAGAAAAGTTCCTGTGGTTCCTTTAGGACGCAACGACGCCTTCTCGAAAGCTTTGAGTAATTCCTCTATTTCTTCAAAACTCTGCATTTTAGCTTGATTTTTCAACCACTGGTCGGAAATTCTCTTAATAATAAAGTCAATCATTTCTTCGTTTTCAACAGGCACTTTATTTTCCATGATGACTTTATCATGTACATACTTACTAAATGATTCACTGTATTTATAAGCGCGCTCCTCAAACTGTTTGCGCAAAGTGAGTTTACGCGACTTGTGATCGAACATTCCCTTCATACTTTTAAATAGGTCATCAAGCGTCGCTTCAAAATTATCTGGCTTCGAAAGAAACGACTTATATGCTTTGTCCTTCATTCTTGCACTGATAAGAACTTTCGTTTCATCGCCGGTTAATTTATAAGCATTTTTCACAAATTTTATTTGCCTTTCTCAATTGGCATACTCGCCTTCACTTCCATCAAACATATTAATAAGTTCCTTTAACTCGCTTAAATTAACTTTATCACGATCATTTTGTATATTCCTCATTACCAACGCAACTTCGTTTCCGCTTGTTTCACGCAAACGTTGTAATTTATTACGCATAGTTTTTAATTCTCTTTCAGCCAATTCTTTTTTACGACGATATAATTCTATTTCCTTGAGAACAAGAACATTTTCGCTAGCAGCTCCATTTTGTGTTTTGTCTTCAAAGTCGTTATAAATTTCGTTTTTCTTAGCTATGGTCTAATCCTTCGATGGATCGTTCTCGTCTAGCCTAGCTATTAATTCAGCTTCAGTTCCCGTTGTAATCAGTCCATTTCTCTACACAAGTCCTTTAACAAAGCCACTTTTATAAGGCTCGGATCTCTTCGTGCAGTCATCTTGACGTATTACTTATATATATATATATATATATATATATATATATATATGTGTGTATTGATTTTTTTTTAAATTCTTTTCAAATATCAAAAATCTGTTGCATATAGCAGGAACAGAATCTTTACACAATAATTATTGTTGAACGCACAAAGCTGTATCAACACTTCTTTAATTGCACATAGCAACGACCAATACTCTCCGTCAACGTTATAAAGAAAAAAATTTTTTTTTTTAAACATACACACTCTTAAAACTTTTCTGATTCTTTCAAATCCCACTTCTGAAATTGTAAAAATAAATGAATAAATACATTTATTCAACAATAATGAATAGCTTTATTAATATTTAACAAATTTTCAGTGTGTTGATGTATCAACCGTCGGAAAGTAACTCATTTTGCTACACAACGATTTAATATTTATCTAAATGTTTATTTCTCGCGCACGCACCATGATAACCTCTTGAATTACTACCTATCCAACCTTAATACATTAACGCAATTATTTACCTCTTACATAAGGTTATATTATATTTAATTTTTTATTCGTTTTTTTTTATTCCCATATCATTAAAATTATAATTTATGAATGGATTCTTAATATTAATAAAGAATTCTTATTGAAACTTTTTAAATATAGTTATATTTGTATAAATTTCAACGTTATGATTCTTAAAATAAAAATTTTTATTTAACTATCATCCATTGTAATTATTATTTATGTAATATATACTGTACCGGGCAATAATTCTAAGCAGGTTATCAAATTTTTGCTCCGACTTTGAAAAAGCGTATCTTTTTCAATTTTCATCCTAGAAAAAATTAAAAAAAAGCATTTTAAAGTATTTTTTAAATGCTTTCTTTTTAGCGTACTTGGCACGGTTTTTTCGGGTGCCAAGCACGTTAAATAACGGCGCTGGTGTATGTTTGTGTATACGAATTTTCGATTGTAGCAGTGTGCACGATTGTGAAGTTTTACACAAAAGTTTTTCTATTTATTGCATAGAATATAAGTGCCAAATGGATAATTTTATACAAAAAATATTAAATGTTAAATATTAAATATTCTATGTTACTTTTATGAGAAGTTACATAAAAAAAATGAGAAAAAATTGCAAGTTTGTTTCGACCAGTTTTCACGTATAATTTCGTACTAAAATAACTAAATAACTTTTCTTGAAAAAGAAATCTTGTTGAACTTTGAACATAAAACTCTGTCATTATGTTTTCACAGACATGTATATATATATATACATACATACATACATACATGTATAAATAAATAAAATATCACTGACTTGAAAGATTATTTATGATAGCAATAAGTTGATTTTGTGAAAAAACTGATACCATGCATTAAGAATTTCTCTGTTAATGCGCAGAACTGAAATTTTGATGTTGGCACTGGAAAAAACCGTGCTAGTCGTTAGAATTTCTCTGCTAATGCGCAGAACTTAAATTTTGATGTTGGCACTGGAAAAAACCGTGCTAATCATTGAAAATCAATGTGCTGGACCTTAGAAGGTAAAATAGTAAAACTAGCATTGATTAAAATGATACTGTCATGGTTTTTTTCATTATAAAACACGCAATTTTAACCTTCTATTATTTAGCACTAGTTTTTAAGGTGAAAACTCTTTTCCGTGTAAACTTTTTCTTTGTCCCAACAAACTTTTATGTCATTCGAAAAAACAGACATTTATATGATTATTCAACGAAAAACATAGTGGTATACGTAACATTATTGTTAAAAATTATTCTTAAATTTTTACAAATTTTTGTATGTATGCCATTTTTTATGACCATTATGATTGGTATGACTGTTACATCCGCATAATCACGGATGTATGGAAAATCTTTTATTATTTTTATCTTTTTTCTATTAATTTTTTTATTTTCAGCTATAGACATAAAATTATGTTTATTTTTAGTTCTCTTTCCGAATAACATTAATAGATGCATATATGTAAATAAATAAATCTTTTGGTAATAAGGAATATGCTGTATTAGAAAATAAATTTAATTTCTTGTAACAGTTCTAAGAGAAAAGCAGTGAGTTCGCGCGCTGTATACGCTACCTCAGCATTTTTAGGCGTCATAAGAAGATATCTTTTGTCACCGAATGTGAGATTTTAAAGAGTTTCTTATGGCTGAACTGACCAATGGAACTCTTTTAAATTTTGACAAACTTGCATTTTTTTCTAGGTTTGTACCTTTCTTACAGAGAAAAATAATTTTAGTAAGTCAGTCTGCAGTCAGTTCTCCCGAACAGCAGTACAAGCAAAAGAGAGAACCTTAATAAAAAACTTGTAAGCTCGCTCCGAATTCTAACACGTTATTAGCTTTTCTTCTTGCTTCTTAAATTAACTTCTTTTACAAAAAAAAATCAAGCAAAGCAAATTCGGAACGCGCTCAAATCAACGAGTTATTATTTTTTTCTTTCGCTGGTTTATCTCTCAATCTACGCGACGTACTGTGTTTAAAATATCTTTACAAAGTTTAATCACAACGTGCCGATAAAAAAAGGGAATTTTAACAACAAAAAAAATTGCACAATTCACCTCTTTTACGTTTAAATTAAATAAAACAAAAATAAATCACCAACATTCTGTACGCAAGTGATAAACCGATCAATGAAGAATAAGGACATCTTTTTTTTGGGAAATTTTTCGTAACTGCGCAATCGAACTTATAGCTTGTCAATTAAATTAACAATAATAATAAGTAAACTAAGTGCGCAATCAATCAAAAAAAAATTATAATTGCAAAATATTCGCTAGTAACCGCATAATCGACTGGTTTATCAACTGTAAATCTAAATTCTATAATTATAAATATATTTTTCGAATCGTGCTTGTGAAAAAGTTCAACTAAATGAATAGATTTCAATCAACTAGTTTCTGGTTATAATTTATTTAATAACCCAACCAACCATAAACAGGCAACCAAAAGGGAGCATCATGCCACATTTCAAAATTTCAACCTAAAATTTAAGTTACCTATGACCACGCAGCCAACCCATAAAAAGTTAAGCGATTTGGCTTCTCTGCCCTGCACACAAAACGAGAAACATCTCATAATTAAATATAACGTCTGAGTAAACCTATTTAAGGTGACCGGACATAACAATGAGAATATAATTTATTAATGATTTGATTGCATTGTAGTATATATCATGACGGCATACTTTACGCTATCATCTCAACAGTATATAATATTTTTACAAAAATTTTAGAGATGAAAAATATTTAGACCTCTCAGAACGGTGTGCCCTTGCGCATTTGATACTGAAAATTGTCCGATTTCAAAACGGCATACATAAATTATTATTTAAAAATGATAAATTTTTATATATCTTTAAGAGTTGATGATACACCTTAGGACCCGCCTAACAAATATTTTTCGTCAGATTAAATTTTTCTTAAGGTATCAGGCCTAAGTTAAAGTCTGAAAAAAATCAAATTTAAATGTAATGATAATTTTTTTTTCCTTATAATAATAATTGATAAAACTTTTCATCTGAAATATATATTGAATATAAGACTTTAATCCATGAATAATTTTAAAAGATCTCATTCGATTGTTGAAATCCTTTTCTTCTGTTGATGACTTGATTTTTTATATTTTTCTAGTTGCCGCAGGATTTCTAAGCCAATTTTCAACAAACTTCGAAATTTCCAGAGATCTTCAATTTATATACCTTCATAAGTTTATTAGGCTGAAATTTTGATAAGACAAGCTCAAATGAATGTTGAACTAAATAACTAACATAAAATTTAAAAAAAATACCTAGTTTTTCCAATATTTATAACATTTTCGAAACCAAACTTTTTTAAATTCATTTTTTTTAGGAAACTGAAATAATAAACTTGTGAAAATATATAAACAGAAGGTCTCTGGAAATTTGAAAGTCAATTTGTTAAAAACTGGTAGAGGAATTTTACGGCAACTACAGAAACAAACAAAATCAAGTCATCAACGAAAGAAAAAGATATTAACCATTGAATGAGGTTTTTTAAAATTATTCGTGAATTGAAGTCTTACTAAAATATATTTAAAACGAATAAAAGCTTTATCTATAAATATTATAAAAAAACTTATCATTACATTGAAATTTAATTATTTTTCAAACTTGAACTTAGGCCTAATACCATAAATTTCGTTTTCTGTACTTGACATAAGTCATGCTATCATTCAAAAACATTCATTTTAAATACAAATTAAAATTCGATTTTCCATACTTAGCTTTACATGGGCACTTTAATTATTATTTATTTTTATTATTTACTAAAGTAATCCATCAGTAAATCGAAGGTTAAGTGCGATAGATATTATTATTGTAAATATTTATACCAACTAACTGAATCTGTAAAAATGGACTACTTCATGGACTATCTTACATCCGAGTTACAAGCTAACGATCTTTTGTATGTAATAGACGAGTCTGAAGAGAAAAACGATGACTTAAACGAGAGTGTTAAAGAAAATCATAAATTCCGAGTTCGAGATATCATAATAAACCACATAGACGCTAGCTATCATACCAAAGTAGTTGACATAAAAGATCCGGTAAAACTACTTAACAGACTAAAGAAAATAAAATTACGAGAACAGAACGTAACGACAGCTACGATCAAAAGGCAACTTTATAGCTTGCAATATAATCCCAAAAAAGAAAAAGCCAGCGTGTTTTTAGATCTTTTTGACATGTTAGTCAGAAATTACAATAACCTACCTGACGTTAAAACATTGTCCGATGAGGGCATACGAGACGCCTTTTTCAATGCGATCGTAGCAAATATACCACAAATACAAAATATTGATTTCATGTACAAAACTACAACAGAAAAGAGTTTAGACTATGACAGACTAAGAATGTACATTTTACAGATGGAGAGCATTTAAAACCAGCTAAAAGGACTAACGAGTGGAGGAGCAGCAGCTATGGCAACTGCAAACGAGGTGAGATGCTACAGGTGTAACAAGCTGGGCCATATGAGCAAGGAGTGTCTTAGTGGAAACCTGCGGCTTTGCTATGAGTGCAACAAGATGTCGAACCATGTTGGCGACACTGGTCCCCTAAGGAAGTCAAAACGGAGAGATGATAATAGGTATGAAAACAAAAATTATAATAATAAATTTCGAGGTGATGGGCATAACAGACGCGTACACGGTTGTAAGAGGAAAAATAGCACCAGAGATGAATTTCAAACGAAGAAAAGTAGACTATACGATAAAAACAATACAAACACCAATCCTAACAAGCCAGGATATGATAAGAAAAAAGCTAACGAGTCACGTAAAGAAAAGGATGCTCGTAAAGAGAACGGTAAGTGCTTGGAGTCAAACGAGAGAAAACAAAAACCAGATACGGAAATTGATAATGCATGTAAGAGTGCACGCCTTGAATCGAATGATAAGGGCTTGACTAAACTAACGCAGTTTCTTGCTGATTCCGGAGCAACACAGCACTTAACAAACTCAAGACTAATTTTTAAAACTTTTAACGAACATCATAGCGAGGTTAAATGTGCGAATAAGGACAGTAGTGCTAATTGAAAATCGGAAGGAGCAGGAGTAATACGAGGCTTAACGAGTCAAAACAAAGAAATATTACTAGATAATGTTCTATATGCCGATAGCTTATCAGATAATCTGATTTCACTACGAAAATTTGCTGATCAAGACCTAAGTATATATATGGACAATAAAAGGATTGACATCTATGATCCAGTATCGAATGAATCTTTTTATCACTGGAATCTATCAAAAGCCCTATTGGATAATAGAATTGGAAACAACGGAAAGAAACAAAAACAAAGACACTACGACAAACAAGACTGTGGCATACGTAGTCACGAGGAGCATGTCTGATAAAGAAGATACGAGTAACAAGAAGAAAGAAGAAAACGAAGACAACGAAGATAAATATACCAAGATTGAAGGAGTTTCAGATTTCAACAACACTCTACGAGACAGAGTAATAAATAATACAGAGGAAATACAAAAATTTGATAAGGATGTACCAGATCATGAGAAATCAAAAATTGTTGAAACAATTCCCTCTTACAGTAATGCAATGATATGACATGCTAGGATGGGACATGCATCACTTAAGTATTTAAAGGAGTTACAAGGAAAATACAAGAAGATCAAAGACTTAAAGGATACAACTTTCGATGATTCAATATTGGATTGCGAAGTATGTATGATATCTAAGATGAATAGAAAACCTTTCAATACAACTAGACAACGAGCATCAGAACCACTTCAAATAATACACTCAGATGTAATGGGTGCAATTAGTCCAAGTACCTACCCAAAGGGATATAGATTTATATCCGTCTTTATAGATGACTACTCTCGACTAGCAATGACATATCCAATGAAGACCAAGGACGAAACTGGCCATTGCTTGGAATCTTTTATAAGGAGTGCTTGGAATTTTTAAGGAAGGATGCCAAGGTTTGTTACTTACGAACTGATCAAGGAACTGAGTATACAGGAGGATATACCATGGAAGTTTTGCAAAAATTAGGAGCGGAGAACCAATTGGCTTGTCCAGACACACCTCAACATAACGGTGTTGCCGAAAGGTTCAACCAGACTATCCAAAGGAAGGTACGAGCCTTGATGTATGATTCAGGACTGCCAGAAAACATGTGGAATGTAGCTCTGGGATCTGCTGTATTCGCATATAACAGACTACCACATGCTTCGAATAATATGAAGTCTCCATTGGAGAAATTTGTTCCAAATCAAAAATTTGACATCAACCAACTGAAAAGGATTGGCAGTCTGGCATATATGAAGGTGTAAAGAAAAACTGGTTCGAAATTTCGAAGTGTTGGAAGTAGAACAGTCTTGGTTGGTTACAAGGAAACAGGCTATGTTCTATTCAAGCCAGAAGAAGGAATATTCTACGAGAGTCGCGATGTAAGGTTCAATGAGAAACTCGTTTTTGCTGATAAATATAAACGTCGAGAACTGAATAACTGGGAAATCTTGGATGATGAAGTGAATCGAAATACGTGGTTTGCAGAATTCGACAATGAAGAGAAAAACGAGACAACGAGAACGGAGGGAGTACAGACAAGAGGAAGAGGTCGCTCAAGAAAGGAAAAAGACAGAAACAACGATAAAACTGAACAAATTGCAGAAACGACCACAGAACTGATTGCTGAAATAAATGGAGATCCAACTACGTATCAGGAAGCCATAAATTCGACAGATAAACAACGATGGATGGAAGCTATTGAGGATGAGATAAATTCTATATACAAAAACAATGTTTGGAGAACAGTCGATAGACCAGAGACAGAAAATGGAAAGAAACCCAATATCATAGATTCTAAGTGGGTTTTGAAGAAAAAGGAGGATCCTGATGGTAACACCAAGTATAAAGCTAGGCTCGTAATCAGAGGATTTAAAGATAGAAATGTTTACGACCTACAAGAAACTTATGCACCAGTCTCTAGACTGCCATTGATAAGGTCAGTGCTGGCTATCGCAAATCGGTTTCATATGGAAATCTGTCAAATGGACGTCAAAACTGCCTTTTTAAATGACGTCCTGAACAACAAAGTTAACATGGGAATCCCGAAAGGTGTAGACTGTCTAGCTGAAACGAGACGAGAAAAGATATGCAAGCTCAAAAGGGCTTTGTATGGGCTGGAAGTCAGTCCAAAATGCTGGAACGAGAAATTTCGGAGAACAGCAATCAAACATAATCTACAAACTTATGATAATGAACCATATTTATTCACTTGGTGTGAAAACAACAAACTACTGGTCCCGGTACTATACGTAGACGATGTCATACTGGTCAGCAATAATGGGGAAAAACTTAACGAGATAAAGGAGAAATTGATGAACGAGTTTGAAATGACGGTCATCGGAGAACCTAAAGTATTCTTAGGACTAGAAATACACAGAAATCGAGAAGAGAAAAGTCTAAGCATTACACAAGAGAAATACATTAAGAAAATGCTGATTAAGTTTGGATTTGACAAGGAACATACACAAAGGACACCAATGGTTACAAATCAAGTGGCAAATCGAGACAGAAAAGAACACGAGGAAAAGGAGGACTTGAACACGATAATAACAACTGAAAATAACTTCAATCGTCCTTACAGAGAAGCAGTTGGTACACTGCTTTACTTGGCTAATACATGCAGACCAGATATTGCATATGCGGTCAATGTACTCAGTCGACACCAAATCAGCCCCACAGAGAAAGAATGGAAAATGTTGGAACAAGTTTTTAAATATTTAAAAGGCACGAAAACATAGGTTCAAATTATTTTGAAGAAAGAAACGATTTGCAAGGATTCTCAGATGCGAGCTTTGGAGACTGTAAAGGATCTCTTACAACGAGTGGGTATGTCATAAAACCGTATGGAGACACAGTGGTTTGGAGAATGAAGAAACAACAGTATGTTGCGTTGTCAACCTGTCAGGCCGAATACGTGGCCATGAGCGACTGCTGTCAAGAATTGATTTCTTTGTACAATTCATTGAAGAGATTTCTAAATAACGAGTTCACACCAATGACCTTGTGGTGTGATAATCGAGCAGCTGAAGCCAGTGTGAAAACGGGTGGAGGTGGAAAGCTTAGACATATGACTGAGATCAAGGAGCATTACGTACGAGAATGTGTCACGAGAAGTCTGGTCAAAGTAAAATGGTTAGCTTCGAAAGAACAAATTACGGATGTGTTAACGAAGCCCTTATCATTCGAGTTGCATGCTAGATTAATAAAATTGATCCTAAATATATAAATGCACTTGAACCTTAAATTGTTTTCATTTGTTACAGGAACTAAAAGATAGAAGGAGTTGACTGCGAGTGGAGGACGAGCAGGAGTTTTCCTGTTAAATATGCGAGAGGGAGTGTTCGGAGTGAGTGCATATTTTATATGTATATTTGTATAGGTTGCCGTGGGCAGTAGCGCCATCTTAATGCTCTCTTTCTCCCCTTTATATTCTAAGCTTGATAGTAGTACTTCAGCAACTCTAGAAGAGAGGTCACGGAAGATTATTTCAACATATATAATTAGCTTCTTATTTCCTGAGTTTTGTACTAAAAGGAGTGTATTAATAAATAAAAACATTTTTTTGTGTATCAAGTGTGTTGCTGGATTGTTTAATAATAGAGATCACATCCCTTAAGTGTATTATAAATTCAAAACAATTCTTCATAAATAACATTCATGTAACCTTAATTACTTATTGATATGTACGTGTGTTCGTATTCATATGAATTATCATTTATGTAAAAATTGTTAAGAATTCATAATGTTAACTTCTCTCCCCAATGACTACGCCAGATCACTTCGAGGAGTCGAACAGGGAAAAAGATGAACTGCGGGCGGGTTTTTTAATGTGTCCTCCTTAATAGCTCACGTTGAACAGGTGCGTGGACTTCTTTTTGATGGCCTTTCTTATGATCTGTTTGGAGTAGGTGAAACCTGGCTGGGACCAACTGTCTCGGATGAAGTCATTCGGATCAAAGGGTTTAAAATATTTCGGCAGGACAGAAACCTTTATGTAGGGGTTGCTATTTATATTAGGGATAATTTAAAATGTGATGTATTAACATTATCAAATACCATAACCTATACTACCTGTGGTAAACCTGAAGTCCCAGAGTACATCTTCTGCCCTATTAAAGATGGCAACTCTGAACCTGTGCTGGTTTCTGCCATTTATCACCCTCCTGCCATTTCATTTACTAAAAATCGTGATTTATTAGACTCTTTAAGAGAGTTGTCCTGTGATTTTTCACATAAAATTATAATGGGTGATCTCAATGCCGAGCTCCTACGACAAGGCAGTGATGCAAAGTTTCTTATTAAACTGTCGGCAGAGCTTTCGCTTCAGTTGGTCCAGAACGGTGCCACGCATATCGCTCCGGCGTCTCACACATGGATTGACCTGATTGTTTTGGATAGCAGTGACTGCATACTTGATGCACATAACTTGCCTGCAAACTTTCATGATCAGCACAATTTAACTGACGTTGCTATTGCCTATGATACACGCACTGTGGATCGAAAATAGATTAAATATAAGAATCATAAAAATATTTGTCAAAACATATTATTAGGAAAATTGGCCGGCTATGATTGGACACCACTAACAGTGGGTATAGTTGACCCCGAGTGTGCACTTGGCTGCATTTGTGACAATTTAACTGATGTTATAGAAAATTTAGCACCAGTGAAGACACTTAAATAAACAAACAAATGATAAACCTCCATGGTTAAATAAAGAATTTTCGCAGATGCAGCGCAAGAGAGATACTGATTATCGAAGATATAAACCGACAAATAATATGCAATATCTCGCTGAATTTTTGCATTTACGAAAAACAGTGGAAGAACAGACTGAACATACAAGAACTACATACTATCACAATAGACTGTTCGAAGCTCTTGCGAATGGTAATGTCTGGAAGGAGTTAAAAGACCTGAGACTTCTATCACGACCTCAAGGGGACTTGAATGGATTTACTCCTGATAAGCTTAATGCACACTTTGCTGGGGTATCGGTTTCTCTGCATGGTGACGATGATGAGCGTCGCGAGAAATTTCTATCTGAATGTAATGAAAATGATTTCACTTTTAAACAAATTGATATAAATGATGTTTTCGCGATTTCTCATTTCTCATCCCAGGCGTGCGGTGAGAATGGAATTCTGCAAAGCGTGATACTTAAAGCCTTACCGTTTATTGGAGAACATCTTGTGATTCTGTTCAACTCTTCTTTTGTGTGGGGGGTCTTTGAAAGCAGGAACGCATTGTGCCTTTGAAAAAGTGCTCTGCACCTAAATGGCCTAAGAATTTTAAGCTTATTGCGATTCTGTGTTTTCTTTCAAAGGTACTTGAAAAGATTACTCACGACCAATTGCAGGAGTATATTGCTACAAATAAGTTATTTAATCCGATGCAAACTGGTTTTAGGAAATATCATTCGACGCAGACAGCCATACTTAAATTAACTGACGACATAAGATCAGGCGTAGACAGAAAACTCGTCACACTTCTTTTGCTTTTTTACTTCAGTAAGGCATTTGACACGATCCCTCCCTTGAAATTACTTGCAAGGCTTAGATCGATGGGGTTTTCCAGAGCCGTGTGAATAAACTTTTTTATTTAAGGGAAGAAACAAATGGTTTCGACACACTTACAAGAAGAATAAGGTTGGCTAACAACCAACCTAGGAGTTCTAAAGAGTTCGCTACTGAGGCCTTTGTTGTTTTGCCTTTACATTAACCGCGTACGTGACGCTCTTGGCTCTGGTAGTGTTGAGCACCTACTCTATGCAGACGACCTACAAATCTATACGCAGGTTCCTCGTGAGAATGTGGATAAGGATATTTTTATTCTTCAGAAGGCAGCCAAAGCGGTGTCGGAGTGGGCGGTTGATGCTTTCCTCACTTTAAATGCTGATAAGACTAACGTAATCGTCTTTGGTAGTAATCGTTTCATTAATTGTTTTTATACTGGGGTGCCAAGGACGATTGATCTTGGGGGAGGTGTCGGCATTCGTTTCTCTGACTCTGTAACGAGCCTTGGTATTGTGCTTGACTCTAAACTTTCCTGGGAGCCGCACATTAATATAGTTACAAAAAAATTTAACAGAGTGTAATATGCTTTGCGGTTTTTTCGTCGATACACCACGGTGGCTCTGCATGAACAACTTGCAACTGCCCTGCTGTTTCCACATCTCGATAACTGTACGGCAGTTCTGCTTGATGCTACTCAGGAGTTAAAAAGAAGGATACAAAGACTGCAAAATTCGTGTGTAAGTTATGTATTGGGCGTAAGAATGGGAGCTCATGTTTCTTCTCATAGAACCGCATTGGTTTGGTTGCGTACTGATTCGAGGAGACAGTATTTTCTAGCCGTACTTATGTACAAAATCGTACGCATGAATACTCCGGAGCATCTAATGGGTCTTTTCACTAGATGTATACCTAGGGCGGCTACTAGGGGAGAAATTAAGGAGCTAGCGGTGCCCTTTATGCGTACTGAAACTGGCAGGAATTCCTATCAGAGTTCAAGGTGCGCATTTTTGGAACTCCCTGCCTGCTTAGATCAAACATCTCCCATCTCTCAGCAGGTTCAAGTCAGCAGTGATGGGGTACTTGCTCGAATTTGATTGAATTTAATATTTTTAATTTTTATGCTAATTTATTTTTGTAATGTCCCATATATAGACTTAAGGTGTGAATGTATTTATTGTGTAACTGATAACAGAATGATTTTATTTTATTGTATTGACTGCGTCGTATGCTTTTGCATGCGCTTTTTATTGTTTTATTTTAATTAAATATTGTTATATACTTTTATAACTTGAATTTTAACATTTTGACTGATAGATGAGGAATGACTGTTTTTAATTTATTGTATTATTGCGTGCATTTTTATTATTTTAATTTAAGTTTGTATTATTCTGTGATATGGCTTTTTATAGTGACTTACTTTTTAAGTATTATTAGGATTAGCTATTTGACTGTGATATCTATATTTAAGTGCAATATTTATAATTAAACATTGTCTTACATGCCTTTTTGTATATTCATACGAATAAATGCTTATCCATCTATCTATCTAATTGAATGCATTTATATAATTTCATTAGAGCAATATTTTTATTAAGAGAAATATATACATTTTTAGAATATATCTAATGACCTCATTTGAAAAATTATCATAATATAAAAATATACATTTTATAAAATACAATCTTAAAAAGTTATTCTCTTAATATTAAATTTTTCTTAATAGTCAATGATAAAGGTCGGAAAATATATAAAATATGGATAAATTTTCCTGATTATGAATTCATATTTATGATCTGTCTAGATGGAAGTAAAATTTCTTATAAAAAAGTAAACATTTCGAAGAAAATTTACTTATGATTTGCAAGACATGTATTGAGAATGCGAGAAATAAATATTATTCTTTAAGAGCAGGCCGAACTATCTATCCTTGTCTAATAGTATTTTTTATCATTTATATTGTGACCTCATTTATATTATATTTATAATATAAAGAATTTAAAGAGAATTTGAGAGAAAATAGGAAAAGAAAAAGAATAAAATAAAAGATAATTAACAATAATCTTATTCTCTCTTGAATTCAAATCATTACGTTAAAAGTCTATTTCTATCTTGTGCGTCGGTGCGACGTACGATTGGAAAGTATATCAGCGCGCGAGATGGATATTAATAAGAATATATGTACGCGCTTAGATGTGCGCTGATCCACGCCTATAAAGTGACGTACGCTAGCACACATCTAAGCGCACCTGTAAGAGTATAATGTAAGATATGTAAATGTATCCCTTCTACTTAGTAGTAGGAGAAGATTGCGGCCGCGGCGGCTTGATCGACGCTTAAGCAGATCGAAGCCGAATCCTTGTACGGCACTCTTTGGCCAGCCTTCTTCAAATAAAGTTAATTTTAAATTTAATACGTGTTATTGATATTAAGTTTTTCTGATTATTCTGCAGGTCCGCGAGGAGCTGGATAACCACCAACTCCATACCGGTAGCAGTTATGACAGAATAACCTCCTTAATAGTTATAATTAAAGTCTTATTATAGTAAACTAATTAATTATACCTTTATTTCAATCTCTTTTGTGTACGTGTTTAGTGCTTCAGTACTAATTATTTTCTTTTATTTGAAATTGATGGTGTATAGCTTACAACTAGTTAAATTAATCTAAATTTTATCTAATTGAAGTTAAGGAAAGGCTCCTTATAAGACTATAAGTCTTGGAGTTTTCTAGCATATAAGAGGCTATCATTATAATTAACAAAAAAGCATAGAGACCCCGGACTAGATGTAGCATGAAGCTACACTAAGAACGGGTCTAGCTTAAAAATAACCTTTTTCCTTATCCTTTTCCTCGTACATGAGCACTTTGTGCTATCATTTTCAGATTCAGGATAGGTAGTAGGTTACAATATAAACACCATTGGCTGTAACACTAAAAAAATGGCAGCCCCGCTAGATACTAGTATAAGAGATAAATTTTATAATAAAAAAATAATTTCATCACGTCGTTTTTGAATACTATGAGGCCTATTGAAAATCTAAAATATAACCTCTCTTTTTCGATAGGTCTCATATTATTTAGAAACTACATAATTGAATTATTTTCTCATTATTACAAAATTTAACTATTATACTAGTATCTAGCGAAAGCTGCTATTTTTTTCGTGTTACAGGCAATGGTGTTTACATAAATGATGAAAAACACTATTAAAAAAAAGCCAGACAGTTTGGCCTCTTCTGAATATCACTCTAAAATTTGTATCAATTAAACAATACTATAAAAATAAAATTGGACAGTACAATACCAAAGTAATAGTAAATAATTAAAAAATAAAATAATAATAACATTTAAAGAATAAAAACTTAATACCGAAGATGTCATGACTTCTAATAAAAACAGAACCACTCATTCTTCCCGCATACATTCATCCATCATTCACGCTGATAGATACATTTACACCTTAAATCTATATATAGAACAAAACGAAATAAATTAACATAAAAATTAAAATACTTAAAATTAATTTCACTCGAGGTCGAGTAAGTACAGCATCGAACAGTCTATTTTGATAATAATTTGTTTTAGCTTGTTCCGACTGTTCGTCTATTGTTTTACGCAGCTGCAAAAATTCGGAGAGATATCGCTCCTCTTTCGTCCGTTTAGATCTACGATACATGGTATCTCTCTTGTGCCGCATCTGCGACAACTCTTTATGAATCCAAGGAAATTTATCTTTGCCAATTTTAAGTGTTTTTAGTGGCGCTAGATTTTGTATTGCCGCCGTAAGGTTGTCACAGAGGCAGCCAAGTGCGGATTCTGGGTCAACTGTACCAACTGTGAATGGCGTCCAATCACAGCCGGCCAAACTCTGTACCAATAAGTTTGGACAGATATCTTTATAATTCCTATACTTAATTATTTTATTATCTGTCTTGATGTGATAACAAGAAATACATACATTAATTAAGTTGTGCCGACTGTGAAAATTCGCCGGTAAGTTGCGAGCGTCAAGTACTGTGTCATTATCGTCAACAAGAATCAGGTCAATCCACGTGTGAGACGCTAGAGTGTGATGCGTGGCACCGTGCTGAACCAACTGTAACAAAAGCTCAGCCGACAATTTATTAATAAATTTGGCATCACTGCTTTCACACAGGAGATCGGTATTTAGGTCTCCCATTATAATTTTATGAGAGTATTCAGAAGCAAAATTTCTTAAGTTATCCAAAAAATCGGTAGTTTTAAAAAAGGAAATTGCAGAAGGTCGATAAATAACATAAACCAACACGGCTTTGGAGCTGCCCAATTACACGGAACAAAAAATATACTCAGGTACCTCCGGTTTACCTTCACTATGATTAGTTTGAGTATCCGAAGTAGCCAAAACAGTGCACTTTAAATTGTCTTTAACATACAAAGCAACTCCTCCACCACGCAAGTTTCTGCCCTGTCTGAATACTTTATACCCTTTGACCCGAATAACGTCATCTGAAACAGACGGACCCAGCCAGGTCTCAGCCACTCCAAATATGTCGCGAGAAGGACCATCACTTAGAAACTCACGTACCTGCCCAATGTGAGCCCTCAACGAGGTCATATTCAGAAAGCGCGCTCGCAGTTCACCCCTCCTCCCTGTACGACTCTCAGAGGAGGCCCGGTGCAGTCATTGGGGAGAGGCCACACTTGACGTTACTCCATTATTTGTACTTAATAATTGATTTGTCGACATATTTCGTTGATGTTCAAAGGCTTTATTATTATCACATATATTATTAATATTGCACTTAATATTCGATGGAGTATCAGAATTTACCATAATTACATGTACACCGTCTTCTAATTTCTTATTTTCTGTCAATAAATTATCTAAATCATTTTCATTAAAAAAATTGTGAGCTCTCTCCCCTCTCTCCCTTCTTACCAGAAATTTACCATGTCTGTGCCAAACAAATTAAAAGCCTTTTTTTTGGCATACTTTTTTAATTTTTCATCATCCGGCCCAACATTAACTGCTGAACAGTCAAATTCGCCAGAGATGTACCACTCCCAGAGCCACACTCCATCTCAACTTGACGAGGTGCCTCCTCACTAATTACAGTATGAGTATGTGGTGTTTGTGGCATTTCTACAGATTTAGATGTGTGTAATGTATGCTCATTCATTCCCGTGAGATCCGCGACGGCCTGCGCCACGCCAGCTACCCCGGTTGTAAGGTCAAAGAAACCCTTGTCCACTCCATGAAACTCGTTATTAAGAAAAGTTTGAATATTATCAAATTTACAACTAATTGATTTATTATACGTTTCAATTTTATCATTTAGAGCGGACAAGAAATTCCTTTTCGAAGTGACTATTATTTCCCTAAGTTTGCGATTTTCCTCTAACAGCTGCATCTGCTCAATTTCTAATTTTTTAATATATTCATTCTGTGTATCAATTTTGGACACAATATCCCGCAGGCCTTTGTCAAAATTTTTAACTTGGCTCTCTAAAGCCAAAGATCGATTAAAAGAATTTAGTATTGTGTCAAGCCTGCCAGATAGTGCGCAATCAGAATTATTTTTCTTAAAATTATCAATATTATTATTATTATTCAGGGCAGCGAGCGCAGCGCCACCTCCCAATAGTTTATCAGATAAAGGCATACTTATTCTACTTCTCCCTCCATCCGCCGTGGCACCGCTATTGTTGGACAAAGTTTGCGATGATAAAGTAGTTAAACTCTTTCAGGCTGCTACTGTGAGGTGTTGACAGATGTCACTTTCGAGTTAGTTCTTGTTGGTGTAGAGGCACTGATGGGCTGATTAGAAGCAGCTTTGCGTGCGGCCTGTTGAACTCCATTGGCCTTGATGCTTCCACCGGCAGACGACATTGAATTATTTCTTATTTTTTCCGTGCACCTTTTACATTCGTATTTTGTGGCATTTTCCATTTTTGAGCGAATCATGCATTTCGCATGACAGCGCTGCCGGCATGTGAAACACAAATGGAGCTTTGCCATGCCCCATTTATCATTAGTGGATAGCTTACAGATCGCAAAACTGTCCATAACTCCGACCTCTTGTGTATACTCCTTAAAGGGTAAGGTAAACTTCTATCTTATTGGTCGAGTGGATTGAAAAATTAGCCACCAGGATCTCTGCCTACAGATGAAAATTGCCTCCCAACTAACCTCAAAACTGTAATAATTCTAACCTCCAAAGTTCAGCGTCTTGATGTAAATTATATAAATAAAACTGATGATTTATAGTTAAAACGGTGCCTTGCAAATTGAGCGTGCAAGAATCTGTAAGAAAAACGCCCTAGGGCACAAAAATGCAGTACCAGAACAAAAATTACTAGAACTAAAACTACTTACAAATGGAGAGAGAGTGTTATAAATATATATATATTCTAGACTAAAAATGAAACATTTTTTCTTTGATATAAAATTTTCTTAGTTTATGAGATAATCATGATTGAAAAATAGGTCTTTTTTTCAAAAAATCATCATAACTGTGGTTAAAAAAGTTATAGAAACATTAAACTTAGCTCATTTTAAAGTGAACTATCAGAGTTTTAAAATCCATTTAGTTTATTTTTAATACCATAATTTTCATAAAAATGACATTCACTTTTATGTAGGCAAAAAAAATTAGTGAAAAAATTTTTTTTTACATTGCTATAAGTAATTAGAAAATTACTTTTCTTATAATAGACTTACTTTATTTCAAAGATTTTTTACCAATCTTTCAAACGCCGTTTGGATTTAGAAGATGCGATCATTAGTTTCGAAGATATAAAGTTTTTTATTTTAATAAATTTTACTCTACGATGGGCAAAAGCAATTGACCGGTAGTGTATATATATTATTAACATAAATATATATTGGATATAAAACTTCGATCCATGAATAATTTTAAAAAATATCATCCGATATTTTTAATTCTTTTGAGTAGTCAAAAACTTGATTTTTCAACAATTTTTCCAGAGTCAATTTTACGTCTTTTTCTGATATATTGTCTTATGGTGTTTATTACTATAGGTAATTTTTTTTACTATTTCCACACCACTCAAGAGGAAAGTAGAAAGGCGCGCTCTTTTATAGTAGTTTGTTCTATAAGATCAACTAATAAAAAATTTTAAATAATCACTTTTAAAAAAAATATAACTATTGAAAATCACGATTTATTAAAATAGAGAGTATGAAAAATTTTATATAATAAAAATTATGTTTAAAATAATTAATTCAACTCAAACGATGTGAAGCTGTTTTATAGATTGGAATTTCAATTATCAACATATATATATCACATGAAACACGTGTTTTTTTTATTAACCTATCGTGTTTTTTATTAACCTAATAACCTATAATATTAATATAATTGATTTTTTAATAAATATTAAAAATATAACATTTCATAATATGGAAATTATTTTATAACTGTTTTAAAATATCAATGAATCAAGGTAGTTATCTGGTTTAAAATCAGCAGTGTAGTTAAAGCATATAAAATATATTCTTAGTGAAACATTTCATATTGTTTGTTGAGTAAATCGTAATTTCTCGTTACTATACATTATCCATACAAAATCACTGTCCTTTAGAATTTAGATGATTTTTGGTACTTTCTTGCTTCTTAACTTTGAACAAACATATCTCTGGTTCTAATTATTATTTTTCAATTCTGAAAACGGCAAATTAAAGCTTGCTTTCTGTACTTTTATTTTAGTTCCTGTTAATTCATTAAAGACATTTCTAGACTGGATTATTCACACTTCGATTAGCAGCTTTTTTTACATTTTTCTTCAAATAAGACTGGAAACGTCTATAATTTCAGTTTTTCGAAGCGTTAGGCCGTACTGCTCTGGCTTCACTCATATTTTGGTACCTTAAAACATATCTCAAAGTTTTATCAAGATCTGTGACCCGAAGCTCATAGCCTCTCCTGGTAAGTATAATAAACTACATTATTACTTTGTGAATGAGAGTTATGGGAGTGGTATGATTGATATTATAAAAACAGAATCTAATTTAAACTTAGCTGATATATTAAAAAAAGCGTTAAGCAGAGTAAAATTTGGAAATTTTAGAAAAAGTCTAGGACTAATTTAAATTTAAATAAATATTTTGTATACGTTGTGTAGTGTTAAAAAATTAAGAAAGTGTGTTGAATAAATCGTAATTTCACGTCACTATACATTATCCATACACGCATGAGTTAACTGACAAGAATGTGGTATGTGTGTGTGTGTGCGTGGATGAAGAAGCTCCCCCTTTGTCTCGTCCGTCCGTTGCAAAGCTAAGTAACAGCATGGCGTGTCACTATGCGCAAGCTGCAGTATATTGTATTATATAATTAATAAACAGCAATAAGTAAATTATATTTATTTATAAGTTTTCTTTTATTTAAACATTGTTGATAAAGTAAACCCACAAAATTTGGGTATTAGTTCACTGCTTTGATGATCAGAATAGAACCGTTTTTAGGGTGCTGGTAATTCTCTCTTAAGTTCTTTAACATTTTAGATAGCTGATTTTTTAGATCTTCCTTTAAAACAAAGTATAAGCCAATCAAATAAGATTGCAGCTCAAGGTGTTTTAAAAACTAAAATTCTAAATAAATTTTCATATAAAAAAGATTTAACAACTGTTTTCAATTTTTGTTTTTGACAAATTTTAAAATTTTATTATGGAACTTCGCTACTATATGCTAAATTATTTATTTTTTCTTGCATTTCATTTCGTTTTTTTTTTTCTAGCTTTAACTTTTATTACAACAATCAACAAACGCTCTACCTTTAATTAGTATATGAACAATAAGAGTAACGCGTTTCTGCGCCATGCTTCCCCCTTGAAATTGACAATAAAAAAAAATTTAAAAAGAACATTTTAAAAACACGCTTTGATAATGGAGAAAATACACTAAAAAGTATTAAATAAATTAATTTACTTCCTTGAAATTACTTTTATACAGTTCATTGCGGTAATTAAAAGAAAATTTTACAACAAAAATTTAAAAAAAAAGTGTGGGCGCTAATTTTATTAAATCTAATTCAGCGCCTACACTTTTATTTTTGAATTTTCGTTGTAAAATTTTCTGTTTTTTTTTTAAATTTTTTTTCAAAAGTTTATACTTAATTGTATCTTCTATACATCACCATATCCCCTATATATTCCCCTACCCCCTATATATTCCCCTACCCCCTATATATTCCCCTACCCCCTATATATTCCCCTATCCCTTTTGATCCTCCTATCCTATATATTTCCAGCTGTACATTCGCCTATCTCCTATGTAAGCCCCTATCCCCTATGCATTTTCTACAACTATCAACTCAACAACATTCCATCAACTCACCTCCACCCAAAGATAGCCTTTTCACTTAAACTTCCTCGGAGATGACTTTGCACACCCGTCATCGCCGACCTGACAACGGATTATTACATTCTCATCGGAGACCGAGGTCTGTGTAAAATTTCAGAAATTTCCATCGACAAAAAGTGCCTCAAATCGAGCATGCAAGATTTGATTACAGACAGACAGACGTGAAAGCAAGCTTAATAAAAGCGTGTAAAAAATTTAAAAAACTCTCTACCTTTATTTTTTCTGTCTTGATCGCTGCTTCCCCACAACGTCAGCCTTTTACTTTGGTTACTACAGTTGTCTCTGAAACTCATGAGTTAAAATAAAACTTCTTCTTTCTTTTAATTTGCGTGTCCTGGGTTGATGGCTTGCAGATAGGCAGTGGCTGGCTGCTGCTGGATCTGGTGACGTCCAGGGTGCTTGGTGAAATCGACGTGGTCAGCAAGAGTTTGGTCGGGAAAAAGAGGTTAACTCCATTCCCTCCGATCTGGAAGAGAGCTGTTGCTCCGCCCGCCGTCCGATCTAAGGAGAGCTATTACTTCGTTGGCTTTTCGATCTGAAGAGAGAGCTTCGCCTACAAGCTCAAAGCTTTTTATACTCTAAACTTCCTATGGGTTTTTCATACTTACTTCGAGTACCTTCGCTTGCTGCTAACGGCAGTATCTTTTTTTTGCACATTTGTATGAGTTTTAGTCATATGATTGGTTGCCAGTCAGCCCTCACTGTATGATTTTTTTCTGGAAACCCTAGTTTCAGTTAAATGGAAAGAGATCAGCTTGAAGTTTATTGGTAATTAATTTCTGCCGTTATCATTTTGGCTTCCTGTTTTTGGGATTCTGTCAAAGCCTTTATTTCCAATTTTAGCACTGACTTCGGATATTTGCTCCACATAAATTGGATTTAATGTCCCTCCACTCTGTATTTCTTCAGGGACGGCCTTATCTATTTTTATTCTTCACTTTATTACCCTACCGCTTCGCTGAAATTCTTTCATACCCCCCTATGTTAACTTGACGATTTTCTGTGAAGCCATTCATCGTTGTCAGGCTTATTGCTTTTTATAAGCTTGCCGCCTGCCTGCATCTTTTTTTAGCATCTCATTCAGTTTGTACTTCTCTTTCCTTTGCCGATTCATTCGGCCGCCGAGCCTTGATCTTTATTAAGGTCAACTAAATTTGTTTGCTATTTGTCTCTTGCTTTTATTTATTTATTATATTATTACTATTATTTTTACTTTCTTTATTATTACTATTGTTATTTTCATTTATTTTTCGTTTGAAAAATTTATTGGTATTAAATTCGGTTTCTGTAGCATCTTTTTCTTTCTTGCACTGTTTTACTCGGCCGCCGCTTTAACCACAATTGTTTTCATCGTGTTATTTGTCTCCTGTATTCGTTCATTCATTAATTTAGGAATATTATTTTTACTTTTTCATTATTATTATTATTCTAGCTTTTATATATTTTTTTGAAAAATTCATTGATAATAAAGTCTGTTCCTTCAGCTTATACTTCTTTCTTTCAGTGTTTCATTCAGCCACTGCTTGACCTTAATTTGCTTGCTTCGTGCTATTTGTCTCTTGCGTTTGTTTATTTATTAAGTTATCAATATTATTTTTACTCTATTATCATTATTATTATTTTAATTTTTATATATATTTTTTTAATTTATTTGTAATAAACTCGGTTTATTATACTGCTAATATTTCCAATAACATGGTGACAGGTATCTATATGTAAAATTCTTTTCCTATAAGATTCAGAATAGATCAGGCCTTTCTTATTAGAAAAAAATTGAATGTCATTGAATTTCTTGAAAATTACGATTGGCAACTAAAATATCCTTTGTTTATTTAACTGAAAAGATTTGGAATATCATTCTTGCTTTATTTCTTTCATAATTGAAACATAATCTATCGCAAGATACAATGATGCTTTAAGAAATAATTAATTTAATTTTTAATCATGAAATAATTTTACATAATGAATAATGTTGACAGTCTAAGAGATAAGACACAATCCGCTTTGTATTGATAATTCATCAAATTTGTTATTGCATTTTTACAGTAAAAGTACCTCAACTGTATAACTAACCAATATTTAAATTCAATACCTTATACGCTGAATACAAAAAATCGATTATATGTCTTCCTCTTAGATGTATCAGTTACAAGATACAAAATTAAAATTCTTTATTCATCATCCAATAGAAAATAGCAATGTGAAATGCAAATTATTTTCTTGTTCTCTAAACTCCATTAAAGTAAACATAGTTCATTAATTATTATATCTATGTTTTTACAGTTTTATATGTTAGTATTAAATTTTAAAATATACGGTAAATAAAGAATTCAATAATCTACATTTAAATTATAAGATACATATTCTTTAAATATATTCAAAACCTTTCGAGCGAGCATTTTTTTTATATGAGTGCAGGTGAATAATATTATAATATGGATGCGAATAAAAGGTGAATTATAATATTATTATATAGATTTTACGCGTATAACACACACTGACTTGAATGAGTTTTGTTAAGATTGAAGTATCTACTGATGTTATTATTAAGTTCAATTTCAGAAAATGATTGATTCTAATTCGAGTTATATTTGTTAAATATATTTGATTATTTTTATATTAGTAATGAACATTATGATTCTATGAAAATTGATTACCGTAATTTAAATTTCCTGAAAATTCGTCATTAAATCTAATGATGTGATAGCAATAATTATATGTAATTATATGTGAAAACTTAGAATTAATTCAAACAAATAATTGCAACCAACGTATAATAGAGACTGATATATATTTATATTTAATTTACTTTTTCATATAGTCAGTGATATATAACTCATGTCTTTTTGTATTTCGTTACGTTGAAAATCAGTATAAGACAATTTGTGAATCAATATCCTAGTGGATATAATCAGTTAAACTTACATTGAATAATAATTAACAATATTCTTATGGATTTACACAAAAAGTTCTAACATATAAGTAGAAGTGCATTTTTAGTTTTGTATCTTGTAACTGTTACATCTAAGAGTAAGGCATATAATCGATTATTTTGTATTCAGCGTATAAGGTATTGAATTTAAATATTGGTTAGTTATACAATTAAGTTACTTTTACTATAAAAATGCAATAACAAATGTGATATAATCTGATGAATTATCAATACAAAGCGAATCATGCCTTATCTCTTGGACTGTTAACATTATTTAATATGTAAAATTATTTCATGTTTAAATTATGAAAGAAATAAAGCAAAAATGATATTCAAAACTTTTTCAGTTAAATAAACAAAGGATACTTTATTTACCAATCATAATTTTCAAGAAATTCAATGACATTTAATTTTTTCCTAAAGAAAAAGGCCTGATATATTCTGTATCTTATAGGAAAAAAATTTTATATATAGTTACCTGTCACTATGTGTTATTGGAAATATTAGCAGTATAAAATAAACATAAACTTTTTTAATTCAGCATTAACTATATTTTTCATGTGCCACTGTGGCACATGATTTGTTAAAAAAATCTCAAAGTTTGGTTTACTCAAAATCTTTCAGAAGATATTTTTTTACATATTTTAATATTTTTAAAGTATGCGACTATT
Source organism: Anastatus disparis (assembly GCA_017163975.1). Lineage (NCBI taxonomy): Eukaryota > Metazoa > Arthropoda > Insecta > Hymenoptera > Eupelmidae > Anastatus > Anastatus disparis. Next base: position 7,385,509 of record JAFFSR010000349.1, on the reverse strand, counting down.
TCTATGAATGCTTGCGAAGAAATATCTGCGACCGATAAGCAAAAGTTAACATTAAAATAAGTAAATGTGGCTAAAAATCACATTTTTCATTATTTTCAATTACATTTTTATTTTTTCCAAGGGATCGCCCAGCATGTCCACTCTGAAATTTGTAGGCCATATTTATACATATATTACCTACTTCCATGATTTTCTTGGACATGGAATCATGGTTCGAAACCTTGAAAAACGGTATTTCAATGTTTTAAATGACTTTAGCTCAGCGAATGGCTACAATTAGCACTTTTAAATTAATTTTTTCTAAAAATTTAGAATATTTTAAGGAAGAAAGTATTTTAGTAATAAATTTCTAAAACGCAACCTAAGTGAGTAATTTAAGCTTAAAATTAGTCAAAAATATTAAAAATATGGTTTTTGCTTAACTTTGAAGTTTTGGTGCTCTAAAAATATGTACTAAAGAAATCCAAAAAGATTCTGAGTGGTTCATAATGTAAAAAAAAACCAGTATACCAATTTTTAGCAAAAAAAAATTTTTTGTCCTTCGATTTGACAGAGAATGGGCGATATACATGTATATATGTATATAATTGCCGAAAATAACCATTTTCGAACCGGTATATCATTTTTATAAATTTTATTATAATTTTTTATCTTATTACAATTAATTTATAACATTTTTTAACAATTAATTTATAACATTTTTCATAATTTCTCATATTTTCTAATGTTAAAAAGTAAAAATACACTGATTTAAATTAGTTAATATAAAAGCAATTCTGCTGTGAATATTTTTAGAAAAAGTTCATTAAAAATAAAGAAAAATTTTCAAAAGATTTTCAGTATTCGATAATGGGTTTGACTAAGAAAGATAAATTGATTTTTAAAGGACAAGAATTGTATAGTGAAATTGCTTCAATGTTAACTGATATTCATACATTAGGGTTTAATAATATTTTAAATCAGTGCACATTATTCAATATGCAATCAACTTTACCAATTCAAAAACCGCAATATATTAATTCAGTAACGGCTGATGAAGTATTGTTAGGTCATTGGATTTGTATGTATTATAATAATAAAATAATTCATAAATATAACAGTTTAAATCTTAAATATCTACAAGATGAGCATAAGATTTATATAAACAGATTATTTCCAAACAAATCAGAACTAAGCATAGTTTTCGAAACAGTACAATCACAAAAAGATAATTACGATTGCGGCCTTTTTGCAATTGCTTTTGCGATTGCAATACTTTATAATTTATGTCCATGTTGTTTAAGATATTATAATTCTCAAATTCAATTACATTTATTAGCAATCTTTGAAATGCAACAAATAAGAATGTTTCCACTTTTACATAATTATAACAATACAAATATTAATTACGATAATCTATCGGACATGATAGGAAGGAGTTTATGTCATGAACCATGTTTCAATAAAATACCATTAAAGGGTACACCCCGTTAAAATAGTCAAATTTGCCCTGTCCCTGAAATTTTTGTTTGACCTGGTAACTTTATTTTAGATTGAAAAAAATAGTTTTTGTCATATTTGCAGACCGCGACCCTCCTCCCCCTGTCAACAGCATGGAAAAATAGATTACTTTTTCACTATTTATTTTTTTTCTCCGAATCTAGTCAGTATAAAAAACCGAGAAAATCGTGCTTATAGTTGAAATGTTTGCAGATCCAGTAGAATTTTTTCATAAAGATTTGATAATGCTATATAACCTATAAGGATGAAAAAAAAATTAAAACTCTTCTTATTCTCACGGGAAATGCGGTACAGGGCCAATTCTTGCAAAAAAACTTGTATTTTGTTTAAAAAAACCTTCCCTGAATTTTTTTAGATATTTCCTGGAGGTGCGCCATTAGTTAAAAATGAAGAAAAACTCATTTGTTGGACGTTTTGGGATGATTTTAACTCATTTGCAGACTTTGTATTATTATTTATATTATAACATTGTATTCTAGAACCTTATTTATGAATTGAATTATGCAATCAAGTCATAGAAATAAGATTTACAAATATTCGCATCATATTTTTGCACAAATCCACATTTTGGATTAGGTATTTAAACACTTCTTTCATGATTTTGTTAATATTTCAGTACTTTATATGTGATAAAATTTTTTAAATATTATATTACTTCAATAAGAGAAAATGTTTTGATGAATAAGACATTTCACAGGTACAGCTATATTAAGTACTGTCAAAATATCAACTTGAGATTACATATAAGTTAATGAATTTTTATTTTGTAAGTAAAAGTTATGAATACAAACATTAGAATTATGATTTAATAATATAAACCTTGACTTTGGCATTTTTAACACTCTATAATCTAAATCTGCACTTAAGTCACACTTTTGCGAGAACTATGTGGTCTATTTCTACACTGTGTAAAAAAATATGAGCATGCGAGTACGTTGAAATCTTGTTTACATGTCTCATATTAATATTACAATATTAAATATATTTTTGTTAAAAAGCTCATATTATTCGCGATTATTTTATGACATTTGCAATCATTTTAAAGATTATAAATAAAGTTTGCAATTATGTCATGGATTGTATTATATCATCTCCATTGACATAGGTACGAATTCAGTAACGTAACTCAAGTAACAATCGTTGGGCTGAAAGTTATAGTCTTTACTAAGTTCTTAGATATTCTATCTATGTTTTTCTTACCCTTTCTCCATGAGAAGATCAAGGATAAAATATTTGAGAACTGAGTAACGATTATAACTTCTAGCCTCAGACTTAAGTTGAGTCTATGAATTCGAGCTATAAAAAAACATTATGTTAAACGCTATTTCACCAACAAAGAAAAGTAACATGTACAATATTTTGAAAATGAAATAACGAATATTAGTATTGAAACGGTACTACGAATATTAGTATAAAAAATAAAATCCTATATTTATCAATTTTATATATTAGGTAAGGATTTATTTCTAACGTATAAAACCAACAAAAAAAATGATAATTTATGAATATTCAATATTTCTAATGCACTTACTCATTAATTAAATGATCCTATTAATCAGTAACAATACTTTTATATTTAAACTGATATATTAATGTTGGCTATTATGATAATAGAATTCATAGACCCAACTCAAATCTAAGGGTAGAAGTTATAGTTGTTACTCAGTTCTCAAATATTCTATCCTTGTTCTTCTTATGGAAAAAGGGTAAGAAGAACATAGATAGAACATCTGAGAACTAAATGAAGACTATAACTTCCAGCCTAACGATTGTTACTTGAGTTACGTTACTAAATTCATATCTATGTCAATGGAGATAATATAATACAATACATGACATAATTGCAAACTGTATTTATAATTTTTAAAATGATTGCAAATGTCATAAAATAATTGCGAATAATATGAGTTTTTTAATAAAAATATATTTAATATTGTAATATTAATATGAGACATGTAAACAAGATTTCAATGTACTCGCATGCTCATATTTTTTTACACAGTGTAGAAATAGACCACATAGCTCTCGCAAAAGTGTGACTTAAGTGCAGATTTAGATTACAAAGTGTTAAAAATGCCAAAGTCAAGGTTCATATTATTAAATCATGAATCTAATGTTTGTATTGATAAGTTTTACTTACAAAATATACATTCATTAACTTATATGTAATCTCAAGTTGATATTTTGACCGTACTTAATATAGCTGTGCCTGTCAAATGTCTTATTTATTAAAACATTTTCTTTTATTAAAGTAATATAATATTTGAAAGATTTTATAACATATAAAGTACTGAAATATCAACAAAATCATGAAAGAAGTGTTTGAATACCTAATCTAAAATGTAGATTCGTGCAAAAATATGATGCAAATATTTGTAAATCTCATTTTTCTGACTTGATTGCATAATTAAATTTATAAATAAGGTTCTAGAATACAATTTTATAATATAAATAATAATGCAAAGTCTGCAAATGAGTTAAATTCAGCCAAAAACGTCCAACATATGAGTTTTTTGCATTTTTAACTATGGCGCACCTCCAAAAAATATCTGAAAAATTCGGGCAAGTATTTTTAAACAAAATACAAGTTTATTTGCAAGAATTGGCCCTGTACCGCATTTCCCGTGAGAATAGGAAGAGTTTTAATTTTTTTTCATCCTTTTAGGATATTTAGGATTATCAAATCTTTATGAGAAAATTCTACAAGATCTGTAAACATTTAAACTATGAGCACGATTTTCTTGGGATTTTTTTATCGACTAGATTCGGAGAAAAAAAATAAATAGTGAAAGAGGCATTTTTTCATGCTGTGGACAGGGGGAGGGGGTCACAGTCTCCAAATATGACAAAAACTATTTATTTCCGATTTAAAACAAAGTTACCAGATCAAACAAAAATTTCAGGGACAGGGTAAATTTGACTATCTTCACGGGGTGTACCCTTTAAATATCGCACAGTAATCCTGAAGGATTTTGAATACAAATTTAAGAAAACTTCAAAATTTGATCTAAAAATGATTTCTAAACCCATTACATAATTTAGGCATCATTTTTAAAATCGTTTTACATGACCGATTTGGAGGAAAATAAGTAAGAATAGGAAAAAAAAAATTTTAAACGAAACAATTTTATTTTAGATATAGAAAAAATGCTCAAAAGGGTTTGGAACGTAGGTATAATAGTAAAAATATAATAAAATTAAAGAATATTTGCCTTATGATATAAAGCTATTGAGCTCAAATATTAAAATTAATGTTTAATAGTTCTATAGCTATTTACGTATTTGAAAGATACAAATATTTACATCGATGACATCTGTTAATATACACTTAAGGTTGTATGGGCTATACAGTCTGTGTCAAAAGTTAGTTTTTTAGAAAATCGTCTATATTTTTCGGTAGAAAGTAATTATTTAATTTTTAGCTTAGTAACTTATTAGATAATATTAAAACAATCATTTTAAACTTTGCTTCATTTAAATATAATGAATTATTAAAGAGTTATAACATTTTAAAGTTTATAAATTTTACACAAATCTAATGCAATCATAAATAATAATGCCAAACTTTCAAAAATTATTTTATTTGACTGCAACAAAGTTTATTTTGTTCAGTTTAAAATTTAGAATCTATTGACGAGGATGGAATTTTGATTTTTATTTTTTATTAAAATTTATTGCTAATTTTCTATGATAAGACAGTAAGTACCGTCTGAGACATATACATTTTTTCGCTGAAAATTAGCAATAAATTTTAATAAAAAATAAAAATCAAAATTCCATCCTCGTCAATAGATTCTAAATTTTAAACTGAACAAAATAAACTTTGTTGCAGTCAAATAAAATAATTTTTGAAAGTTTGGCATTATTATTTATGATAGCATTAGATTTGTGTAAAATTTATAAACTTTAAAATGTTATAACTCTTTAATAATTCATTATATTTAAATGAAACAAAATTTAAAGTGATTGTTTTAATATTATCTAATAAGTTACAAAGCTAAAAATTAGATAATTACTTTCTACCAAAAAATATAGACAATTTTCTAAGAAACTAACTTTTGACACAGACTGTATAGCCCATAAAACCTTAAAGTAGTAATTTGAAACTTGCACAACTAATAAAGAGCGGTCTCTACATCTCTAGAAAACAGATTTGACTGATACTGCAGGTTGTGATTCTTTCATGAAAAGAATGAATCCAGGTTATTTTTTTTTTTGAAAATATAATAACAAGAAGTGCTTATAAGAACTTGAATAACCAAAAAACTAAAACTCTTACGAGAAAGTGCATGAAAGATATATAAGTACAAGTTGAACACTTCACTTGAACACTTCACTTCACTTATTATGTTAGAAAAGTTTATGCGGTTCAGAAGTTATGCTACATTAAATATTACTACATATTTTCTTGAAATTTTTAGCATGCAACACATGATAAATTTTCGCACTATTTAATTAGCATATTTTGATCACCTTCCACACAGCATGGAATATTTATGGAAGCTCCCTGGAATATTAGCACGAAAGATTTGAAATATTTTAGGAATTTTTCATGGAATATTCCTGAAATATTTGTATGTTCCTGATTCTTCTTACATTGGAATATTCCATGGAATATTGTTGGAATATTCCAAGAATATTTCATTGGAAGATTTGGGACATCTCAGATCTTTCATTAAAACATTTCAGCAATCTTGCAAGAATATTTCAAGAAATATTCCGTTGGAACATTCATGGAAGATTTCCGGAATATCGAAACGGAAGATTTAAAACATTTCATAAACCTTTCATGGAATATGCATGGAAGATTTAAGAAATCTTTAATGAAATATTCCATAAAATATTTCTGGAAGATTTTAAGAATCCATCGTAAAATATTCCATGAAATATTTATGGGAGATCCGTAGAATATTGGCACGGAAGATTTGAAATATTTTAGAAATCTTTTATTAAATATTTCTCTAATATTTGTATGTCCTTGATTCTTCTTGCATTGGAATATTCCATGGAATATTCTTGAAAGATTCCAAGAATATTCCAATGGAAGGTTTGAGTAATCTCTCATCTTTCATGAAATGTTCCTGGAAGATTTTTGGAAGATTTCGATGAAAGATTGAGAGTTTCAGATCCACCACGAAATATTTCTGGAATATTTCTGGAAGATTTATGTAATATTCCGCTGTAGGATTTTAAAGTTTTTCAGAATCTTCCAGCGAAATATTTATAGAAAAATCCTGAAATCATTCATGCAATATTTCACTAGAAGATTACTTGAATCTTTTTGTGAAATATTCTGTGAAATATTTCTGGAAGATTTATGTAATAGTCCACTGTATGATTTCAAAGTTTTTCGGGTTCTTTAAGCGAAACGTTTCTAAAGTCTTCCTGAAATCATTTATAGAATATTGCACCGGAAGATTACTTAAATCTTTCTGTGAAATATTTCGTGGAATATTTCTGGAAGATTTATATAATATTTTGCTGCACGATTATGAAGTTTTCCGGAATTTTTCAGCGAAATGTTTATGGGACCTTCCTGGAATCTTTCATTAAATATTTCACTTCAATATTTCATAAACATTACATGTAATATTTCAAAAAAGTTTTGGAACATTCCTTTGTAATATTCTATAAATATTCCTGGAAGTTTCCAATGGAAGATTCTAATGGAATATTTAAAAATATTCCGTAAAGACTTCCTAGAATCTGCATCGAAGGTTCCATTTAGATATTCTAGTGGAAGATTTCGAAATATTCCATTAAAATTTTTCATGCTGTGTGAGCTATAACTTTTGAACTAGGCAAGACTTCCTGATGCAATGAAGTTAAAATGAAAGTATTAAACTTATACTCTCTTTTATCTTTTCTATATCTCTCTGTGAGAGTCTTGGTTTTTTGGTTAATCAAGTTCTTATAAGCGCTTCTTTTTACTATGTTTTCAAAAAATGACTTTATCTTAGTCTCTGGGTTCATTAGAGAAAAAGGAAGAACCTGGGTTTATTTTTTTTAACAAATAATTATAACCTGCAGTATCAGCCAAATCTTTTTTCTGGAGTCAAGGACCTTTCATTGTTAGTTGAGCAAGTGGAAAATTACGACTGAAAAATCTAACATATGATATGAACTTTAACAAATTGAAGAATATATTAAAAGATGGCATCAAAGTAAATATTGACATTCTATGAATACCATGTATCTATACATAAGTAGCTATAGAATTATTTTTCGACAATATTTTAATATTTAAACTCAATAGCTCCATAACACAAGGCCAGTATTCTTTAATTTTGTTATATTTTTACTATTATACCCACGTTTTGATCACTTTTGAGCATTTTTTTATAAATAAAATAAAATTGTTTGGTTTTGAATTATTCTTTTTATTCTTATCTATTTTTTTCCAAATCAGCCATGTAAACCAATTTAAAAAATGATGCCTAAATGTTTGTAACAGGCCTAGAAATCATTTCCAAAAGGAATTTGGAAATGATTTCTATTTTTTCTTAATAACATTAAATGTTTAGTTAAATTCACTTCAAGCACCGTGATCGCCAGAATTGAAATTCTTGAAAAAAACAGACAGATACATTGATTGACATAACAAAAAATATCATGGAAATGTATCGCAAACAGAAGAATTCTAATTTTGAAAGGATCTGGATAGAAATTGACAATTACATTTCAGATACTATTTTTTTTAAACCAAATGATGATTTAATGGATTTCGATGATTATAACGATATCAATCGACATGAATTATAACGATATCAAAATGAAGACTGATAAAATTTAATTAAATGAAAAAAACAGAATTTAAAGAAATAGACGACAAAGGAGCTTCATGTATAACAAGATTTAATATAAAAATGGTAACAGAACAATCAAATTAATATAATGAAAATTCAGAAAAAGACATGATTATGAAAATGCAGAAAAAAAGTAATGATAAATTAGAAGTAAGGCGTGTTCTTAATGTTTACATAAAAGAGAATTATATGGAAATAAAAAAGATCGACTATATAAATCTAAAAAAATAGCAAATATCAATAAGATAATAAAAATGAAATTGAAAACAAATACTGATAAATTAGAACAAATACGTGTAAATGAGGCTTCACATAAGAAAGAAGCTTATATGAAAATGAAAAAAGAATGACTAAACAAATATAAGGAGAAATTAGAAAATACTAAGATAAGAAAAATGGAATTCAAGAAAAAAAGGGTACTGATGAATTGAAATAAATACGTGCAAATGAGGCTTTACGAAAAAAAGCTCATATTTAAATTAAAAAAACAACCAAATAGATATAAAAGAGTAAGAAAATACAAACATAACGAAATTAAAATTCAAGAAAGGGAAGAGTACTGATGTATTGGAACAAATGCGTGTAAATGAGGCTTCACGTAATAAAGAAGCTCATATAAAAATTGAAAAAGACAAATAAATAAATATAATGAAAAATTAGAGAATACTTCTACAGCGAAAATGAAATTTAAGGAAAAAATAAGTACTGATAAATTAGAACAAAAACATGCGTTTGAGGTATAAGAAAGAAGCTTATATAAAAATTAAAGAAAAACAACCAAATAAATATAAAGAAAAATTAAATAATACTAGGATAACAAAAATGAAATTAAAAAAAATGGTACTGATAAATTGAAAGAGCAAGAGAGGGCGAGAGAGCAAGAGAGACAGCAAAAGAGAGTGAGAGAGACATAGACATATACATTCTTTATTCGGCCTTAGGGTATATACCCTGTCTGGCATTATTAAGTAAAATACAACGACGTATAAAATTATTTATAAATATTGGGCCCAAAAAAATTAAAGATCCAAAAAAAAATGAGGCTCAAAGAAAATAGGACTCAGAAAAATGTAGGGCCTGAAAAATATAGGACACAAAGAATTTCAGGCACAAAATTATGAGACCCGAAAAATACGGCCCAGACAAATAAAGAGCCCAAGAAAATATTAAAATCAGAAAAACATTGGGCCTAAATAAGAAAAATGAGAAAAATATTGGTCCTAAAAAATATGAGTCCCAAAAAAATATACGACCCAAAAAATTTAAGGCCCAAAAAATATAGGAACAAAAAAATAAGGCCCAGAAAAATATAAGACCCAAAAAAATAAAGCCCAGAAAAATATAGGGCCCGAAAACATATAAAGCCCAAAAAAATATAGACACTAAAAAAATATTGGTCCGAAAAAATAAGGCTCTGAAAAATATAGAGTTGAAGAAAATATAAGATTAAAAAAAAAGAAGGGCCCAAAAAATGGGCATTGAATAAAAATATAAGGCCTAAAGACATATTGACAAAAAAAAGCTTTTGACTAATGAGTACTAATTAGATAGGACCCAACAAAAAATTGCTATTCTTATGATCAAAAGATTAGACACATTTAAGAAATGCGGAGAATTGGAGAATCAATGAGCCGGAGAAACACAAGAAAAAAAGTGGTTCCACTTTAATATAATACAAGGAATACTAACGCTTGGAATCACAATGCTGAAAGGTTGGACGACATCTACTATAATAAATTCTTGTTTTAACGAGAAATCATGATCATGGCATCAACAAAGGAGATTCAATATTGAGGATTTTGTCAAAATGGGTCTTCTACGATGATACTGCTGAGCAGTTGAATGAAATAAGTTTGCAGGGCAAACTTGAGACATTGCTGGGCAATGTGCGGATTACGTCAAAAGAGACGTTAATTCGGTGATAATACTGCTGGGCAGTATGTTATGTAAGAACTGCTGGGCAGTTGAATCAAATAAATTTGCAGGGCAAGCTTGAGACATTGCTGGACAATGTGCGGATTACGTCAGAACAGACGTTAATTCGATGATAATACTGCTGGGCAGTATGTTTTGTTTGTGCAAATTGATGAAATCCGGCCATTTAGGGTCATAGATTTTATTATTTGTAACAGACGATCACGCAGCGTCAGGAATTGTGTGATGTAGAAGTAGTTAAACTGCATTTTTAATAATTGAGTAATATTCATATATATTTGGCCAATGCATGCAAGTGTAAAATCAATAATACTTGATCGTTCTTAGAATGTCATTAGTACTTTCAAAAATCATATTTTATATTTACAGCAATGAGATCCTACGTTTTTGATTATAAAAAAAAAACTAAATAATGTAGAATAAATATCTGGATATTTATAAAATGATTATGATTTCTAAATAATAAGTTAGGATGCAGTGACTGGACTACCTTGGCTGTGTAGATACTAAATAGAAATATGATATAATGTTTAAATATATTTTTTTTAAATTAAATGTAGGTACTCAAGGAGTACGACAAGGCTAACGGCATGACCTGTGGATTATACCTGGAAACTTGGAAGCACTTGCTCGATGTCGAGATATTTACTAACTAATAATACTTCGTTTTCACAGATTGTTATGAGAAGACTATCAAAATAATATAATTGTATTTGAGTAACCTATGTATATTCACATGGTGCGTGACACAGAGCTGTTACAACGATAAATGGAAAATTGTTATACAAAAGTGAAAATAATCATATAACTGTAATATTGTTTTATCATATGAATACTTTACAAAATAGGCATATGCACGTGATTTCGACAATAAAGCAGTTGCTACTGGGCAGCATTGAACACATTACATCGCTGGGCGATATGTTTTACACAATAAAACAGTGTAAATCATAGGCTGAGCCAGTTAGGACTGCAGCCTGGTCGTCTGGGACGATCGATCGTGCATGTGTAGTATAGTTAATTCAAATTTAACCAAATAATATAACATCAACTACTTACTTCGCGAGGACGCGAGATCTGTCAGGAAGGCCGACTGAAAGCTGCGCGTTATTCATTCAAGAAGTTTACACATTTATGCACAACACTGATATCATAAATAGCCGTAATACAAATAACAAGGGACAGGCAACACATGATTTTTATAACAGGGGCCTTTGTATTCGTCAATAATGTGACCTGGGGAAACCGAGAAGTATAAACATGTGAGGCCTAAGAGAAAAATGGACAGACTGAACAGTTCAAAGAAAAAGAGCTGTAAGGGCTAAATGAACGAGCTAGTCAAATTTAGGCCTTCATCAACTACATTTCAATCGTCAAGGCTCTATGTACAAACAACTAACTCAACACTTACAAAGAATACATTTTCATTATAAATAAAATCAGAGTTTTTATTTGTTCCTTATTGCTTCAATTTGATCGATTTTTACAGATAGTTTAAATAGTAATGGATTAACTGATGAAAAAAAATTTAAATTAATAAACTATTTCCAATTCGTAAAAACTTACAAATATGTTTTGAAAAAGTTCGATTTCAGATTAATCCTTTTGATTGTGGCATTTTCATAATAGCGTTTGTAACAGCAATCGTTAATAATTTGTATCCTTGTGGAATAGAATTGGACATCTAAAAAATGCGTGGACATTTGCTAACTATATATAAAACAAATTCAATTGTCATGCTTCCATTAGTAAAGAACAATCATACTAATATCAATTATAAAGCGATATCCAGAAATCAGCAAATTGTACATCACAAGGGATTGTCAATGATGGAATTCAATTTTCGAAATATAAATTTCGAATATCTTGAAGAAAAAAAGTTACAAGAATTGGCACTAAAACAATTACATTTATTAGATAACATAAAATGTTTAGAGGCAACACATTATAAACCAAAAACTTATTTACAGAAAATTTACCAAAACAGTAATAAAAGAAAATATAAATAAACTAAAGAAAAAATTTCAAAAAGTAATTGTAAACAAATTAAATACAATAACATTGAAGAATCTGAAAATGATATTGAACAAGAACCAATTCTGACATTTAAAAATAAGTTTAATGATAAAAAATTATTAAAATTAACAAAAGTTTCGCTTGAGAAATTGAAAAATTTAAATATAAAAATCAAATTAATTCGCAAAACATTAATGTAATTACGAAATTTATAAATGATTTCAAGAGGAATAAAAATTTTTAAAAAATTATAAAAGTTGCAATTCAAAAATTCAAAATTATAAATATATTGCAAGAATCAAGTCAAATTTCTAACCAAAATAGATTTATAAGAAACAATTAAGAATCCTTAGACAAAAATAAGAATTTAACATATTAACAAAATCACAATTATGATAGACGCATTTATGACAAATCGTATTATAAATATAATGAAGATAAAGTTCTAGAAAATATAAAACAATATGAATTGAAAAACAAACAAAAAATATTAAAACGTTCAAATGAATTTTATAAAAAACATTAAAAAAAAGATGATAATTTAATTACTTCAGTGAAAAATAAAAATCATTATGAAAAAAACAAAGATAAATTCAAAACAAAAATCAAAATGATAAAAATTGTTGCCAAGTAGCTAAAGACACATTGACCGATAATAATCAAAATCGTATGATCGAAAATAATATTGGTGATTTGAATTTTATTTATGATTTTTATGGTGCTAGATATTTTGCATTCGAAATGTCAAGTAATGAGAAATTTATATCATGTTGTAAACAAGGAAATATAACATTAGAAGAAGACCCAGAATATCCTGAAGAGATTAAGAAATTACTTACGGGAAATTCTATGATAAGTAATAATTTAAAAAAAATGCATAAGATCAAGATAATAAGATGCATAATATAATAACGCTTAGCGTTTGCTAGTTTTGGTGCAGTATTTGATAAATTCAGGTCTTTAAGGTATACGTATTTGTGAATAAATATACCAGAATACATATACATTACATGCAAATAAAAATAAATCAAGAAAGTATGCATAATTATACATATTTAATAACTAAGAAGCAAATAAATGCCGCAAGGAAAACGATCTGAATTATTGTATTAAATTATTGAGTACATTAGATTCTATAATTAGGAGAAATAATCCATACGCAGCAGCTTATAAAATGATGCTCAAAGGAAATGAAGGAAATAATCGTTTTATTGAAAATGGAACTATATCTAGGGATGTTGAAATGTTTACACGACGAAACGATAACATTGATAAGCATCGATATAATAAAGCTAAATGTAATGAAGTAGCAGTAGTTTTTATAGGAAATGAATTACCTATTGAAAGAGACATATGTATTTATTCAAAAGCAGAAAAACCAATAAGAATCCTATATATAAGTAAACACGTAGATCTTATGATTATATATCCACTTATATTCATGGGTTCAAATAAAAAACGCTGCCAAGTGCTTTGGCGCAATGCTTTCTCTTAGAGCACATTGAGTTAGAGTAATTTGATTTTATTTTTTTAAATACGATTTTAATATAAATGTCCCTATCCTCTGTATTGAATGCTGTCTTAATACCTACGAAAACTATATGAATTTTACTCTTTCTTAATTTTGCCATTTGCATAATGTGATTTTATGATGCTCTAAAATTAAAAATGCGTTTATAAAATTAATTTTCCCAAGCTTGTCTTCTTAACACTACAACTTGCATACAAATTTTGGAACATTTTCATCGAATAGTTTACAAAAAATACCAAATAATTGAAAAATAAACATTGTTTTAAAATTTTCAAAACGCTTTAACGTTACAACTACGTTAAGAAAACCAGTTTTCAAAAGTTCATTTTATTTAGGCAATCGTAAATAATTTCTATACATAATTTTAAGCTACTTCATCGAGTAGTTTACGTAAAATAGAACTGCACTGAGAAAATAAGTTTTTCAAAGCTTGTTTTATTTAGGCCATTGCAAATGATTTTCATAAAAATTTTCGAGCAAATCTATCGAATGGTTTTTGTGTAATAGAAAAAAAATGAAAAATAGAGATTTTTTCCAAAATTTTCAAAATGCTCTAAAATTAAAACTACTTTAAGAAAATAAGTGTTACAAAGCTTGTTTTCTTTAGACATTAGCGAATAACTTGCATACAAATTTAGAAGCAAATCTATTGAATAGTTGTCGTAAAATAAAAAATAAATGAAAAAAAAAATTTTTTCTCAAAATTTTCAAAATGCTCTAAATTCAAAAGTGCTCTAAGAAAATCAGTTGGTAAAAGTTTTTCTTCTTTCGGCAGTCGCAAATAATGTTCATACAAATTTTCAAGAAAATTCTTCGAGTAGTTTACGTAAAATATCAAAAAAATTGAAAATCAAAATTTTTTTAAAATTCTTAAAATGGCTCTAAAAAAAAACTGAACTAAGAAGATCAATTTTCAATAGCTTCCCCCCCAGTTGGACAAAAAAATTAATTGCATGCAAAATTTGAAGCTAATCCATCGAGTAGTTCTCGAGATCTTATTGACGTACTGAATACACACACACACACACACACACACACACACACACACACACACACACACACAGACATTTTCTGGAAACCACTTTTTTCAACTTCCTGAGTCTAAATATGTACAAATTAATGAAAAAATAGAAAAAAAATTTTTTCTACCGATACAATGCTTTCTCTATGAGAAAGCAAAATTCAAGATTATATTTTAAAACGAAAAATTAAGATTCTTTGAGAACAGAACTTTATCAAGGCGTAATGGATTTCTTAAAAAATAAAAAAAAAAGAAATCAATGATAGTTTAAAAATTGCAAAGATGTTTTATATTACCATCAACTTTTACAGGAAGTCCGCGTTCCTTACATCAAAATTTTCTTGATTCCATTACATTAGATCATTACCAAGAATTGAAAAACCAGATTTTTTTATTACTATGACATGCAATCCGAAATGGGAAGAAATCACAAATAATATAATGCCAAAGTGAAGAGGTAATAGATCGACCAGATATTGTTGTTGAAGTATTTTATCAAAAATTAAAAATATTAATAGAGCAAATTACTAAAAAACATACTTTGGGAAAATGCATTGCATATTCATACGTAGTAGAATTTCAAAAGAGAAGATTACCGCATGCAGATATGCTAATATTTTTAAGTAAAGATGATAAAATTTACAATAGCGATGACATTGATAAATTTATAGTAGCTGAAATTCCAAATAATAATGAGAATCTCAGTTTATATGAAAGAGTTGAACAATTTATAATCCATGGCCTTTGTGGAGATCAGAATAAAAACTCACCTTGTATGGATAAAGAATCAGGAAAATGTACAAAAATTTTTCGAATCGATTTAATGAAACTACAATAATGACTAATGGTTATGCTATTTATCGACGAAGAAATAATGAAAATAAGATATTATACACAAAAAACAAGTAAGCAGACAATAGATTTGTTGTTCCTTATAACCCGTATTTATTACTAAAGTTTAATTGTCATACTAGCTCAATTTACCTTGCTCCTAACGTCACTCAGTTGAATTTTCATATATTATATTATTAT
Source organism: Anastatus disparis (assembly GCA_017163975.1). Taxonomy (NCBI): domain Eukaryota; kingdom Metazoa; phylum Arthropoda; class Insecta; order Hymenoptera; family Eupelmidae; genus Anastatus; species Anastatus disparis. The sequence goes on along the minus strand of JAFFSR010000349.1, from coordinate 7,369,668 downwards.
GTATAAATTAGCCAATTTTAAAATGAAAAAGAATTAAACGTATAAATTTTGATATTGAAGTTTCGTACTAAATTAAATATTTATATTTTTATAAATTATTTTACTAGATTAAATTCAAATCAATGAGAAAATATAATAGAAATTCATTCTTTTTAATCACGTGTTGCAATCACGAACCATGAAATAATTGAAAACAGTATTTGACGTTTCCTAGAACTAACAACTGCACGAAGAAAGGAAAGTACTGTTAAAATAGGTACTAAATCTAGTATATCTAATTTATAAACTAAGGTATTTGAAATAAAAGTAACGATAAAATTTTAATAAGTACATAGCTTGAATTTTAGGGACTAATGATGGTACGTTTATATTATTAAGCGAGAGCATAAATTTTCAATGCTTAGTGTCTTTTTTTTTTATAGTAAAACTGACATTTCACCTACTCGATTCGAGGGCAATATTTTCCAGAAAATGTGATTGTTATTCTCCTTTGGTGCGGTTTTTTCTGTTACTAAAATTAAAAATTGATGAACATAGAATTATTAATATAATATATAACACTTTTAAATTACTAATAATTTATTTTCTAATTCGTGATATTTAAGGAGTAGAACGATAAATGTTTATCTGCTATACTCTGTTTAAAAATAATTAGCTTTTAAGTTTAAAATTAATTACTAGTAATTCAAAATTGTTATATATTATATGATCTGAATTATATTTATCAATCGTAAAAAATTGTTTTACAATTTAATGGTTTATATATATATATATATATATACTAGGGGGGGTTCCCCCCTGCTCGCTTCGCTCGCCAACCCCCCATTGTCAATATCAATTATCAAATCAATATCAATTTCCAAGAGAACGTTCTTAAATTAGATAACAATTAATTAAATTAGCTAACAATTAACTACCTTTCAGCTATCTCTCAGCTAACTTTCAGCTGAATTTTATCTGAATTTCAGCCAACTTTTAGCTAACTTTCAGCTAAATTTTATCTGAATTTCAGCTATCTCTCAGCTAACTTTCAGCTAAATTTTATCTGAATTTCAGCTATCTCTCAGCTAACTTTCACCTAAATTTTATCTGAATTTCAGCTAACTTTTAGCTAACTTTCAGCTAAATTTCAGCTGAATTTCAGCTAACTGAGGGCACATAAAATTCTTATACACGGCGGCGGCGGCGGCGGCGTAGGCGATATATCTTTATTATATAGATATATATATATATATATATATATATATATATATATATATACATATATATATATATATATATATTATAATAAAGTTATAATAAATAACATATTTATATATTAACGTTTATATTGAAGTTCCACTTGACAGCGCCGTAGTGCGCATTATATAGGCAATATGTTAGTGTAAGATAATTAAGTTCCGTCGTATGGGAAAATTCGGTACCATACCAAATAATTTTTGGGGTAAGACGCGTCTAAAGATGTACTAATATAGGTTGTTTTAATTAATGTACTGAGTATCAATTAAAAAACGACTGGTAATTTGTTTTTGACTACTGACTCAAGTTAGTACATTTTTTTAGGTATTTTCCTTTCTCTGTGTGCGCATGTGCAAATTCAAAATTAAGGTCGGAACTTAAGATCGGATAATCTTCAGTATTCTTAAGATTGAGATTTGTCTATAAGGTTCGAATCCATAAACGTGATTTCAGTATTGAGTATATCTTGAAACTCGAGTATCTTCACTTGGGTATCAACAATTATTTTTGTTGGGTGGAGTGTAGAGTTAAAAAAAGTGGAAAATGGGTGTAAAATGAGTAGAAAACGGGTGTCATTAAATAAAAGGGTGGAAAATAAGAATTCTATGGGTGAGACATGGAGAGTTAACGACTAAATTTTTTTTATAACTATATTATATAGAAAGATCTATATCTCTTTTTATTATAAAAAGTTTTCGCCACCGTTATTGACGCTGCCGCCGTGTATAACATTCAATCATGGCCCCTGTTAGCTATAATATAGCTGAAATTTAGCTGAAATTTAGTTAGAATAGGAGCTACAAGTTAGCTACAAGTTGGCTAGAAAATAGCTGAAAGTTGTATAAAAGTTAGCTAAAAGCTAGTTAAAACTAAGCAGAAGTAGGATAAGTTTACCTGAAAATTAGCTGAATTTATTCATAAAGTCAATTCAATTATACAAAATTTAGATAAAAATTAACAATACGTCAGTCAAAAATTAGCTGATTGAATTAAATTTAGCTGCATTTAGAGATGCGCTGTCAACAAAAAATTTTCTCTACTGTCGAGAAGCTAGTCAAGTGTAGACTCTAATATTATATCATAATTGAACTCTATATTTAAAAAAAAAGAGAAAATTAAGTAGGGTAGCTGAAGATAGAGCGGGTAGAAGAAAAATTAAGGAAAATAAAATAGAGAGTGAAAAAAGATAATAAAACAAAATATAGTGAAACATAGATGAAGGGAGAAATACATATACTAAAGCCCACATAAGTCCCAAGAAGGACCCTAAAAAAAGTGCTTGTATATGATAACTACTTATTATATAGGACTCAATACAAATTGCTATTCATATTACGGAAAAATTCGCAGATCCGTAGAAGCCAAGAACTGTAGAAAAAGGTAGTTTCACTTTAATATATAATAACTACTAATTATATAGAAAATATAAAAAGAAAATCTTATTACAAGAATAATTACACATACTCTTAGAGCTTATATACTATGAAGGAAGCATGCCGTGTTAAAAAGTGGTGGCAACTTCAGGTAGAGAGAAAGAAAATATTAATTTAAATCTTATCTCTCTTGCGTAACGCTCCCGTAAGCGCTACACCAGAGAGACAGTATTGAGGTATTTATTTTTTTTGTTTCTCACATCATCCTTAAAATTTCCACCAATTTACCATATAAAATGATGTCTCCACGTATATATTCTCGAAGCACATACCTAAAAAATGCTCGAATCAGAAGAACCGGAGATTTGTAGAAAAAGGTGGTAAATATTTTAATTACAATAATATTTAAAATTTACTGAAAAGTGAATTAACTTTAGAATATTCAATTTAAATATACGTTATTGTGTATGTGAACAAATATTAAAGAAAAGCTCAAGTTTATTACACATACAATATAAGGTTAAGTTCAAATATGTCATATATGGAATGTTATGTAGTTCTGTTCAATTAGATGCATACAATTAACTTCACCGATTTTCAATAAAGAGAAAATGTATGTAGTTTAATATTTGAAATAAAAGTATCAAAAACGACTACAACAAATAAATTTCGTACATAGATTTAGTTTATACTAAAAATCAGAGAAACTAAATAATATAAAGTAATTGAATATAACCAGGAACCCAAGTTTTATTTCCAAGAATATTTCACATTAAATAGTATATTTTTACCTAGAGAAAGAAGTAGAGAATGTCCTGAATCGTATGCAAATTATAAGGCATAATTTACAAAAGTCGAAAATTGAGCTCGACTTTATAGGCAACCGTGAGTATCTCGTATTATTTCGAACTTGAATATCGTTTGGATATTGAATTAAGAAGACATTGGGCAACAAAATTTTAAAAAGTGTAACGTGTAATATCATTGAAAGACGGCTCTTCTGTTTAGATTCTTGACCTTAATATGACTATTATTTTGAACAATAAAATTAAAAATAAACCTTTTTACGTGAAACATACTTAAAAACAAATTTTGTGTTTATTTCTAATTATAATATTTTCATATATGTATTTTATACATATAAAATACTGAATTTAAATGCACGATGATAAAATTAAAATAAAATATTTTAGTTATCTTAAAATTCGAATATTACAAAACTATGAATCTACTATTTGCAATCAACCAACAATTTTATTTGCATCAAATGTAAATTCTCAATGAAATATAAAAATTACGAAGTGTATGTATCAAAAGTAAAGTTATACTATATTTAATTATACATTTGTTTTTTTCATTTATATATCATTGATATTATAATTTATGAATGAATCCTTAATATTAATAAAAAATTATTAAAACACGAAGAAAAATTATTAAGTATTAAAACACAACTGAAAATACCAATCGAATAACATTTTTATTAAAATAAATTTCAACGCTATGATTCTTGAAATAAAAATTTTTATTCAACTATCATCCATTGCAATTATTATTTGTGTAATATATATGTAAGAATAATATATTTCATGAATAATCATTTCATTTGATATACAATTAAATAAATTTATAAATTCATAATTGTATAACATAATTTAGTCAATTAAAGTTTTATTCAAGTATCATTCAGAGAATAAAGTACTCAAGTTAATTTCATAAAAATACATTAGTAATTAAAAATTTATTTGCAAATAATTCTTTATAAATAACATTAATGTAACCTTAACAACATATTCATATGTACGTTGTGACCCCACTTAAATATAATATAAAGAAAAGAAAGGGAATTTGAGAGAGAATAAGTTAGAAAAAAAGAATAAAATAAAAGATAATTAGCAATAAACTTATTCTCTCTTGAATTCGAATCATTGCGTTAAAAGTACAGACCATTGAATTAAAATAATGTCTTTCTCTATCTTGTGCGTCGGCGCGGTGTAACAATTAAAAGTTATACCAGCGCGCAAGATGAAAATTAATAAGAATATATCAACGCCTTGTACGAAGAAAAGCACAACTCAGAAATCCCAAAGCTAATTTGCATTAGGATTTCCGAGTTGTGTTTTTCTTCTTACGGGGCGTCGGTATGTACGCGCTTGGATGTGCGTCGGTACACGCCTATAAAGTGACGTACGCTAGCACACATCCAAGCATACCTGTAATAGTATCATGCAGAATATGTAAATGTATCCCTTATACTTAGCAGTAGGAGAGAATTGCGGCCGCGGCGGCTCGATCGACGCTTAAGCAGATCGAAGTCGAATCATTGTACGGCACTCTTTGGTCTGCTCTCTTCAAATAAAGTTTATCTAAAAATTAATAAGTCGTAATGTAGTATTTATTTCGTTTGTTCTGCAGGTCCGCGAGGAGTTGGATAATCACCAACTCCATACTGGTAGCAGTAACAACAAAATAAACTTATTAAATTTAGAATCAAAGTTTTATTATTAGTGAAAATCGAAATAAATAAATACATTCACTTGTATATCATTTCGTAAATGTCTATTGAAGTACTTTAACTCAAGTTTAATATAACTTTGTTTGATAATTATTAGTGTATAAATTGTGTTAATAATTAATGATTACTTTAAGTATTAAATAAATTGAAATTGGAGAAATGTGCTCTTTATAAGACTGTGAGTCTTTGGAGTTATATGGCTTATAAGAGGCCCTTATACTTACTAACAATTAACACACAAAAATATAAAGACCCCGGACGAGTCACAGCATGATGCCTGTACTAAAAACAGGTCTAATGTAAACACCTTCCTTATTCCTTATCCTCATTTATGTGCACTAAGTGCAATCCTTTATGAGTAGTTTATAGGTAATAGGAGGAGGTTACAACGTGTGTTCGTATTTATATGAATTGTCATTTACGTAAAAATTGTTAAGAATTGAATGTATTAATAATAATTTTACTAAAGCAATAATATTTTTATTAAGAGAAATATATTAATTTTTAGAATATATCTAATGACCTCATTTGGAAAATTATCATTACGTAATACAAAAATATTCTTTTAGTATCTTTTTAACATACGTTTTATAAAATATAATTTTAAAAAGTAATTTTTTTTTAAATTAAATTATTTTTAATAGTCAATTATATAGATAGAAAAATATGTAAAATATGTGTAAATTTTCCTGATTATGTCTATAATTATGAATTCATATATATGATCTGTCTAGATGGAAGTAAAATTTTCCATAAAATAGTAAATATTTCAAAGGAAATTTACTTATGATTTGCAAAACATTTATTAAGAATGCGGAAAATAAATAATATTCTTAAATGTCACTCTAAAATTTGTATTAAATATAATGATTGAAAATTATAATTATTCTATTAGATTGGATTTATTGTCGAAGTTACATTATACTTCACTCTAAATAATCTATACTTATAAAATTTACATAATATTTTATATAAACTATGAAAATGATGATCACAAATTTTATCCTATGATTAAAAAGTTTACATAATTATTATAATTAATAACTTATAAATTATTGTATTATTTTATAAAATACAATTTTAACTTAAATAATTAGCTTTATTTTAAAACTTAATTTTATTAGTATTCAATTCCACGAGTTGATATATATTGAATATATATAATTAAAATATATATGATTATTATTAAATAAATATATATATATATATATATATATATATATATATATATATATATATATATATATATTTATTTAATAATAATCATATATATTTTAATATATATGATTATTATTAAATAAATCGCTCCGCTCGCCAACCCCCCGAATACACACATTCCAAAGTAAATAGGAGTAGGACATAATGAGTTGAAATTTCATATTTGTGAATGTGAAAAAAGTTCAATAGAAAACATAGATACATAAAAATATAGGATATGAAGTTATAGAATTAGAATTAATAGAAAAAAGATGGTTTAACGCGATATTCAAAAGTTTACAATGAATCAAACTTATATATTTTTGAAATAAATTAAAAATAGAATGTAAAATAGAATATTAAAAATAAAAATGAAATTGAACTTGATATTATTCGAAATTCGTATATATGGAATTCACGGATCATCGTAATAGCATAAACGCACGACCGAGCTTTTTAAATTCGGCTCTGGGTGTCTCAGATCCTGAGTCGAGATTTTTTATTTCTGTAGTATTCTTGAATACGTGACTTCTATAATAGCGATTAAATAAGTACAGGTATTAGAGCAAGTTGTTTGGAATAAGTGTACAAAAATTCATGATATTTATGATTATAGTAATTTTATTTTATAATTATTCATTCTTTTCAATTTTAGTAAACTAAACTTCTAAATAATATAATTCTTTTTAAATAAATAAAAGTTTTATTTTACTGCTATTATCATTGATTAAATAAATTCATTTTTTTAGACATATTAGTGATTTTTATATTTTTTTCTTAAACATATGATGTAAATGATATATCTAAGTTATAAATTTTTTATTTGAAGTACATAAAGTGTTATTATAAAATTTATATTTATACTTTTCAAGTTTCAATTATATTACATGATGTACTTCTATATAAATTAAATGAAATAAATATTTTAATTTTTTTCGATTATACACTGTTAGGAAAAACATGAATAATTTTACGTTATTTTTAGTACGATTCCATAAAAATTATAAATTTTACCATAATTCAATTATACAATTGCATGAAATTTAAAAGAAAAATTTCAGTGATTCACTCGAAACAAAATTCTATTATTTTTAACAGTTTAAATTTCGTTCATAAACAGCAATAAACATGCAGACGTTTGAAGCGTCGCCACTCTACTCTCGGGGTAATCAAATACTATAAACTGCGTATAGCAGGATCTTATATCTCGACGTCTGAGACGTCCAACACGAAATTAATTTTTGCTCAGCTTCGTATTAAGAGTTTTCAAGCTTTTCTAGAATTATCATCATTCGATATACGATGGAATAAAGTAGATTTTAGAATATATGATTTACGATTATCTTCGTTTTGCAAATTTTCGCGAAATTTTTTATCAAAATGTTATATATAACTTTATCGCAAAAATTTATGAAACTTTACTAAAAATTTATACACAAGACACGTTAAAGTTTTTATAATATTGTCTAAAAATTGTATAGTAAGCTATTAAGGGGATGTAAAATGGACACTACACCTGTACTCATAAATATTTACTATCTTTACATTTCATAGCAAAATTTTCAATAAAAAAATGCATTAAGTTGTAGTATGCACCATGAAGATTATTCAGTTAAATTTTTAAATGAATTCATTCATTAGTTATTGAGAATTTTGGGTTCCAAAATTATTTATTAAAATTTTTCAATTTTGTACAGGAATCCAAATATCTTAAGAGCAGGCCGGATTCGCTGTCCTTGTCTAATTAGCATTTTTGTTATTTACTTAAGTATTAATCGGTGTATCTGCAAATTGAAGGTTATGCGCAATAGATATTATTATTACAAATATTTATGCACAAGAAAAAAAAAATCTATCGCTTTGTTTTTGAGAAAAGTAAGGAACGCGAAAATATTATAAACATAATCTTTTACTTCGGCGTTCCTTACTTTTCTCAAAAACAAATCGGTAGATTTTTTTTTTCTTGTGCATAGATATTCATAATAATAATATCTATTGCGATCAACCATTATTTTGAAGATACACCGATTAATACTTGAGTAAATAACAAACAACTCAATTGTTACTCGGTCGGTATCAGGTTCTACTCCGGCCTGCCGTTAAAAGCTAATGAATGAATTTATTTGAAAACTTATCAAAATAATCATCATGGTACATACTACAAGCTAATGCATTTCTTTTCTGGAAATTCAGCAATAAAATAGAAAGGAAGCTAATATCTATAAGTACAGGTGTAGTGTCCGTTTTACATCTCCTTAATAAAATCTTGTGAAAATTTTTCATTATCCCATATGAAAATAATTTTTGTGAGAAATTGTTAATAACTGTTAATAATTGTAATATACTACCGTAATTGAGACATTAATAAAATTAATATTAATAATAAAATTATTGTTATTAACAGTTATTCATATTTTATCACATTTTTACACAATTATTAATAGTTTTTCACAGAAATTATTTCCATATGGGATAATCTTACAAAAACTTTTTATAATAATCTTGTATTTTTCATTAAAACATTATCATAGTATTACACATATTAACTTCGCTGTAAAATTAATATAACTTTAATGAAAGGCTTGTATAAAACATGAAGATTACGATACATTATAAATATTTTTTAACAAAAATATTGTTGGAAAATATTTTGTGTTATGAAATAACTTACTATTATTAATTTTATTAATTTATTTCTATGTATTCCTTTTATATTTTTTAAAATAGAATGCAATCTATCTTCTGAATTTACACAAAAAGCAGTTTAAAACAAAATTATACATATTTTCTAAAAGAAGAATAAGAAAAATTTTTAAGAAGGAAAAACAATAGGTATGTGATTAAATAAAAGCATATATATTTATTTTTTATATATTTTAAATATCATGTCAAATAGTATAAAAATAGAAACTATTGGTGATGGAAATTGTTTATTTCGTTGTTTTTCTTTTTTTATATAATAATCAAAATTATCATAATGTAACAAGAAAAATTGTCGTAAATAATATTATTGATAATTGGAATCGCTATGAATCTTTTATTATAGGAAAAATATATAATTAAATTGAAATTAAAAACATGGATTGTTATAAACAATTAATGTCAAAATGTGGAGAATATGGAACAGATACTGAAATATATAGTTTCTGTGAAATTTATAATGTATTTATTACAGTTTGTTTTAATAATTGTAATATTATTCATTATTTTGGTAACAATGAAAGTATATGGAAATTAAAACTATTATTTAGTAGAAATTATGATGATGGTCATTACGATATAATTGATTTATATAATACTAATTTTAAATTAGAACAAAATAAAATAAAAAATGTAAACAATTATAAAAAACGTAAATTTTTATGTAACAAAGAAATTAGTCCATGTAAAAAAATAAAAATTACAAATCATGAAAATAGTAATGTAACTATAGAAAATAATACTAATAAAAAAATTATAAACAATAAAAATATATTAAAAAGAAAAAATGAAGAAAAAAATCTTATAAGTAAGAAGATCAAAATAATTAAATCGACAGATAATATAGAAATAATAACTAAAAAAAATGATTATATATCTGATTTTGGTGAAATTGATTTTAAATGTTTCTACTGTTCTGCAGTATTTTGGAAAGAAGAAAAAAAAATTTACTTGTTGTCGATAAGGAAAAATTAAATTATCACCTTTAAATTTATATAATAATAAATTAAAAGAATTAATCTTATATAATAATGTTTTTAGACATTTAATTAGGTATTATAATAACCTATTTTGTTTTGCTACTTTTAGTGCTAATATAATTTATGAAAAACAAAAAGCAATTTATAATTTAAAACTTCAAGGTCAAGTACATCATTATGTTCCTAAAACTTTAATACCAAATAATAATCAAGAACCTTGTTGTAGTCAATTTTATATTTATGATGATAATACTGCGATTGAAAAAAAATTAAAAACTGATAAAAATTTAATAAAAGATCATTTGAATTTATTAACAAAAGTATTTAATAGTAATCCTTATGCTAAATATTATAAACATTTACATCAATTAACAAACTTAGAGAATTTACCAAATTATAAATTATATTTTATCAGAAAAAATGATAAACACAAGCATCGTTATAATAAACCTCTAACATCTGAATGTGGGGCTATAATAGTATCACAATCTGCAATTTCAGAAGATTATGATTTATGCATTTATCCTAAAAATACAATAGAAAATGAACCAAAACATGTTTATTTAAGTAAATTATCTCAACACGTAGATCCGTTAGTTTTTCCAATTCTTTTTCCATCTGGGGACTTAGGTTGGAGTATTGGTCATACTCAAAGTCCTAAATCTTTAAAAAATTTAACGATGTTACAACATTATTCATATAGATTGGCTTATAGGCCAGATTCTATTAATTTTAATCCTTTACTATATTGTGGACGATTAACGCAACAATATTTTCTACATCTTGCAATTCAAATTGAAAATAATGGAATGAATTTTCTAAGAAATAATCAAAGACGATTAAGAATTGAATGTTATCAAGGCTTATTAGACCATGTATTGAATAGCGCTTGTAATATATCAAATAATTTTGAGAAAAAAGAAAAAATAGGTAATCTATTTATATTGCCATCAACTTATATAGGAAGTCCTAGATATATGCAACAACATTATCAAGATGCAATGGCCATTTATAGAGAGGTTGGTAGACCTGATATTTTTATTTCTATGACTTGTAATCCAAGGTGGAAAGAATCAAAAAGAGTTCTTAAAAAATTTCCAGCAGGTACTACTCCTAATGATATCCCTAATATAACAGTTAGATTATTTTATAATAAATTCAATAAATTACTTGATGATATCGTTAAAAAAAATATTTTTGGTAAAGTTATTGCTTATGTATACACAATTGAATTTCAAAAAAGAGGTTTACCACATGCTCATATTCTTATAACGTTACACTCTGATGATAAATTAATAACTCAAGAAAAAAAAAAGATAAATATGTTTCAGCTAAAATTCCAAATAGTGATGACAAGGAATTACAAAAATTAGTAATTAAAGACATGTTGCATGGACCACATAACAATAATTCACCATGTTACGATAAAAATAAAAATACTTGTACAAAAAAATATCCAAAAAATTTTGTTAATATTACTATTATTCAAAAAAATGGATTTCCGGAATATAAACAAATAAATAATTCATACGAAAATCATTATTATAAAATTAAAAATAATAAACAAAGTATTCCTGTAGATAATTCAATGGTTGTACCTTACAATAGTTATTTACTCAGAAAATACAAGTGTCATATAAATTTTGAAATATGTGCCACCATACACAGTATAAAATATGTTTATAATTATATTCATAAAGGTGGAGATAAAGCTTTTTGTAAAATAAAAAAAAATGATGATAAAGACGAAAAAGAGACTTATGATGAAATTACACAATTTATAGATGGAAGATATATGAGTCCTATGGAAGCAGCTTGGAGATTATCTGAATTTCCGATATGTGGAAGAAGTCATACAGTTGTTAGATTAGTTGTTCATGCGGAAAATCAGCAAAAAATTATATTCGAAGAAAATAAAGAATGAAAAGTTTTAGACAAATAAAAAACAACATTAACTGCATGGTTTAATCTTAATATTAAAGATGAGTTTGCAAAATAAATAGAATACAGTAATATACCTAAATATTACGTATTCAATAACAATGAATGTTGGATCAAACGTACTCGTAATAAAAAACATAAAGCTATTGGAAGATTAAATATTGTGTCTCCTAAAGATACTGAAAGATTCCATTTAAAATTAATTTTAAATCGTGTTAAAGGCGTAACTTCATTTACAGAATTAAGAACTTTTGAAAACATAACGTATAATACTTTTAAAGAAACAGCAGTTGCAATGGGGCTAATAGAAAGTTCTTCGCAAATATTTGATATATTTTCTGAAGCTTGTACCATTATGCTACCGAGTCAATTGCGTCAATATTTTGCATGGTTACTTTTATCAGAAGGTAATGAAATATGGAATAAATTTAAAGAATATTTTAGTGAAGGTTTTGAAGATGATAAAGAAAATAAGTTTTAGTTTACCAGAACCAATAGAAAAAATTATCCATGAAAATCAGGAAGAAAATTAAAAAATTATTGAATATAATAAACATATGTTTAACGAAATGTATTTATTATTAAATCAAGATCAAAAATTTATTTTTGACGACATAATAAAATATTCCTCTAAATTATATTTTATTGATGGACCAGGTGGTACTGGAAAAACATTTTTGTATAAAACATTAATTTATTATTTTTTATACAAATGTAAAAAAGTATTATCAATGGCATGGACTGGAATTGCATCAATTTTATTACCTAAAGGAATGACAAGTCACAGAACTTTTAGATTACCTTTAGATTTAGATAATGTAGAAATCGCATTCTTTAAATTAGAAAGTGACAAAAAAAAATTACGAGATACAGATATTATTATATGGGACGAAGCTTCAATGATACCAAAAAAAGCTTTGGAAATTGTTAATAAAACTTTACAAGATTTATGTGGTAATGATTTACCATTTGGTGATAAATTAATAATTTTAGGAGGTGATTTTCGCCAAATACTTCTTGTTATAAAAAATAGTTTTAAAGATATAATAGTGCAAAATAGTTTAAAATATTCTTTTTTATGGCCCTTATTTGAAATTAAAAAATGAAATAAAAATATCCGCTGCAATAATAAATCATTTAATTCTTTATTATTACAAATGGGTGAAGGTCAAATTGAATCATTTCAAATTCCTGATAAATGCAAAACTAATGATATTTGTTTAAAAATATATAAAAACATCAATAATAATGACAACATAAATCGAGTAATATTAGCAGCTCATAACGATGACATAAATAATTTAAATAAAAGAATATTAAAATTACTTAACGGCGAATCGACAACTTATTATAGCATAGATTATGCTACTCATAAAGGAGTCGATCAAAGTGATGATAATATCGAATTGAATTATCCAATAGAAACTCTTAATAAAATAAAAGAAGGTTTACTACCACACATATTGGAATTAAAAGTTAATGCTATAGTTATATTAATAAGAAATTTAAGTATTACCGAAGGTTTATGTAATGGAACAAGATTAAAACTTATAAAATTATATAAATATAATTTCGAAGCTGAAATCATTACTGGAGAAAAAATTGGAAATAAAGTTTTTATTCCAAGAATAACATTAAATACTGGTGAATCATCGTCTTTACCCTTTATACTTTATAGAAAACAATTTCCTGTAACATTAGCTTTTGCTATGACTATTAACAAATCTCAAGGTCAAAGTTTTGATGAGATTGGATTATTTATTAAAAGACCTTTATTTTCGCATGGACAGCTTTACGTTGCACTGTCGAGATGTAAAAATCCTAACAAAATATACATACAAAATGAATCTGAAAATAAATATGAAATATTAAATATTGTTTGGAAAGAAATTTTTAATTGTTAATTAAATTTAAAAATATTGTAAAAATAAATACAGTTTATAAGAAAATAAACATAAAATAAATTATTATTTAATTAATATAAAATAAATTTATATATTAGATGAACATGGAAAACAATGAACAATTGAATGTTGATAATAACGCAAATTGGCAAATTATGGAATGGGATCCAATTAATAATATGTACATTGAACCCGTATCTAACAGAGAATTAGAAGAATTGTCTAACTTGAATGCTGAAATTAATGAATATGAAGAAATAGAATATCTTCAAGAAGTAGAAGATGAAGAAAATTATTATCAATATGTAAAAGAACAAAAATTATCTGAGTGGTCTGAATTAATACAAAAATTTGATATGAAATATTATATACATTATTATAAAGAATGGAAAGATGTTCCTGAATGTTTTCAATTTCAGGTTCAAGAAATTTTTCAATATCTAATAAATAATGTCTATTTCGACATAGAAGGTATTAAAAATGATGAAAATTATTATGAAAATTTATTAATAATAAGTAATATAATCTATGAATTATATTTTTAAAATGATAATTATTTATATACACCTTTAAAATGTTTCAAAAAATAAAAATCAAAATATTTACATGTAATAACAATAATAATTTTTCATATTTTGTTAATGACAATATATTTTATTTTTATGAATTTATAATTTTTTTTCAGCGATAGTTTAAAAGTAGTTTATAAAATTAATTTTAGCAAAAATAAAAAAAAAAATACTAAAATTTTTAAAATAATATAAATCTGTATGCTTTTTTCAACGACAATAAAAATGAATTTGTAAACTATTTTTAAAAATAGTAAAAACAGATATACATATTTTTTAATGACACTAAACAATAAATTTGTACGCTTTTTTCAGCGACAGTAAAATATAAATTTATAAGTTTTTTTAGCAAGCATGAAGAATAAATATGTAACCTTTTTTTATCGACAATAAAAATGATTTTGTAAGCTTCTTTTAGCGACAACAAATAATAAATTTGTACGCTTTTATAATCTTTTTTTAGCGACGATAAACAATAAATTTGTATGCTTTTTTTAGCGACAATAAAAATAAATTTGTAAGCTTCTTTTAACGACAACTAATAAATTTGTATGCTTATATTAAATTTTTTTAGTGACAACTGTAACGGTATTCTACCGTGTTTAAATCTTGCGCGCTTAGGTATTAAAATAGAATAAACGCTCGGTCATATATCTCGTCTAAGACGAGCAAAGAAGTGCGTATCTTGACGACCGGCACGCGAGCGAGAAGCAAGCCGGCCGCGAGGCGCTTCAGAGAGTTTCCGGCTACCGTTGCGTTAGCACGAAACCTAAGCCGCGCTGTGCTTATTAAACAATTTCGCCACGTGGTCGTATAATACGGTAGTCTAAGTTCGAAACTGATAGCGCGAAACGTTGTCTTAAATAAAAGTCGTTAATTTATATCGACTAGCGTATTATATTATATTGGCTAATTGCAACTCTCAGAAATTCTTTCTATAGAGTTTTGCTTGACAGCTTTTCGTGCGTCTTAGCGGTCAGCCATTAAGTGCCAACAAATACGTTGATCGGCGTGCATAGGATTCCACCGATCTACGTCCAGGCAACCACGTTGGCAGAGCTCAGCGGAATTCCAGGATCGGGAAGAGACGTCTTTCACCGACCTAGTCTAGAGCATCTACGTATTGGTTACGTACAGGGAAGAAGCTTCGATAACGGGCGAGCGGCGTCTACGTGCACGTAGGTAATTAGTGTAAGCTGGCCAGTGCGTTATTGTAAGTATAATTATACTGTGCGATATCCAAGTGTCTCTTCCTCGAGAGATACTTGTTCGGGCATATTGTATCATCGGTGATATAACCGATCAGCGTCATAAGCGAGTGTCATTTAGTTCGCGACGCGCCCTCCCTTTGCTCACTCTCTCATTAGACGCGTAAACTACTTTTCTTATATTACTCAATTTCATTTTCGTTTAATTCATACTTCATCTTTATTATATTCATATTTTTCTTGTAATAAATTAATTTTCTTTTCTATCAAAACGTGCTTTGAATTAATTTATATTGCCTGACTATATTTAATATAAAATATATTTCCCGTTGCTTACTCCGACGCCTCCGCGGTCCTTGTGAGCAGTTATAAATTATTTAATTACGGCATATCATATATTTTAATATAACGTATTTTGGAACCTGCCTCACGAAGGAAAACTGCGCTACCGCCATCGCGTCTCCCGATCTGGTAAGAGAGAGAGAGAGAGAGAGACGCGCAGCGACGAGCTGAAGGAAAAATGCTCCGTCGCTCATCAATCTAACATACTAACTAGCTTTACCGGAGTCTGTTGCTAGTTTGTCATAGTTAATATAAATTCTAGCAGCTCCGTATTCTAACAAAAATACATAGACTTAGTTAAAGTTAAATTGGAATTAGAAAAATCTAATTTCTTTTGTAACGCGTAGTAAATTACCGTTACACAACAAACAATAGATCTGTACACTTCAACAACAAAAATAAATGAATTTATAATCTTTTTTAGCGACAGTAAACAATAAATTTTTACGCTTTTTTCAACAACAATAAGATATAAATTTATAAGTTTGTTTTGGCGATTATGAAAAATAAATTTGTAAGCTTCTTTTAGCGACAACAAACAATAAATTTGTATGCTTATATGAGGTTTTTTTAGTAACAACAAACGATAGATCTGTACGCTTCAGCGACAATAATAAATGAATTTATAATCTTTTTTAACGACAGTAAACAATAAATTTGTACGCTTTTTTCAACGACAATGAGATATAAATTTATAAGTTTCTTTTAGTGATTATAAAGAATAAATTTGTAAGCTTTTTTTAGCGACAATAAACAATAAATTTATATGTTTGTATAAAGTTTTTTTAGCGACAACAAACAATCGCTTCAGCGACAATAGTAAATTTGTAAGCTTTTTTTAGCGACAATAAAGATAAATTTGTAAGCTTCTTTTAGCGACAATGAAGATGAATTTGTAAGCTTCTTTTAGCGACAACAAACAATGCTTTTTATAAGCTTTTAATGCAGCCATATATTTTTATGTTGGTCTCAAGCCCAAAAATCTTTTGTTAAGACAAATATGTAAATATCTTATTTATAATTTAAAAAAAAAAACATGTTTTATTTAAATACAATTGTTAATAAAGTACCTATGGATATTAAGCTAAATTTATTTTGTAATTCATAGTTTACTATTGTAATTAATAAATTTTTTCAATAATAAAAATAAAGATACAATATATAGAAATAAAAATATCAGAATAGAAATAAAAATATTATATATTTATCTGAATAAAGAAAATGCAGAGAGGAAGCTTTGTATTATCAATTAATTATGTTCGCAATCATATTAATAAAATATTAATAATAATAATTTTTTTTTTCATTTTTGAAATTCAATATTAGAATACGAGAAAACTTTATAATATTAAATAGTTACAGTTACAATCATAATAATAAAATATTACTAATTATAATAATATTAAATCACTTATAATTGTTATTATAATAATAGAATATTATTAATAATAAGAATATTTTTTTATTACTAATTACTTAATCATAATATCATAGTGGGGAGGAGGGCATAATGAGGGGGGGCTATAAAAAGTGAGGGAGAGGGGGGAGCAAATTGAGGGGGGGGCTGAGGGGGGGCTACAAAAATTAAGAAGGGTGAGGGGGGAACTGAGGGGGAGGCCTAAGTTACGTTAATTTTGGAATAGCCATTTATAAGAGAAATTACAACGTATTTTGAGGGGGGGCTATGCCGACAGACATTTGAGGGTGGGCTGAGGGGGGGGGTCGGTTGAATCTTGTCTTACGACTATATAAATATAGATATATATATATATTATTATCAACATAAATATGTATTAAATATAAAACATTGATCCATGAATAATTTTTAAAATTCTCAACCGATATTTTAGATTCTTTTGAGTAGTCGAAAACTTGATTTTCTAAATTTTGGTACTTGCCACAAACTTTCTCAGCCAACTTTCAACCAATTGACCTCAAAATTTCTAGAGATCTTCAGTTTATGTATCTTCACAAAATCACAGTATTAGTTTTTAAAAATAAAGAGAATTTAAAAGTTTAGTTTAAAAAGTTGATAAAAATACATATTTTTGTGAATTTTATATATGTTACGTCACGACGTATATTTTATTCGAATTTTTCGTTTTTTTCTCACTAAAAATGAATAGAGCACAAAATTTTACATAGAAATATGGTATTATAGTCAAGGTCAAACCACATTTTGAAGGTTATTTTTGGCAATCCTTATTTTGAATTGCTTGGCTATTATTTCGTCTGAAAACGGATCTTTAAACAGTAAGCTCTCACATTCTTGAGATTGCCGCCTACGATCCTCATGCCCATACGATATCAGCATGTTTCGGTTAAGGTCAAACGGAGGTCAAACACCTTAATTAAAATAATATAATTTTTTTTACTTCTGATTCTGAATGAACAGAAAATTCCACGTCGAGATAAGTTTGGATCTCATAATTTGCGAACCTATATTCTAATGTTGATAGTGTAACCTTAATAAAATTCACTATAAAAAATAATATGTTTAAAATAAATATTTTGTTAAAACTGATAGAATATTAGTGCTTACTATATGTTGTGGCGTCCCCTATTTTACATAAAGTTCAAACCTTTTGAAACCCTTAACGTATATATTCATTCCTTTTGTTGCGCCCGAATGGTTAACACGTTTTACTTTGTAAAGAGGTGTGAGAAGATGAGCGTCTTAATTAATATCAAGTTTAACTTTTAAGGTATTTCTATCGCGCAAACAGTTTATGTTAGTTTTGTTTCAAATTTGGCCTAAGGTTTTATAATGTCTTTATCTATCTTCTGTGAAAATTTCAGTTATTTCTTGTGTGTGGTTTGGTTTTTATCGCACTTTTAAGTTTCGGTTTTTAACATGGGAGAAATAGGGCACCATTCGTTATGCGATCTTTTTGAAGTTGTTCATAACGACCATTTTATAACCGTATGTTAGAATTATTTAATTTTTCATTTATTAAAAGATTATCTGACGAAAATTTTGATACTTTAAAATTTTTGTTGTTGTGTTTAGTTCGTGAGAAAAGTGCGTGAGAAGATACGTATTTTTTGCGAATGTTTTCGATTCGTCTTGTGTCGACAACGTTGCAACTCGCGCGCTCTCTTTTTTTCTCTATCTGTCAATTCTTCGTAGTCATTTTCCACAGCGTTTGAAAATAAACTACTGACAAACAATAAGTACTACGTAAAAATCAAAAATCTTATAGTGAATGTATATAAATATTGAAAGAAACTAATGAAAAATTAGAAAATTAAAAATAAATTTCAATATTTATTTTATATTAAAAAACATATTTAAATATATAATTTTATATTTATAAGTTGTGGAACAATATTTTAAAATCTTTTAACAATTTTACTACATAACAAAGCGGCAAAACTTTAATAATTCATAAATTCGTGAATTAAGGAAATAAGTTTATAACCATTAATTCCAATCACAACCCAAAAATTCAAAACAATATAACATTTAAATGTTTATTATTGAGTGCTACACTGTTGCCACGTTTTTATTTATACAAATCTTCAACTTCTATCTCACTCGCACAGATATAGCGCTCTCTCTCATCTCGTTAGAAATACCTTAAAAATGTCTTATTTTTATTTACTTGCCTTATACTAAACCTATATTCTATCAGGTTATAGGCCCGGTCGTGTAAAGCACAACGGTTCCACTGCGCGTATAAGAACTTAGTTATTTTGGTAAAGATAAAAAAAAAGGAACAGTTTTTCTTTGTGTAAGGTGAGAATATTTTTTCTGTGTGTAATGAGAAACCAGCAGAAAAACATGGATGTTAAATGCTGCGAAGAGGATTGTTGCAGCAATGCCGGTGTGGCGAGCGCGTCTTTACGACAAAAAGAGGTTTCTATCAATGAGACAAGGGAATGTGAGTATTGAAAAGTGTAAACGAGTTTGAAAATAAAAGTTTAGATACATGTGTTAATAAAGTGTAAAGAAAAGAGGTAATGGAAATTAAAACAAAGTACAAATAAAAAGAACTGAATAAAATCACTTTATAACATAAATAAAAATTTATTAAAAGATGCGAATAAAATACAAATAAAAATGAATAAAAAGATTTGAATTAAAATTTGATGAAAGAAGCGAAAATCACACAAAGAAAAATTAGAATAAAAAGGTGCGAATTAAAATTTGATGAAAGAAGCGAAAATCACACAAAGAAAAACTAGAATAAAAAGGCGCAAGTTAAAATTTGTGAAAAGAAGTAAAAATCAACTAAAGAAAAATTAGAATAAAAAGACGCGAGTTAAAATTTGTGGAAAGAAGTGAAAATCATACAAAGAAAAATTAGAATAAAAAAACACAAGTTAAAATTTGATAAAAGAAAATCACACAAAGGAAAAATTAAATAAAAAGATGAGAGGAAAAATTCGATGAAACAAGTGTGTTGCATACAAAGAAAAACTTAATTAAAGAGACATGAGTTGGAATTGATAAAAGAAATGAGTGAGGTTAAAGAAAGGAAAATTCAAATAAAAGATGCGAGCAAAAATTTGATAAGAAGTGAGTGAGTAACAAAAGAAAATTCATTTAGAAGACGCGAGTGAAAAATCTGATTAAAAGAAGTGAGTTAAATATTGAAAACAAAGGATTCATCAAAATGAATAAAACACGCATTAAATTTGAATAAAGATGCGAGTAGACAAAAGTAAGAAGTGTATAAGAATTTAATATGAAAGTAATGAAAATTTAAAAAATTAAAAATGTGAATAAAAAATTGATGAAAAAGGGTGAATGAAAGTTTTATATTAGCTTTCTCATAGAGAAAGCATTGTATCGATAAAAAATTTTTTTTCTATTTTTTCATTAATTTGTACATATTTGAACTCGGAAAGTCGAAAAAAGTGGTTTCTAGAAAATGTCTATATGTGTGTGTGTGTGCGTGTGCGTGCGCGCGCGCGTGTGTGTGTGTGCGTGTGTGTGTGTGTGTGTGTGTGTGTGTCTGTATGATGTCAGTTAGTAAACTGTATCTCGAAAACTACTCGATGGATTTGCTTCTAATTTTGCATGAAATTTATTTTTTTGTCTAACTTGCTGAGAAGCTATTGATAATTGGTTTTTCTAACATAGTTTCAATTTTAGAGTCGTTTATAAAAAAAAAAATTCGAATTTTAATTTTTCTGTTTTTTTTGTTTACTACTCGATGAATTTGCTTCAAAATTTGCATGGAAATTATTTACGATTGCCCAAATAAAATAAATTCCTAAAAACTGATTTTTTCAGCTTAGTTTTAATTTTAGAGCATTTTCAAATTTTTGAAAAAAATATTTATATTTATTAAGCCAATAAAATCTTAAAAACTACTCAATGGATTTACTTCAAATTTCCCATACAATCCAATTTTTCGATCAACTGGTGCGGAAGCTATTGAGAATTGGTTTTCCTAGCGTAGTTTCAATTTTATAGCCATTTTAGTAATTTTAAAAACATTTTAATTTTTCATTTTTTGTGTATTTTACGTAAACTACTCGAACAATTTACTTGAAAGTTTGTATGGAACTTATTTCCGACTGCCAAAATAAGAAAAACTTTTGGAAACTGATTTCCTTAGCGCACTTTTAATTTTAAAGCATTTTTAAAATTTTTTAAAAAATTTGTATTGTATATTTTTTTTTTATTTTACAAAAACCATTAGATAGATTTGCTTTAAAATTTATATGCTAGTTATTCGCTGTTGTCTAAAGGAAACAAGCTTTGGAAAACTAATTTTCTCAGAGCAGTTTTAATTTTAGAGCATTTTGAAAATTTTCAAAAAAATTTTTATTTTTTTTTTATCTTGTATTTTGCGTAAATCATACTATATATTTTCTCCAAAATTCTTGTACAATTAATTCGCTATTGTCTGAAAAAAATAAGCTTTTAAAAACTAATTTTCTTAGAGTGGTTACAATTTTAGAAAATTTTAAAGATTTTTAAAAAAATTTCGATTTTTTATTTCTTATTTTTTTTAGTTTACGTAAAGTACTCGATAGATTTGTTCTAAAATTTGCAGGGAAATCATTTGCAACTGCCAAAAGAAGGCAAATTTTCAAAAATTGATTTTAACAAGGTAGTTTTAATTTTAGAGCATTTTTAAAATTTTGAAAAAGGAATTTTGAAAAGAAAATGTTATTTATTTAGCCAATTAGATCTCGAAAATTACTCGATGGATTTGCTTCAAATTTCGCATACTATTTATGTTTTTGTATAAGTAGACGGGAAACTATTGAAAATTGGTATTCATAAGTAGTTTTTTTTATAGAGCCATTTAAAGAATTGAAAAAAAATTTTTAATTTTCTATTTATTTTGTATTTTACGTAGATTACTTGATGAATTTGCTTCAAAATTTGCATGGAAATTATTTACGATTGCCCAAATAAAATAAATTCCTAAAAACTGATTTTTTCAGCTTAGTTTTAATTTTAGAGCATTTTCAAATTTTTGAAAAAAATATTTATATTTATTAAGCCAATAAAATCTTAAAAACTACTCAATGGATTTACTTCAAATTTCCCATACAATCCAATTTTTCGATCAACTGGTGCGGAAGCTATTGAGAATTGGTTTTCCTAGCGTAGTTTCAATTTTATAGCCATTTTAGTAATTTTAAAAACATTTTAATTTTTCATTTTTTGTGTATTTTACGTAAACTACTCGAACAATTTACTTGAAAGTTTGTATGGAACTTATTTCCGACTGCCAAAATAAGAAAAACTTTTGGAAACTGATTTCCTTAGCGCACTTTTAATTTTAAAGCATTTTTAAAATTTTTTAAAAAATTTGTATTGTATATTTTTTTTTTATTTTACAAAAACCATTAGATAGATTTGCTTTAAAATTTATATGCTAGTTATTCGCTGTTGTCTAAAGGAAACAAGCTTTGGAAAACTAATTTTCTCAGAGCAGTTTTAATTTTAGAGCATTTTGAAAATTTTCAAAAAAATTTTAATTTTTTTTTTATCTTGTATTTTGCGTAAATCATACTATATATTTTCTCCAAAATTCTTGTACAATTAATTCGCTATTGTCTGAAAAAAATAAGCTTTTAAAAACTAATTTTCTTAGAGTGGTTACAATTTTAGAAAATTTTAAAGATTTTTAAAAAAATTTCGATTTTTTATTTCTTATTTTTTTTAGTTTACGTAAAGTACTCGATAGATTTGTTCTAAAATTTGCAGGGAAATCATTTGCAACTGCCAAAAGAAGGCAAATTTTCAAAAATTGATTTTAACAAGGTAGTTTTAATTTTAGAGCATTTTTAAAATTTTGAAAAAGGAATTTTGAAAAGAAAATGTTATTTATTTAGCCAATTAGATCTCGAAAATTACTCGATGGATTTGCTTCAAATTTCGCATACTATTTATGTTTTTGTATAAGTAGACGGGAAACTATTGAAAATTGGTATTCATAAGTAGTTTTTTTTATAGAGCCATTTAAAGAATTGAAAAAAAATTTTTAATTTTCTATTTATTTTGTATTTTACGTAGATTACTTGATGAATTTGCTTTGAAATTTGCATGGGAACTATTTGCAACTGCCAAAAGAAGTATGACTTTTAAAAACCGATTTCCTTAGCGTAGTTTTAATTTTAAAAAATTAAAAAAATTTTTTTTTTTAGTTTTTTTTTTTTTTATTTTACGTAAACTACTCGATAGATTTGCTCTAAAATATGTATACAAGTTATTTGCTGCTGTCTTTATAGAACAAGCTTTTAAAAAATCATTTTCTTAGCGTAGCTTTTTTATCACTTCTTTTGATTTCTGATTTAACGCTTTCACTAACTCTTTTCTTACTTCCTCACTTCCTCTTTGTCCTTTTTCCTCAGATTGATTCTCATTTTAACCCTATTTTCATTCATCCTTGTCCCTCTCTTGCTATTTACTAATCATTCTCTCACATTCACTAATTTTTCTTGAATAGCAATTGTATTTTATGTTGGAATCACATTTAAAAAAATCAAATCAAATTACTCTAACTCAATGAGCTCTATGAGAAAGCATTGCGCCAAAGCACTTGGCAGCGTTTTTGAGTAAAAGAAATAAAGACGAGAATTAAAAAATTAAAAATTTACAAAAATCACATTTTATGTGAGATCTGAGAATTTTGAACGGTTAGAGGGGTTTTCAAATTCAGTGTAAAAAGGCGAGTGTTGGGGCAGTTCTGGGAACTGCTAGCGTTTCGGGTTAGTGACGTACAGGAGTGCGCGCGTATGGACGTGTGTGATGTGAGACAGAGGGAATGCGGTACCGCAATGCAGTTTAACCTGTGTAAGAAAAAGATGAGTGCGAGAGAGATAGTTGCGCAAAAATGACATATATTTTCTTTGCTCATATTCGCGTGCGTTACACGCGTGCCTCAAAGCTGCGTGTATATAGAATATGTATGCATGTGATGTGAGTACGTACATATATATAACCGATATATAAGAATTCAAGCTAATACGCACACACTTGAAACTATAAATTTTGGATTGTAATTAACAGAGATAGGTATTTGTATTTAGTTGAGATGTGTTTATATATTGGCCAAACCTATATGAGGTATACTTATAAGTAAAATGTGATCACGAATACGTTAGTACAAATGGTATAAGAGATTATATATATATATATATATATATATATATATATATATATATATATATATATGTGTGTGTGTGTGTGTGTGTGTACACATGTGTGCATACACTCATGTATATGAGTAAACAAATTGATACAGCTGTTTGAGAAGAGTAAGATTGAGATAAGTGTAAATAAAAAATTATGTTGGGATGATTTTATTCTACAAACATGTATATGTGTATGTATATATATGCATATATATGTTCAGTGATTGAAAAACTTGTAAGCTAATTTCGTTTAAATCAACATCTAGGTTTATTGGCAAAATCTGAACAGGTTTTTCTAAGGTTTAGAAAAATCATCCTAAGCAAAAATTAGCATTATTGTTAATGAAAATGATTTTTACTCCCGAATTAAAATATAAATATAATTCAGGTAAGATGAGTTTAAATAAAGAGGTGAAAAAGAGGGGAAACAAAGTTTACATTTAATACTAGTTATGTTACAAACTAAATATATTTGATTTATTTATGTCTTGTTGTTCGGACTGTTAAGTGTTCATTCGTGGTAAGAATGGCCACATCTGTAGTTCGATCAACCATTCTCACCACACAGTTAATAATAAATCAATATAATCACAGTAAATAATAAATTAATAGAAGTGAATTAAGAATATGATTTTTCAAAGAGAAATAGTCAGTATCTGCTGATGTTCGGAATGAACGGGCCAAGGAGATTAAAAATCTTAAAGATCCCATTGAGCCATCAGAAAAATCTTTCAATTAAACTTCAGATTCTAAAAATCAACCAAAAGAGGAGAAAGTTACAGAGAGAAGAAATAAGGACGAGTTTAAAAGAGACGAGATAACTATTACTGATTTATAGTTGGACGCTTGGTCAACAAGTGAGAAGATTCGAAATACAAAAAGTTGAGTTGTGTAAATGAATGAAGGTTGTGAATAAGATGTGTTCAGCTTCATCAAAGATGTAGGAGTAAACAGGATAGTAGAAGAGTAAAGAATGGCAGGATGCGATTATTTCATCTTAATGATTCTATATTAGATTGTATGATGTGTTCACTTTCTAAATATAAAAAATTATAGTTTATTTCATCACGAAATTGTGTGACAGTGCCATTACAGAGTGTTTACTCAGATATCATCGGACCCAGCGGCATGTCCTCTGAAAGATGAGAAATTATTTCTGTATTTGTGAAAAACAAGTGAGATGTGAGATTGTTTAAAATATCCATAAGAAGTGTGAGGAATATGCTAGGATATGATGCAAGGGTATTCTATTTATGATCTAATCAAAAGAAAGAGTATGCAGATAGCTTTACTGTAAAAGTGTTAAAGTATTTGGGTGCGGAATTAGAATTGTCTCCTAAAGATACTTTTCAACTAAGTGAAGTATCTTGTCGACTTAAGCAAACAACTCCAAAGAAGGTGAGATCTTGTATGACTCTAAACTACCAGAATATCTGCAGCAGTGTATGCATATAATCGCACTACACACAAGGCAAATAATTACTGCTTTAGAAAATTTGATCCTAATTACAGCTTTAATATTAACCAACTTAAAAGATTTGGCTGTTTAACTTATATTAAAATACAAAGAAGAGTCAGCATTAAATTCAGAGTTGAAATGAAAAGTTATTTTAGTTGGCGTGGAATGTTACGAGAAGATTCTATATGAATACAATTAAGAAATAGAATTTCGACACTTACCAAAATGTAATGAAAAAGTAGATAAAACAAATAGGTTCAAAGAGTTTGATAAAAATGAGCAACACTTAAAAGTAGACAAGACAGCATCGAAACAGGAGAGAGAGTTTAAACTTAAAAGAGAAAGTCCTTAAAGATGAGAGCTGGACCAAATACTGAAAATGAAAAGATTATTAAAGTTGCAAGTTTCTCGAATATACAGGTAGATGAAAAACTAAAAGAATAATAGGCTTTCTTTGCTTGTATAATCTTAATAGAAGAAGATGAGAAAAATTAACTCCAAACAAGATGTAACAATATGTGCGTTAATGACATCTCTGAACATTAATCTAATATACCATAAAGAAGTGAAAAATTGAAAAGGAAACAAGACAAGAAACCTTTAGAGATTAAACAAGCTAATGATGAGGTGTTATAGGCTTTAAAGGCAACCATTAATTCAGGTTCACTTAATTATAAAAATACTGTGCAAAGAAGCTATAAAGCTATTTGGAAAATAGCCGTAAAAGATGAGTTGAAATCAATGCTGAGAAATGGAAAGTCGAAAATTGTTAAAAAGTTGTTAAAAATGAAAAATAGACAAAAGACTGAAGTAATGTAGATTCTATGCGGGTGTATGAAAGAAATATAAAATCAGATACTAAGCAAGAATAATTATTTGTGGACTCAAGAATACAAGCAACTATAAGAAGAGTAAAACATATGCACCTGTGTTCAGATTACTTCTAATAAGAGCAGTGTGAAATATCGTAAACAAATATAATTTTGAGACGCGATCAGTGGATGTGAAAACTGCTATTTACAATCAATTATTAACGACGAGATATATATGAAAATTTCTAAGAGTATATTATACTCAGAAAAG
This sequence comes from Anastatus disparis, assembly GCA_017163975.1. Taxonomy (NCBI): domain Eukaryota; kingdom Metazoa; phylum Arthropoda; class Insecta; order Hymenoptera; family Eupelmidae; genus Anastatus; species Anastatus disparis. The sequence continues at coordinate 7,342,551 of JAFFSR010000349.1, read as the reverse complement.
GAGAGAAAAGACTTGGCTCATTTATTGATATGAGCCATGTATGGGTTGCGTATTATTACTGGTATAAATATTTGCAGAGGTTGCACAAAAATTAGAAAAATTTAAATAGGCAACTATGCTTATTCGTGTGTGGCGAGAGAACGATAAGATATTACTGTTATTATTACGTGTGGATATATATTAACTGCTAGTAATGATGTGACTAAGCTGAATGAAATTATTAATGCATTAAATAACGGATTTGAAATGTCCAATTTAGGTGAGCTAAAAGTTTTTTTTGGTATTTCTATTAGGTCAGATAGAAAGAATCAGATAATGAATTGAGACAAGAAAAATATAGTAACAGAATGTTCAATTAGAACTTAGAAAATTCACATAGGATTTCTATGAATAAAAACAAGTGATTGATAATGAAAGAAAGTCATAAGAAATAGGTATAGAAGATAAGGAAATGTGTGATAAGGAAAACAACGTAAATATTCCATATACAAAAGACGTAGAAAATCTTTTATATTCAACGGGACCAGATATATCGTGTACTGTGAATGTCTTGAGTAAACATTAAATTGATTTCACAAGCAGTGAATGGATAATAGTCATGAGAGTATTCAGATGTCTCAAAGATTCTGAGAAACACAAATTAGTTTTCAGAGGTGAGTCAGAAGGTGTGTTGGATTATTCTAATGCAAGCTTTGAGGATTGCAATAAGAAACTAACTACTTGTGGTTTAATCATCAAATTGTTTGGGCAACACTATTGCTTAAAGGTCACATAAGCGAACTTACGTTGCCTTGTCTATCTACTAAGTTAAATATGCTGCTAAGAATGAGACGTGTCGTGAAAAACTATCAACGTATAACTCTTTAACCTTAATTCTAACTGAACTTCTATTACTAATGACTTTGAGATGCGATAATAACGATGCGATAGTCAGTGATGAAGTAGATGGATATAAGTTGAGTCATATAATTGAATACTGAAAACATTATGTTGAGAGGTGTGTTAAAAGAAAACCGATTAAGATAGAGTGGGTTAGATCATCGGAATAGATATCTTTACTAAGCTTCTATCTGGTAACTTAGATATTAAATTTTCGCCTAATTGTTAAATTCTTTTGTTCACAGGAAATAACTGATCAAGACGGGCAAACTTAGGTAGCGAGATTTAACGAGATGAGCACCATCAACCCAATTTAAAATCAATCAAGAATATAACAATATTGTTTTATTATAGATCACAACATATGTATGCAGGAGGGAGTGATAGAATATTAGCGCTTACTACATGTTGAGGCACCCCCTATTTTACATGAAGTTCAACCGTTTGAAACCCTTAAACTATATATTCATTCCTTTTGTTGTGCCCGAACGGTTAACACGTTTTACTTTGTAGAGAGGTGTAAGAAGATGAGCGTCTTAATGAATATCAAGTTTAACTTTTAACAATGTCTTATTTTTATTTACTCGCCTTATACTAAACCTATATTTTATCAAAAACAAATCGATGTAAAATATTTTTCCACACAGCGTGCGGAAAGTTCGATTTCCCACACGATATTCCGTACGGGAAGTGTCCTATTCCCGCATGAAAAAAAGCGTGCGGAAAAGAAAATTCGCGCACGCTGTGTAAAATATAGTATTACAAAGAATAAAATAAATTTGTAAAATGTTCAATATTATAAAAATAAGGATCTAAAGTTTTCGCGTAAGCATTGTAAGTAAGTAAATTATTTAAACAAAGAAAAAAATATAGAAGAGCAAGGTTAAAATTTTAACAAAGAAGAATATCTTTTATATATTTAATATTAAAACGCAAATCTAAAATTTCCGCATATGCATTGTAAGAGAAAAAAAAATAAAGTGAAAAAAATTATATTATACGAATTGAGGTGTTTGATTTCCGTTTGATCTTAACCGAAACATGCTGAAATCGTATGGGCATGAGGGTCGTAAGCGGCGATCTCAAGAATGTGAAAGCTAACTGTTTCAAGATCCGTTTTCAGCCGAAATAATAGCCAAGCGATTTAAAATAAGGATTGCAAAAAATAACGTTCAAAATGTGTAATTTTCTCTGCAAAAACTTGTTTTTTAATAAAAAAACAAATAAAAATCGTTTTTGTTGCATGTCGATTCGATAATTAGAACCAGAGATATGGCAAATGAATTGCTAAAAAACATAGAGATGTAGCGCAAGCGCGGAACGCCCTGGTAAAAAATCTTATAACTCGACTACTAATTATTATTTTTTGAAGTTCAACATGTGTTTAAAAAATGTCAGAGTCTCAGCTTTAATGATGAATTGTTATATATTACTTTTAAATGTTAATAAACAAGCTAGAATGATTCGAAGCAGAAAATATTTTCAATTTTTCAGAATTTTGTTTGTTTATAACAAAATAATATAGGTTAGCGAACAAAATATTTCTATATTTTTTATATAGAATGATAGAAATTTTCATCTAGTTTAAGAATCTATCTGATTTTTTAAATTTAAGTAAGTAGAACCTGAGATATCGCAAATTTAACCCTTTCAGTCACAGGAGCCACTATAGTGGCACCCTTTCTCATTTTCTTTTTTTTATTGTTAAATTAGAACTTTAAGTTTAATCTTTATTCTTTTTGCATTTTCATATAAATGAGTGTTCATTTTATAAGTATCATATGATATATTTTGAATATATGATTGTAAATAAATCTAAAAAATCAATATTTGATAGAAAATACATGTTTTTGCGAAATAATTCGTGACTGAAAGGGTTAAGCTGTAGCGCCAACTCCTTGCAATACGACTTTTGACTCTATTTTATATACATTTTCATAATATTAATGATGTATAATACATGGAGATGAAGTAGATTTAGAGTTTTAAATAATCATTGATTTTTCGACTACAATAGTAAACAATTTACTCAACTTATGGAGTATTTTTACATTTATTTTTTTTTGTAATTGCAAAAAGAACAACAATCTATTTTATTCAAAAAATTTGTTTAACTTTCCGATTTATTAGAGTTATCTATTTTTAGCAGAATCCTTTTTTATTTAATTTTTATTTAATTTCCTAATACAGAGTTAAAATTAATTTTATTAAAAAAGAATGAAATTACTTACCTTATAATAAAAGAATTCTTTATAAGGAAAGCGATCGCCATATTGCACACATATGTCGTATTGCAAGGAGTTGGCGCTACAGCTTAAATTTGCGATATCACAGGTTCTACTTACTTAAATTTAAAAAATCAGAGAGATTCTTAAACTAGATGAAAATTTTTATCATTCTATATAAAAAATATAGAAATATTTTGTTCGCTAACCTATATTATTTTGTTATAAACAAACAAAATTCTGAAAAATTGAAAATATTTTCTGCTTCGAATCATTCTAGCTTGTTTATTAACATTTAAAAGTAATATATAACAATTTATCATTAAAGCTGAGACTCTGACATTTTTGAAACACATGTTGAACTTCAAAAAATATTAATTAGTAGTCAAGTTATAAGATTTTTTACCAGGGCGTTCCGCGCTTGCGCTACGTCTCTATGTTTTTTAGCAATATATTTGCCATATCTCTGGTTCTAATTATCGAATCGACATGCAACAAAAACGATTTTTATTTGTTTTTTTATTAAAAAACAAGTTTTCGCAGAAAAAATTACTGCATCTATTGTAGTTCATAAACTATAGCCATTTAAACAATTAATTTGTTTATAACAAATTACTCGACCACTTGCGCGAAAAGCAAGTTGCAAATTTGGATTCAGCGGCTCAAAAAACATATAAATCACCTACTTGCTTGGTGGGACCTCTAACTTCATACGAAACCCTCTGGGTTCCTAGACTATTATATCATTTTCACAAATTTTATTATAATTTTTTATCTCATTACAATTAATTCTCATTACAATAATACAAAATAATAGTTGGCTTATAATTCCCAAATTCTGAGATTCCCCAGCCTACAAAAATAATAATAAGTATATTATAAGGGAATTAAATACTCTACCTTCAATATGCTAATTAATTATAAGATAACTTCAATAAATAAATTAATAAACATGTAGATATACAGCAAACTTTAGATAACTTAATTAAAAGAATTTAAATTTAAACCACACATAAATTTCTGTATGAAGCAAATTCTTTATATAATTATGTGTTAAATTAAAGAAAGAAAAAAAAACTTTTGAGTCTAATTTTTGTTAAATTACGAAAGAAAATTATAAGCTTTAAACTATTAAGCAATAATAATAACCTAAACTTCAATCAGTAATGTAAAAATTGAGCAACGGGTGCAACACGTGCTTAGTATAAATTTTAGGTTATATAAGGGTGGGGGCTCGAACAGCAGTGCGTATCCCAGATTACGTGATCTTCCTATTGGTGGCGCTAGTGTCAAATATCCTCTTATCATTTCTCTCTGACCTTCAATAGGCGTTTCGTGGGGGTGAGGTTATATGCTTTGTAGTAATTTAATATATATGCTTTCTATATATATATCCAGAAATTCAATTACTACGACTTTTAATTTTAATGATTAGGTATTTTAATTATTTAACTTTAATACTCATTAGGAGAGTGTCACACCTCCGGATCACGGATTTTGCTCAAACTTCAGGATAAGTTTTTAGATGATAAAATATGAAAAAAGCTAAAGTTATAGTCACAAACACTCAATATTTCCCTAGTTACAGTCAATTGAAAAAAATCACTATAAAAGTCACTAGATTTTTAAACGCGTATAGTTCTTTAGCATTGATAGCTAGAAGCTTAAACCTTTTTTTAAATTAAAGCTGAGCTTAAATCCTTTTAAAATAGTAGTTATAGCATGTAAAAATATTATTTTTTGCCAAAGTTATAGCGTAATAAAGATTGGACCTGAATTTTTATTTAATTAATTAATAAAAAAGCTGAAATTAAGTCTAATCTTTATTACGCTATAACTTTAGGAAAAAATAATATTTTGATACGTTGTAACTACTGTTTCGAAAGGATTTGAGCTCAGCTTTAATTTAAAAAAAGGTTTAAGCTTCTAGTTATCAATGCTAAATAACTATATGCGTTTAAAAATCTAGTAACTTCTTTAGTGATTTTCTTCAATTGCCTGTAAATAGGGAAATATTGAGTGTTTATAACTATAACTTTAGCTTTTTTCATATTTTATCATCTGAAAACTTATCCCGAAGTTTGAGCAAAATCCGTGATCCGGAGGTGTGACACTCTCCTAGTTAGTTATCTTTACAAATTTAATAGAAGAAAGATTTATAAATCAAACAAAGGTTATACAAGAAAAAAAAATCTCTAAGAATTTTGCCAATAAACTATAACTTATTAATTTCTCACAAAATTAGAATTTATACCAACAAAAGAAATTTTTAGTCACTTAAGAATTTTAACAATAAATCGATAGTAAATAATTATTAAGAACCTGGTATAATTTTATGTATGTAAATATTATAATTGGAAGTCCAGGTTATATGAAAAAATTAAAATAAAAAAATCATCAAGATGTTCTGTTGAGCAATTCTTTTATTTTTAATATTGACGATGTGACGTTTCGTAGTTCATTGACTACCTCTTCAGACTGAAAACAATAAATTAAAAATGTACTTGTAGGGTAGAATACATTGTTATGTACGTGCAATATATAATAAAAAATATATCAAACCTCTTAATAGTAAGAAAAATTTACATTAGTTTATAATAATAATGATAAAGTCAATAGTTTTAAATATTTACAATTGGTGGTGAATTTACAACAATATGTCATGATTTTTTATACAATAAGTATAATGTCAGAATAATATATACTATTAACGAAAAATGCTCTTATAACAGTTATGAACATATATGTCTAAAGTAGGCAGAAGAGCAAACTCTGTTGTAAATATTAGTATAAATCATAACGACCGTGTCACAACAGTACGACGATATATGAAAATTAAGGGTATACTCTACATGGAGTCCGTGTGTGAAACTCGGTACGTACGTACAGGTTGTGATTAACTTGGAACAGAGCAAACAAACTTTATTAAATAATGATTGATATAAAAGGAAAAAAGCTGAATCTTCTTGAAATAACAAATTAATGTAAAAGGGGATATATACTATTATACGTGTAACTAAGTTGATGTGTACCCAGTTGCACATTGATAGAATTTGAACCTTTTGAATATGTGGTAGACATCACTAAACTCTTATTTAACAATACTTTCTTCTCTTTTAATGAGAAATACTACAAACAAGTATTTGGAACTCCTATGGGTTCACCAATTTCACCTTTGTTTGCAGATATTGTTATAGCTGACCTAGAGGAATCTTGTTTAAATATATTGAAAGTTCAACATAATATTGACTGTTTTTTCTATTTTAGATATGTTGATGACACGTTTTTATGCACTCACAATTCTTCTTTTCAAACATTATTGGAAACCTTTAATAACTATAATGACAGACTTAAATTCACACATGAAATGGAAAATAATCAAGGCCTTTCCTTTTTAGATGTTAATTTTAAAATCTGCAACCATTCCCTTATCTATAATTGGTATAAAAAACCTTCAAACTCTGGACGTTTCTTAAATTTTCATTCTAATCATCCAAAAAATTTGAAAATTAACATGGTCTATAATCTTGTGGATCGTGCTGTCAAATTATCTAGTCCACAATTTCATCGAGAAAATTTGCAGATTGTGAGAGACCTACTTCATATTAATAATTACCCTAATCCTTTTTACAATTTACATATAAAAAATAGATTAAAATTTCTTAAGTACCAAAAAATAGCTTCTGATCTACAAAAAAACAATATCCCCACTTCCATCACTACATTATCTATACCATTCATTAATTCAAATTTTTTTCATAAATGTAAACGTCTCTTTAAAAAATTCAACATCTCTATTATTCCTAAAATCAATAATAATCTTAACAATACAATAACATTAGGGAAGGATCCCCTTAAAAAATTAGACTCTACTTATGCTGTGTACATTTTCAGTTGCACATCTTGTAATGATTCTTACACTGATAAAACCAAAAGACAGTTAAAATACAGACTAAATGAACATATTAAAAATAAAAACTCTAATTCTGTTGTCTCGCTCCACATGCATAATAATAATGGACATATTTTTGATTGGAATAGTATAAAAATCTTAGATATAGAACAGAATTATAAGAAGCGTAGAATTTGGGAAGCAATATATATTAACAGTAACCCAAATTCTATCAATGTGCAACTGGATACACATCAACTTAGTTACACGTATAATAGTATATATCCCCTTTTACATTAATTTGTTATTTCAAGAAGATTCAGCTTTTTTCCTTTTATATCAATCATTGTTTAATAAAGTTTGTTTGCTCTGTTCCAAGTTAATCACAACCTGTACGTACGTACCGAGTTTCACACACGGACTCCATGTAGAGTATACCCTTAATTTTCATATATCGCCGTACTGTTGTGACACGGTCGTTATGATTTATACTAATATTTACATCAGAGTTTGCTCTTCTGCCTACTTTAGACATATATGTTCATAACTGTTATAAGAGCATTTTTCGTTAATAGTATATATTATTCTGACATTATACTTATTGTATAAAAAATCATGACATATTGTTGTAAATTCACCAACAATTGTAAATATTTAAAACTATTGACTTTATCATTATTATTATAAACTAATGTAAATTTTTCTTACTATTAAAAGGTTTGATATATTTTTTATTATATATTGCACGTACATAACAATGTATTCTACCCTACAAGTACATTTTTAATTTATTGTTTTCAGTCTGAAGAGGTAGTCCAACATACATGGCTACTTAGCAATAGGCCATATGATCAGCTGTGTACAGGGCTCAGCACCGAAAACAAGACAACAACAGAATTATTTCTCTGTCGGCTTCTTACGGTGGCCTTGGTTGCTGTCACGAGTGTGGTGATTATGATTATATAAAATCGCACGCTCGGGAAATTATGTATGCTTTTTATTTTACAGGTTTTCACTGGGGAATTATTTTAAATAAATAAAACAAAAAAAATTATTGTGGCGTCAAAATACCACGTCACAATATTTACATCAATGACATCTGTTAATATACACTTTAAGTAGTAATTTGAAACTTGCATAACTAATAAGGAGAAGTCTCCACACCTCTGGGAAACCGATTCAGCTAATACTGCAGGTTATGGTTCTTTGATCAAAAGAATGAATCCGTGTTGTTTCTTTTCCTATAATAAGCCCAGCGACAAAGATATGGTTGTTTCTTTCAAAATTATAATAACAAAAAGTGCTTATAAGAACTTAAATAACCAAAAAACTAAAATTCTTACAAAAAAGTGCATGAGAGATGAAAAAGTACAAGTTGAACACTTTACTTCGAACCTTATTGTGTTAGAAAAGTTTTTGTGGTTCGGAAATTATGCTGAATTGAATATTACTACATATTTTCTTAATATTTTTAGCATGTAACACATAATGAATTTTCACACTATTAAATTAGCATATTTTAATCATCTCGTACACAGCATGGAATAATTTGTCAAAGCTTTCTGGAATAATGGCATGAAAGATTTGAAATATTTCAGGAATCTTCCATGGGATATTCCTGTAATATTCGTTGATTCTTCTTATATTAGAATATTCTATGGATTATTGTTAAAAAACTCCAAGAATATTTCACTGGAAGATTTGGGTCATCTCAAATCTTTCATTGAAATATTTCAGGAATATTATATAAAATATCTCGTTGGAACATTCATGAAAGATTTTCGGAATATTGAAACGAAAGATTTCAAACATTTCATAAACCTTTCATGAAATATGCATGGAAAATTTGAGGAACCTTTCATGAAATATTCCATAAAATATTTCTGAAAGATTTTAGAAATCCATCGTAAAATATTCCATGGAATATTCATGGAAGATTCGTAGGATATTGGCACGGAAGATTAGGAATATTTCAGAAATCTTCCGTGGAATATTTCTCTAATATTCGTATGTCCTTGATTCTTCTTACATTGGAATATTCCATGAAATATTCTTGGAAGATATCAAGAATACTTCAATGCAAGGTTTGGGTAATCTCAAATGTTCCTAAAAGATTTTTGGAAGGTTTCGATGAAAGATTTAAGAGGAGGCCGTATAGTTCTGTCCTTGTCTAATCTAAATTTTCGTTATTATGGCTAAATTAAATATTTTTATACAAAAGTAAGGGCAGAGCCCAATAGATTTAAGGATGAGCAGACGATTCTATTCTATGAAAAAATACAAAATTTTCATTAGTTTTCGAGTGAAGTCTGAAACGGAAAAAGAGTTAAATTTGATTGAAGTGTTCAACTCTTTTTCCGTTTCAGACTTCACTCGAAAACTAATGAAAATTTTATATTTTTTCATAGAATAGAATCGTCTATTCATCCTTAAATCTATTTGGCTCTGCCCTTACTTTTGTATAAAAATATTTAGTTTACTAATTATAACGAAAATTCAGATTAGACAAGGACAGAACTATACGGCCGCCTCTTAAGGTTTCAGATCTACCACAAAATATTTCTGGAATATTTTATGAAAGGTTTAGAAATGCTGAGAGGGGATAGTATATATATAATATAATAACACATTATACTCATATATCAATACATATACGCATACATAAACATTGACAATAAGTAATAAAATCGCATTTACATAATCACTTCGACTGTACGCAACGAAGCGCCGACCCTATCGCTTATATAGTGAGTAAGGTATTGTTTAACCACTCGGGGATAAAACTCCTATTTAACGAACATCCCACTATCACGTCACTGGAAATCTCCCGTAACATTCCGCGCAAACTTCCAGTGGAAATTTCATGGAATCTTTCTAGAATCTTTCATACAATATTTCACTGTAAGATTACTTAAATCTTTCTATAATATATTTCGTGAAATATTACTGGAAGATTTATGTAATATTCCGCTGTACGATTTTGAAGTTTTTCGGAATCTTCCTGCAAAATATTTATGGAATCTTCCTAAAACCTTTCATGAAATATTCCACTGGAAGATAACTTGAATCTTTCTGTAAAATATTTCGTGAAATATTCGTGGATGATTTAGGTAATAGTTCGCTGTGCAATTTTTAAGTTTTTCACGTTCTTTCAACAAAATGCTTATAGTATCTTTTCGAAATCTTTTATTGAATATTGCACCAAAAGATTACTCAAATCTTTCTGTAAAATATTTCGTGAAATATTTCTACAAGATTTATGTAATGTTTTGCTGTACGATTTTAAAGTTTATCGGAATCTTCTAGCGAAATATTTGTGAAATCTTCCTAAAATCTTTCATGAAATATTCCACCGTATGATTACTTAAATCCTTCTGTGAAATATTTCGTGGAATATTTCTGGAAGATTTTTGTAGTATTCCGCTTTACAATTTAGAAGTTTTTCGGAATCTTTTAACAAAATGTTTATGGAACGTTCCTCAAATCTTCCATGAAATATTTCACTGAAATATTTGATAAACATTAAATGTAATATTTCATGAAATATTCCAGAAATCTTTCGTAAATATTTCATGGCATAATTAAAAAAAGTTTTCGAACATTCTTTTGAAATATTCCATAAATATTTTTGGAAGCTTTCAATGGTAAATTTCAGTGAAATATTTCGAGATATTCTGTGAAGACTTCCTAGAATTTGCATGGAAAGTTCCATTGAGATATTCCAGTGGAAGATTTCGCAATATTTTAGTGAAATTTTCCATGCTGTGTATTTTCCTGCTGTATTTTTAAGTCGTAATATTTCCCACAAGTACTTAAAATTAAATTGCCAATACACCATTGAAAAGTCCTTATAAATACGTTTAAAATGAGTGGTAGTAGAGTTCTGTACGACCATTATTTATTGAGATACAAAATTTTTTAATTAGTACTTTTTTTTCTCAAGGGTGGCTCTTTTTTATTGGACCCCGCTTTTTAAATATATTTATATATATATATATATATAGATAGATATTATTTTATTTTGTATAAGAGTACAAAAACGTGTAATACAATTTGTAAATACAAAAACAATAAATATTGCACAAAATGCTATAAAAAATTATAAATGTAAATATTGCACAATTAATATCACAGTCAGTCACTAAACCTAATAATACTGAATAAGTAAGTCACAAACAAAAATAAATAAAAGTGATATCACAAAGTAATCATAAAATACACGCAATATAAATAAAAATAATCATATAAATAAAAATCAGTCTTACAATATCTATCAGTCACAGTATTAAAATTTTTTAAAAAATTTAATTTAATACATAATAAAATAAAATAACAAGCGTACGCAATAGCATGAAACGCAGTCAAAAATTGAATCAAATAAAAATTCTCACTCACCAACCATTTAGCCAACACTCATACAATAAATACACTTACACCTTAAACCTATATACAGGACGTTACAAAAATAAATTAAATAAATTAACATAAATATACAGTAAAAAAATATTAATCTAGGTCGAGCAAGTACCCTATCACCGCTGCTTTGAACCTGCTGAGAGATGGAAGATATTTAATCTCAGCAGGCAGGGAGTTCCAAAAATGCGCACCTTGAACTTGGAAGGAATTCCTTCCAGTCTCGGTGCGCATAAAGGGCACCGCAAGATCCTTAGTCTCTCCCCTAGTAGCCGCCCTAGGTACACGTCTAGTGAAGAGACTCACTAGATGCTCCGGAGTATTCATGCGCACGATTTTGTACATAAGCACAGCCAAAAAATACTGTCTCCTCGAATCAGTGCGCAGCCAACCCAACACGGTTCTATAAGGAGAGACATGATCACCCATTCTTAAACCCATCACATATCTCACACATGAATTTTGTAATCTCTGTATTCGTCTTCTCAACTCCTGAGAAGCATCGAGCAGAACTACCGAACAATAGTCAAGATGTGGAAACAGCAGGGCGGTTGCTAGCTGTCCACGCAGAGTCTCCGTGGTGTACCGACGGAAAAACCGCAGGGCATACAAAACTCTATTAAACTTTTTTGTAATCATATCAACGTGCGGTACCCATGAAAGTTTAGGGTCAAGCACAACACCAAGACTCGTCACGGAGTCAGAGAAAGGTATACTAATGCCTCCCTCAAGATCAAACGTACGTGACCTATCAGCATAAAAAGAATTTACAAAACGACTATTGCCAAAGACGATTGCCTTGGTTTTATTAGAATTCAAAGTGAGAGAGACACCAGCAGCCCACTCCGACACTGCTTTGGCCGCCCTCTGTAGAGTGAGAATACCCTCTTCCACATTCTCGCGAGGCACCTGCGTGTAAATTTGCAGATCGTCTGCATAGAGTAGGTGCTCAACTCAACTAGAGTCAAGAGCGTCACGTACGTCATTAATGTGAAGACAAAACAACAGAGGCCCCAGTACTGAACCCTGCGGAACTCCAAGGTTGGTTGTCAGCCAACTCGATTCCTCGTTTAAATGCGTGGAAACCATTTGTTTCCTTCCTGATATATAGGAGTTAATCCACAAGAGAGCAGCCCTGGAAAGCCCCATCGATCTAAGCCTAGTAAGTAACTTGAAGGGAGAGATCGTGTCGAATGCCTTACTGAAGTCAAAAAATAAAAGTAACGTGACGAGTTTTTTGTCTAGACCTGATCTTATGTCATCAATTAATTTAAGAATAGCTGTTTGTGTCGAGTTGTGCTTTTTGAAGGCAGTCTGCATTGGGTCAAGTATTTTATTAGCAGTAATGTACTTTTGCAACTGGTCATCGGCGATCTTCTTAAGTACCTTTGAGAGAAAACATAAATTAGCAATAGGCCTGAAGTCTTTAGGCGATTTGGGTGCAGAGCACTTCTTTAATGGCACAATACGTGCCTGTTTCCAAAGGCCAGGGAAAACCCCCTGCGCAAAAGAAGAATTGAACAGAGTCACAAGATGTTCACCAATAAATGGTAATGCTTTAAGTATCACACTTTGCGGAATGCCGTCCTCCCCACGAGCCTGCGATGAGAAGTGAGAAACTGCAAGAATAACATCGTTAATATTAATTGATTTAAAAGCGAAACCATTTTCGCTGCATTCAGAAAAAAACTTCTTACGTTCCTCACCATCATCATGTGGCAAAACCGACACCCCAGCAAAGTGCACATTAAGCTTATCTGGAGCAAATCCATTCAGATCCCCTTGAGGTCCGGATAAGAGTCCCAGCTCTCTCAACTCCTTCCAGACATTACCACCTACAAGAGCCTCGAACACTCTGTTATGATAATATTCACTTCTTGCACGCTCAATCTGCTCGTCCAACGACTTACGTGAAATTAAAAATTCTGAAAAATATTTATTGTCGTTTGTTCGATTGTATCGCCTATATGTGGCATCCCTTCTGCGCTGCATCTGTGACAACTCTCCATCCATCCATGGTGGCTTCTTTTTCGTACATTTGAATATTTTCACTGGTGCTAAGTCTTCAATAGCAGCAGTAAGATTATCACAAATGCAGTCAAGTGCAGACTCAGGATCCACTATATCAGTTGTCAATTTGGACCAATCATAGCCGGCCAATTTCTCCAATAATAATTTTCCACTAATATTTTTATAATTTCGATACTTAATTGGATCTTGCACTAAACTGCTAGCATTGTAGGCTATAGAAACTTCAATTAAATTGTGCCGACTATGAAAGTTCGAAGGTACGTTACGTGCGTCCAGTATGGTGTCATTGTCATCTATAAAAATCAGGTCAATCCATGTGCGCGACGATGGAGTTATATGCGTGGCACCGTGCTGGACCAACTGAAGCGAAAGCTCAGCGGACAGTTAACTAAGAAACTTCGCATCACTGCTTTCTCGCAGGAGATTGGCATTCAGATCTCCCATTATAATCTTAAAAGAAAAATCGGGAGCCAAACTTACTAATTTATCAATTAGATCCGAATCTTTTGTAAAGGAAATGACAGGAGGACGGTAAATGACGGAAACCAACACAGATTCAGAGTTGCCTGCTTTAACAGAACAAAAAATGTATTCAGACACTTCAGGCTTGCCACTGGCAGTTATAGTTGTGGTATCCGAAAAAGCTAATATCTCACATTTCAAACTATCTTTGACGTAAAGAGCAACCCCTCCTCCATGAAGGTTTCTATCCTGTCTAAAAATTTATACCCTTTAACCTGAATGACGTCATCCGAGGCAGTCGGACCCAGCCAGGTCTTAGCCACTCCAAACAGATCATAAGAATGGTCGTCACATAGGAGCTTACGCACCTGTCCAATGTGAGCCCTCAAAGAAGTCACATTCCAAAAGCCCGCTCGCAGTGCACCCCTTCTCCCTTTTCGACTCACCGAGGAGATCTGGCTTAGTCATTGGGGAGAGAGTTCATTATTATTTAACTTACTTTATATAACAGGACATTCATCATTGGGAGCTATCTTAACAACATTGTCAACCTTATTTAAACATCCACTAATCACACACGATTTGTCAGCAATAAAATTTTTGTCTACAATAACATTATTTGAATTACTTAAAATTTGATCTATATCATCTTTAGTAGCAAATGTGTATGCTCTCTCCCCTCTCGCCCGTCTTGTCAGAAATCTGCCACTTCTATGCCAAATAAATTTAATACCTTTAACCTTAGCATAATTCTTGAGATCTTTGAAATTCTTATATGTATCTTTTTGAAGGTATTCATTAATAAAAACCTTATAATGGTTTTTTATGACAGACAGACTGGCAAAACGAGAAAGATCAATGTCTGCCGTTGAGAAACTAGTGATTTTTCTTTTTACATTTAATATTTTTTGAACCAGACTGGCCTCGGAGAGTCTGACCAGCAGCGAGTGAGCACCCCCCGGACCGTCCCTGATCACGCCGCTTCTAGATTCAGACGATGTTAAACATACAACCGACAAAATGTGTGACTGCATCAAATCCGGAAATATGGTACCGAGGACAGCACAAACATAATCCTCCTATCGAACATTAGCCGCTAAGCAGTCCAGTTCACTGGAGACCACCAATGAGCCACCCTCGATACCACAATTTTGTGTAATGTGAGGATTATCCTTTGCTATTTCTGTGTTGACGTCTGCTGTTTCCTTTGAATTCGTGTCAGTGTGTGAGACATTTTCACGCTCTTCTACACGCTCCTGCACACTGAGATCAGAGACGGTCTGCCAACCCCACCCCAAATTCTGAAAAATTCTTGTCCACTCCATTAAATTCAGCTTGTATAGCAGATTGAAGGCTATTAATTTTAGAATTTAAATTTAAATCAGTCTTATCATGCTTCTCAATTAGAGTGGACAATTTATTTTCCAAACTACTGACTATCTCCCTTAATTAAATATTTTCATCAAGCAGCCTTGCCTGCATTACTTCAAAATTCTTTATTACTTTGTCCTGATTTTTAAGTTTATCTAAGATGCCTCGCAAGCCATCATCAATACCCATTATGCTGCTCTCAACACTCCGGATCCGATCGAAAGCGCCTAAGACTGAGTCAAGCTTACGAGACAAATTTCCTTCAATTTCAGACAAAGCAGCTTGAGAAATGGAGATGTCAGTATTACTATTCAATTTTACATTGTTATTTGTTAAATTCATCGCTTTATCATTTTTAATATTGGCAGCGGGGGCAACATGCGTAGCGCCACCTGTATTATGCGCCGGTTGAATTAAATTGTTATTATTTAAAGTGTTACTTAAGCTAATCTTCTTATTTTTCGCCGCGCCACTAGCCTTCTGATGTTCCTTGGTTGTTGATTGCCCCTGTATGACGATAACCGGTGGTACTTGCGTGTCAGTTCTCGATGGAGTCGATGTGCTGAGGGGCGACTTCTTCTCTGCCTTACCGACATCAAGTAGTTGGCTATTATTAATGCTAGCATCACGAGCATGTGAACTGGAGGGGGTGCCTCTCTCATTCTTTGTCTTTGTCTTCACACATTTGTTGCAGGTATAGTGGTAACCTGTACCTACTAATTGTATGCGTGTCATACATTTAGCATGACAGCGCTGACGACAAGTCGAGCAATTATACAATCTCTTTGTTCCACATATGTCAGATGACGGCTGCTTACATATGGCACATCGATCCATGATAGCGACCTCTTGCGGCAAATTTGAAAAATTTCGTCGCTTGGCGTGTTCTGAAAACCACCAAAATACTGCCTTCCCTCCAAAAACATTCAATTTGTCACTAACCTCAAAAAAGCCCACCGGTCCAGAAAAACTCACATCAGCAAAGCAAGAACAGCATCACTGCTCACAAACTTGAAACAGACACTGTCTTGCATTAAGGCGCCTGCAAGTACCCTGAAACAAAAACGCCCGAAGGCAGCTTGCGGCAGAAAAAAGTCAAAAAAGTACAGAGCGTCTCAAAGCACGTCTGGCGCTACTTACGTCATATATATATATATATATATATATTTATATATAAAGAAGGTATGACAATTTTTGTTATTACAATTACTTCTTTTTTACTTGATCTACTATTAATTTTCAATAACAATAATAATAGATTGATATATTACTAATAATACTAGTTCATAGTAATAAAAATCTCCTCTTTTACAAAAATTATGGATAAACTCTGTCATCATGTAAAGACTGTATTTATTGGTTGAAATGAAACAATATCGCCGAATAGAGCGAAGTTATAAATTTAAAAGTTTCATAATGTATATAAATTTATTTTTTCATAATCAGGGCGTAAAATTGAATTTCTTATGTCTATTCTTAGGGGCTAAAATAGCTCTTTTTTTACCCTAGGGCAAAAAAGTAATTTTCTCATAAGCGTGATTGATTTTTACCCTATTTTCAATAAGAAATTTACTTTTCGTGTCCTAGAGCTGTACTGAATGGTAGATGAGTCGATGTATAAATGAATTCATGGGGCGATGAAATGACAACTCAATGGTTCGATGGGCGGATCAATAAATATGACGATGGGTCGATGGGCGGATAAATAATTATGTAGATGGGGCGATAAATAAATATGTCGATAGGTTGATGAATCGATGGGATGATAGACTGATGGGTGGATAGATGAATTGGTCGATGAGTTGATGGGCGGATAGATGATTTTGTTAATGGATTGATGGGTGGATAGATGATTTTGTTGATGGATTGATGGGCGGATAGATGAACTTGTTGATGGACTGATGGGCAGAGTCTTACTTTCACATTTTCATTTTGATTTTATGATCTATTAATGATGTTACTTTATGTATTATTAATGAATTTATATTCAATGTGGTTTAATTGGACGCCCTTCGTGTATGAAAAAGTAATATGTTATCCACGGAAGTGAAGGTATTTTTGCCCTTGTCTTTATTGTCGTCCTCACTTCGCTCGGGCAAGAATCACCTATTTTACTACCTCGGTTAACAATGTACTATTATTATAAAAAAAAAATTTTACAATCTCAAAAAGCAAGTTTTTGGATATTTAGAAATATTTATATTGTTTTAATTGAAAATAATTTTTTTTTAATTGAGAAATTATTTCATTACATAAATTTTATACAAATATATATATATATATATATATATATATATATATATAGGCGACAGAGAGAGACGACAAGGAATTGCGGAAACGATCGAGCGACGCCGACGAAGAATTATAGCTCTTATAGAGTTCAACTTGTTTGTTTACTTTTCACTGCGCTCTTTTTTATCTGTCTTTGTCTTACTATAGCAGGGTGGAGAAGGTTTGCCTTCTTGTAGCAGCGCGCTGACTCTACTACCCTTCAAAAACATATTTTAGTGTATTCTTCCGAACGCTGTTCAACAACCCTGTAGAATATTTGCCAATACACTTGAATGCAGTGTGGCGTATACAATAATATTCCATAATACAGAGTATTTTAAAGTTGCATACTCCATTGTATAGTGTATTGCTAACTGAATATACTTTAGCTATAAACAGGGCGGTATAACACCCCAATGCCCATTTAGCTAGCTCCATGGGTATTCTACCGAATACGACATACTATTAAATAAATATATATATATTTATGTCATAGCAGGTCGTATTCGGTGGAATACCTATAGCCCACACTAAATTTGTATATGCATTGCACACGTTCATGCTAATATTCCGACGATATTATCTGTGTCAATACTCCCTTCGGAAGTATTGACAGAGCTATACTCCCTAAGGAGATATTAGACAATTGAATATCATCAAGATATCGCTCAGCATGGTCGTACATTACGCAAGTAACATCGATACATAGGTTAGTGAAAACAAGAGTATGTAATCAGATACGTAAATGCTCATACAAATTCTTATTAAATCTTAATTTTAGAGAATGTTTTGTTTGAAAAAATTTTAAAAGTTAAGCAATTCATTGTAAAAATTAAGTACTTATGTTTAAAAAAATATAAATCGTTAATTTTAAAAAATCATTTTTATAGTTCCTCATACGGCCTAAAACGACATAAATTTATCTACGTGACTTAGGAGTACGAAGTATTCTGATTCCTAACTTGACTACAGTGCTTGTTGCTTGGGCAACAGTCCGTCTTGAGCGCGCTTCGCGTGCCCTCGACCGTCTACCACTCAAGGGATAACCGCTTCAGTCCCACCTGTATTCATCCTTCTTACTCCCAAGTTACATGTATATATATATATATATATATATATATATATATATATATATATATATATATATATATATATATATATATATATATATATATATATATAAGTTATTTATGTCCTTTGACCGTATTCAGGTGGACAATGAATCGAGGACCATGTTTGTCGTTTCAGCTGAGATTTAAGCTGAAGGTAATTTCGCGTCCGAGGTATTGAAGATATAGTATCGGAATCATCTTTTCATGGCGTTGAGAGTTTTATTGTTTTTAAATATCATGAGCGACTAATTCCCAGAGACATCTAAGTTAAAAAACTAGCATAAAAAATTATTTGAAATAACCCGATCAAAGAATTACGAGGACGACAAGCTCTTTTAAGCCACAGTAATGTCAGAAACATCTTTTAATTGCACTCAAAGTTATAATAGCTTCAAATATCAAGAGCGACCAACTCTCTAAATCATCTCAATTCAAGAAACATGCATAAAAATATTTCCAATGTGCTTGAATTTAAAGATTTTTGAAGCAACAAATTATTTGTAGCTACTGTAGTATCAGAAACATCTTATTATTGCTTTTAAAGTTATGGTTTGTTTAAATATCATAAGCAACAAATTCCCAGAGCATTTAGGTTCAAAAACTTATAAAAAAAAATATTTAAAGTTAGCTGATTAAAAAATTACTAGAGCGGAAAATTCTTCAAGCTTCAGTAAGGTCACAAACTTTTTTTTATTAAAATCAAAGTCTTAATAATTACAAATGTCAAAAGCGACTAACTCTCTAATTTATTCCTATTTAAAAAACTTGCATAAGAGCATTTCCCATGTGCTTTGATGCTATAAAGTAAGAAGCAACAAAATCCTCGCAGCTTCTGAGATATCAGAAATATCTTTTATTTATTTTCAAAGGTCTGATAATTAACAATTTCAAGAGCGACAGATTCCCAGATGCATGAAAATCACAAAATTTGCATTAAAATTATTGTATAGTGCTAGCAACCATGAATTTTTAAAGCAACAAAATCTTTGAAGCTTCTGTAGTATTAGAATCATCTTTATATTGCGTTTAAAAAAATAATTTGTTCGAATATCATGAGCGACAAATTCCCAGACGCATTTATAATCGAAAACTTATATAAAAAAATATTTAGAGTTGGCTAATTAAAGAATTACAAGAGCGACAAATTCTTCAAGCCTCAGGTGACAAACATCTTTTAATTGCATTCTAAATCTTAATAGTCACAAATGTCACAAGCGACTAACTCTCCAATTTATTCCAATTCAAAAAACTTGCATAAAAGCTTTTCCTATGTACTTGGATGCTATTAATTAAGGAGCGACAAATGTTTTACAGCTACTGTAATATGAGAAATATCTTTTTATTGTTTTGAAAGGTCTGATGGTTAACAATCTCAAGAGCGACAAATTTCCAGATGCATGAAAATCACAAAATTTGTATAAAAATCATTTTATACAGCAAGGAACCGCAGATTTTAAGAGCGAAAAAATCCTTGAAGCTTCTGTTGTATCAGAATCATATTTTTATTGCGTTTAAAGTTATGATTTGTCCAAATATCATGAGCGATAAATTCCCAGAGTATTTAGGTTCAAAGACTTATATAAAAAAAAATATTTAGAGTTAGTTGATTAAAGAATTACTAGAGCGAAAAATTTTTCAAGCTTCAGTAAGGTCACAAACATCTTTTCATTCTATTCAAAGTCTTGATAGTTACAAATGTCAGAAGCGACTAACTATCTAATTCATTCCAATTCAAAAAACTTGCATAAAATTATTTCGTATGTGCTTGAATTTAATGAATTAAGGAGCAACAAATTCTTTCCAGATACTGTAATATCAGAAATATCTTTTTATTGCGTTAAAAGTATTAATGGTTGTCAATCTCAAGAACGACAAATCTTCAGATGTATAACAATCACGAAATTTGTATGGAAATCATTTTATAGATCTAGGAACCGTAGATTTGAAGAGCGACAAAATCCTTGAAGCTTCTGTTGTATCAGAATCATATTTTTATTGCGTTTAGAGTTATGATTTGTTCGAATATCATGAGCGACGAATTCCCAGACGCATTTATGTTCAAAAACTTATATAAAAAAATATTCAGAGTCGGCTGATTAAAGAATTACTAGAGCAACAAAATTCTTGAAGCTTCAGTAAGGTGACAAATATCTTTCAATTGCATTCAAAGTTTTAATAGTTACAAACGTTACAATCGACTTACTCTCTAATTCATTCCAATTCAAAAAACTTGCATAAAAGTATTTCCTATGTACCTGGATGCTATTAATTAAGGAGCAACAAATTCTTTGCAGCTCCTGTGATATCAGAAATGTATTTTTATGGTGTTTAAAGTTCTGATGGTTAACAATCTTAAGAGCGACAAATCCCTAGATGCATGAAAATCACAAAATTTGTATAAAAATCATTTTATAGATCTAGAAACCGTAGATTTGAAGAGCGACAAAATCCTTGAAGCTTCTGTTGTATCAGAATCATATTTTTATTGCGTTTAGAGTTATGATTTGTTCGAATATCATGAGCGACGAATTCCCAGACGCATTTATGTTCAAAAACTTATATAAAAAAATATTCAGAGTCGGCTGATTAAAGAATTACTAGAGCAACAAAATTCTTGAAGCTTCAGTAAGGTGACAAATATCTTTCAATTGCATTCAAAGTTTTAATAGTTACAAACGTTACAATCGACTTACTCTCTAATTCATTCCAATTCAAAAAACTTGCATAAAAGTATTTCCTATGTACCTGGATGCTATTAATTAAGGAGCAACAAATTCTTTTGCAGCTCCTGTGATATCAGAAATGTATTTTTATGGTTTTTAAAGTTCTGATGGTTAACAATCTTAAGAGCGACAAATTCCTAGATGCATGAAAATCACAAAATTTGTATAAAAATCATTTTATAGATCTAGAAACCGTAGATTTGAAGAGCGACAAAATCCTTGAAGCTTCTGTTGTATCAGAATCATATTTTTATTGCGTTTAGAGTTATGATTTGTTCGAATATCATGAGCGACGAATTCCCAGACGCATTTATGTTCAAAAACTTATATAAAAAAATATTCAGAGTCGGCTGATTAAAGAATTACTAGAGCAACAAAATTCTTGAAGCTTCAGTAAGGTGACAAATATCTTTCAATTGCATTCAAAGTTTTAATAGTTACAAACGTTACAATCGACTTACTCTCTAATTCATTCCAATTCAAAAAACTTGCATAAAAGTATTTCCTATGTACCTGGATGCTATTAATTAAGGAGCAACAAATTCTTTGCAGCTCCTGTGATATCAGAAATGTATTTTTATGGTTTTTAAAGTTCTGATGGTTAACAATCTTAAGAGCGACAAATTCCTAGATGCATGAAAATCACAAAATTTGTATAAAAATCATTTTATAGATCTAGAAACCGTAGATTTGAAGAGCGACAAAATCCTTGAAGCTTCTGTTGTATCAGAATCATATTTTTATTGCGTTTAGAGTTATGATTTGTTCGAATATCATGAGCGACGAATTCCCAGACGCATTTATGTTCAAAAACTTATATAAAAAAATATTCAGAGTCGGCTGATTAAAGAATTACTAGAGCAACAAAATTCTTAAAGCTTCAGTAAGGTGACAAATATCTTTTAATTGCATTCAAAGTTTTAATAGTTACAAACGTTACAATCGACTTACTCTCTAATTCATTCCAATTCAAAAAACTTGCATAAAAGTATTTCCTATGTACCTGGATGCTATTAATTAAGGAGCAACAAATCTTTTACAGCTTCTGTAATATTAGAAATATCTTTTTATTGTTTTCAAAGGTCTGATTGTTAACAATCTCAAGAGCAAAAAATTTCCAGATGCATGAAAATCACAATATTTGTATAAAAATCATTTTATAGTGCTAGCAATCATAAATTTTTAGAGCTACAAAATCTTTGAAGCTCCTTTTAGTATCAGAATCATCTTTATATTGCGTTTAAAGTGTTAATTTTTTCAAATTTGAAGAGCGACAAATTCCTAGATGCATTTTAATCACAAAAATTTCCATAAAAATTATTTTAGCGTGCTAGGAACCATAGATTTTTAGAGCGAAAAAATCCTTGTAGCTTTTGTTGAATTAAAATCATATTTTTATTGAATTAAAAGTTTAAATTTATTTAAATATCATGAGCAACAAATTCCCAAACGCATGTAAATTGAAGAACTGATATAAAAAAATATTCAGAGTTGGCTGATTAAAGAATTACTAGAGCAACAAAATTCTTAAAGCTTCAGTCAGGTGACAAACATCTTTTAATTGCATTTAAAGTCTTAATAGTTACAAATGTCACAAGCGACTAACTCTCTAATTCATTCCGATTCAAAAAACTTGCATAAAAGTATTTCCTATGTGCTTGGATGCTATAAATTAAGAAGCAACAAATTCTTTGCAGCTCCTGTGATATCAGAAATGTATTTATATGGTTTTTAAAGTTCTGATGGTTAACAATCTTAAGAGCGACAAATTCCCAGATGCATGAAAATCACAAAATTTGTATAAAAATCATTTTATAGTGCTAGGAACCATAAATTTTTAAAGCGACAAAATCCTCGAAGCTCCTGTAGTATCAGAATTATCTTTATATTGCGTTTAAAGTATTAATTTTTTCAAATTTTAAGAGCGACAAATTCCTAAATGCATTTCAATCACAAAAATTTGCATAAAAATCATTTTAGCGTACTGGGAACCCTATATTTTCAGAGCGACAAAATACTTGTAGCTTTAATAAATACTGTTTAAATTTATTTAAATATCATGAGCGACGAATTTCCAGACATATCTGAATCCAAAAACAAAAAAAAAAATATATTTAGAGTGTCTCGCATAAAGAATTTTTTTTCTGCTCTGATGTTAAGATATTGAAGGTGACAAATTTTCTATAGCTACTTTAGTATTAGAAACATCGCATGGCTTATTAGATACACTAAGAAAAAAAGTTTCCATTTTCACTCGGTCCCAATGGCCATATCCGGGTCTGGGTCAGGTTTTGGGACTCATGGACTATCCTATCTTAGAGCGACAAAAAAGCAGCAAATTATGCAACCAGAATGGAGTTGCTAGCCTTAGCCGTTCCTGAGTTACTGCAGTGGATGCCGTAGCTTAATATTAAGCTACGGTAGCCATTGTTTCTCGGAAACGGCTGAAGCGACAAAATCCAGTGTTGGATTAAATGTCAGCGACACATTAGCAACAAATTATCAAACATCGCATGACTTTTTAGATACACAAAGAAAAAAGTTTCCATTTTCACTCGGTCCCAATGGCCATATCCGGGTTTGGGTCAGGTTTTGGGACTCATGGACTATCCTATCTTAGAGCGACAAAAAAGCGACAAATTATACAACCAGAATGGAGTTGCTAGCCGTAGCCGTTCCTGAGTTACTGCAGTGGATGCCGTAGCTTAATATTAAGCTACGGTAGCCATTGGTTCTCGGAAACGGCTGAAGCGACAAAATCCAGTGTTGGATTAAATGTCAGCGACAAATTAGCAACAAATTATCAAACATCGCATGACTTTTTAGATACACAAAGAAAAAAAGTTTCCATTTTCACTCGGACCCAATGGCCATATCCGGGTCTGGGTCAGGTTTTGGGACTTACGAACTATTCTATCTTAGAGCGACAAAAAAGCGACAAATTATGCAACCAGAATGGAGTTGCTAACCCTAGCCGTTCCTGAGTTACTGTAGTGGATGCCGTAGCTTAATATTAAGCTAAGGTAGCCATTGTTTCTCGGAAACGGCTGGAGCGACAAAATCCAGTGTTGGATTAAATGTCAGCGACAAATTAGCAACAAATTATCAAACATCGCATGACTTTTTAGATACACAAAGAAAAAAAGTTTCCATTTTTACTCGGGCCCAATGGCCATATCCGGGTCTGGGTCAGATTTTGGGACTTACGAACTATTCTATCTTAGAGCGACAAAAAAATGACAAATTATGCAATCAGAATGGAGTTGCTAACCCTAGCCGTTCCTGAGTTACTGTAGTGGATGCCGTAGCTTAATATTAAGCTACGGTAGCCATTGTTTCTCGGAAACGGCTGGAGCGACAAAATCCATTGTTGGATTAAATGTCAGCCACAAATTAGCAACAAATTATCAAACATCGCATGACTTTTTAGATACACAAAGAAAAAAAATTTCCATTTTCACTCGGACCCAATGGCCATATCCGGGTCTGGGTCAGGTTTTGGGACTTACGAACTATTCTATCTTAGAGCGACAAAAAAGCGACAAATTATGCAACCAGAATGGAGTTGCTAACCCTAGCCGTTCCTGAGTTACTGTAGTGGATGCCGTAGCTTAATATTAAGCTAAGGTAGCCATTGTTTCTCGGAAACGGCTGGAGCGACAAAATCCAGTGTTGGATTAAATGTCAGCGACAAATTAGCAACAAATTATCAAACATCGCATGACTTTTTAGATACACAAAGAAAAAAAGTTTCCATTTTTACTCGGGCCCAATGGCCATATCCGGGTCTGAGTCAGATTTTGGGACTTACGAACTATTCTATCTTAGAGCAACAAAAAAATGACAAATTATGCAATCAGAATGGAGTTGCTAACCCTAGCCGTTCCTGAGTTACTGTAGTGGATGCCGTAGCTTAATATTAAGCTACGGTAGCCATTGTTTCTCGGAAACGGCTGGAGCGACAAAATCCATTGTTGGATTAAATGTCAGCGACAAATTAGCAACAAATTATCAAACATCACATGACTTCTTAGATACACAAAGAAAAAAAGTTTCCATTTTCACTCGGACCCAATGGCCATATCCGGGTCTGGGTCAACTTTTGGGGCTTACGAACTATTTTATCTTAGAGCGACAAAAAAGCGACAAATTATGCAACCAGAATGGAGTTGCTAACCCTAGCCGTTCCTGAGTTACTGTAGTGGCTGCCGTAGCTTAATATTAAGCTACGGTAGCCATTGTTTCTCGGAAACGGTTGGAGCGACAAAATCCAGGATAGAGCAACAAATTAGCGACAAATTAGCGTCAAAATATGGTACTATTCCGAATGTGGCCCTATGAAGTGGATTCCGTAGCTTAATATACACTCTTCTTACTATGTTTTCGAAAAATGGCTTTATCTTAGCCTCTGGGTTCATTAGACGAAAAGAAAGAACTCGGGTTTATATTCTTTTATCAAAACATCATAACCTATAGTATCAGCCAAATCTGTTTATAAGAGGTGAGGACCTTTCCTTGTTAGTTAAGCAAGTTCTAAATTACGACTAAATTGTTTCAAATCTGACATGATTTAAGCTTCAACAAATTGAAGAATATATTAGAAGATAGCATCGATGTAAATATTTACATTCTTTAAATACTATGTATCCATACGTAAGTAGCTATAGAATTATTTTTCGACAAAATTTTTAATATTTGAGCCCAATAGCGTTATAACATGAGGCCAATATTCTTCAATTTTGTTATATTTTTACTAATATACCTACGTTCCAAACACTTTTGAGCATTTTTTATAAATAAAATAAAATTGTTTGGTTTTAAATTATTCTTTTTATTTTTATCTATTTTTCTCCAAATCGGCCATGTAAACCGATTTTAAAAATAATGGCTAAATGTTCGCAAATCATTCTCAAAAAGAATTTCGAAGTGACATTAAATTTTTATTTAAATTCACTCTGAAGTACCATGATTGCCAAGATTAAACTTCTTGAAAAAAACTGACAAATGCATTTATGGGCATAACAAAAATCATGAAAATGTGTCGTGATTAGAAGAATTCAAATCTTGAAATGATCCAAATGGAAATTGACAATGACATATCAGATACAATTTTTTTTAAACGAAATGATAAATTAATGGATTTTGATGATATCCACATAAATCATAACGATATTAGAATTGGGACTAATGAGATTTAATTAAATGAAAAAAAAAAGAATTAAAAGAAATAGACGACAAAGGAGCTTTATGTATAACAGGACTTAATATGAAAATGGTAACAGTACTATTGAATGAATATATAGAAAATTCAGAAAAAGACATGATTATGAAAATGCAGAAAAAATTAATAATAAATTAGAACTAAGGTGTATTCATAGTGTTTACGTAAAAGAAAATTATATGAAAATGAAAGAAGATCGGTCATATAAATATAAAAAATATTAAATAATAATAAGATGATAAAAATGAAATTGAAAAAAAATACTGATGAATTGGAACAAATACGTGCAAATAAGGCTTTGCGAAAAAAATAAGCTGATATTTAAATGAAAAAAAAATAACCAAATAGATATAGAAAAGTAAGAAAATACAAGGATAACGAAATTAAATTCAAGAAAGAAAAGAATACTGATGAATTGGAACAAAAGCGTACAAATGAGGCTTTACGTAAGAAAAAAGCTTATATTAGAATTAAAAATTTACAATTGAATAAATATAAAGAAAAATTAGAGAATACTAACAAGGAGAGTTCCCCACCTCCGGGAAACGGATTCGGCTGAAACTGGGGGACATGATTTTTTAATGGAAAAAATGAACCTGTGTTTTTTCAAATAGGCCCCTTAGACAAGGATATAGACATTTTTTCGAAAATATAGTCAATAGGAGCCTTTATAAGAACTTGAATATCCAAACAACTAAGACTTTTACAAAAAAAATACATAATGAAAGAAACAAAGTGCAAATTAAATGCTTTAATTAAGACTTTGTTGCATTAAAAAAGCTTTAGTAGTTTGAAAGTTATGCTTTATTAAAAATTACTACATATTTGTCAATTTTTTAAGCATATGAAAAATCATTAATTTTCTATGCTATTCATTAGCATATTTTAATTACCTGCAACCTTTGAATGACTGAAGCTTTTTTAATGAAACAAAGTTTAAATCAAAGCATTTGATTTGCACTTTATTTTATCTTGAATGCATTTTTTTGTAAGAGTCTTAATTGTTTGGATATTCTTATTAAAGCTCTTTTTTACTATATTTTCGAAAAAATGTCTGTATTTTTGTCTAGGAGGCCTATTTGACGAAAAGAAAAAACACGGGTTAGTTTATTTTTATCAAAAAATCATATCCTGCAGTTTCAGCCGAATTCGTTTCCCGGAGGTGGCGATCTCTCCTTGTAAGATAGCGAAAACGAAATTTAAGGAAAGAATGAGTAACGATAAGTTGAAACAAAAACATATGATTGAGGCTTTACGTAAGGAAGAAGCTTATACAAAAATTAAAGAAAAACAACCAAATAAATATAAATAAAAATTAAATAATACTAGGATAACAAAAATGAAATTAAAAAAAAGGATACTGATAAATTGAAATAGCAAGAGAGGGTGAGAGAGGAAGAGAGACAGCAAGAGACAGGGTGAGAGAGACATAGACATTCTTTATTTGGCCTTAAGGTATCTATACAGTCTGGCACTATTAGGTAAAATACAACGACGAATAAAATTATTTATTACATTGATTATAAATATTGGGCCCAAAAATAAGAAACCCAAAAAAATAAAGAAACTGAAAAAATTTCAAGCCCAAAAAAATATAGGACCCAAAAAATAAGACCCAGACAAATATAGAGCTTAAGAAAATATGAAAATCAAAAAAACGTTGGGACTACATAAATAAGAGGCCCAAAGAAAAGAGGACTCAGAAAAATGTACGGTCCAAAAAATATAAGGCCCAGAAAAATATAGAGCTCAAAAAAATATGTCCAAAAAAGCTTTCGACTAATGAGTACTAATTATATAGGACTCAATAATAAATTTTTTCTTTTATTATAAAAAGATTTGACACCTTTAAAAAATGCGGAGAACCGGGGGACCGAAAAACTGGAAAAAAAATTATTTTACTTGGTGAATTAGTGGTATCACTAAAGTAAAACCACTTTAAAATAATATAAGATAAGATTATTATTAAATTATGTTCAACAATAGGAGTTGTGAAATACTTACTCAAATATTGCTTCGAAGGACATTGTGCATTTATAGAAATGAAAGCAAGTGAAATAAATACTGAAAGTAATACTAATGATGAAACGGATGAAACAAATGATTTGGATATGTTTTATGATGAAATCAAACAATATATAAACACAAGATACGTTTGCCCGCCAGAAGCTATGCATTGCATATTGGAATATAATATGAGTGAACTTTCACATGCAATTTATAGATAAGCTCTTCATAATGAAAATAAACAATATGTGTATTTTAAAGAAGGACCCAAACACGAAATTGATAAGAAAAATGTTAATACAACACTAACAGCGTGGTTTGAACTTAATAAAAGTTATCCAGAGACACATAATTACTTTTATTCTGATATACCGCAACATTATGTTTTTGATAGGATACATAAAAAATAGACGAAAAGAATAAAAACTGTGAAACCTATTCTAACCAGAATGTACTTAGTTAATCCAAAACAAAGAGTAACCTTTTTTTTAAAATTACTTTTGCCTCACATTAAAGCTGCAAAATCTTTTGAAAGCTTAGAAACTTTTGATGGAGTTACATACTCAACATTTTTTAAAGCAGCAAAAGCAAAAAATTTAGTTGAAAGAGATGATGAACTGGGATAAATGTTTAGAAGAATCATGTAAATTTCGATTTCTAAAAGCTCTTTGTCAAATATTTTATTACATTTGTACATTTTACATTTCACAAACCAATTCATGCTCGGAAGGTATATGAAAAATATAAAATCTATTTATATCATATTACCAAAAATGAATCAACAAAGAGGGTGAAGAATATGCATAATTCTCTCTCTGTCTCTTTGTCTCTGTCACTCTGTCTTTGTTTCTCTGTCTCTGTATTTGTCTCTCTGCCTCTGTCTCTCTGTCTCTGTCTCTCTGCCTCTCTGTCTCTGTCTCTCTGTCTCTCTGGCTCTGTCTCTCTGTCTCTGTTTTTTCGACTTCGTGTGTTTCCGTTTCTCTTCCTCCGTCTTTTCGTCTCCGTCTCTCCGTCTCAGTCCTTTTATCTTCGTCTCATTGTTTCCGTTCTTTCGTGTTTCTCTGTTTGTCTCAATTCTTCTTTCTTTGTCTTTTTGTCTCTGTTCATCTGTTTTTGTTTCTTTGTTTTCGTCTTTGTTTTTTTGTCTAAGTCTCCATCCCTTCATCTACATCTCTTCGTCTCCATACTTATGTTTCCGTCTCTGCATCTTTACCTTTTTATCTCCTTGTCTCAGTTTGTTTCGTCTTCGTTCCTCTGTTCTGTGTTTTATTTTCCCGTCCCTGTCTTTTGGTCTGCGTGTCCATCTCCCTGTCTCTCTTTTTATAAAATCGTTTCGTGACTCTGATGCCAGCCTTTGACTCTGTTTCTTTTCTTCTGCTTATACACACGTACGTCTACACATTGATGCTGATGTTTGAGTTGATGATGATGATGATGATGATCATGATATGTTTATTGTTTAATGAATTTTAAATTTTACGCATTGTCCTAGATCGGTTTATAGGACTAGACAATAAAGCTTTGTAAAAGAAGACAATCTAAATAAATAGCTATTAAGAGTTTATTTTGATTAAAAAAAAAATTTCTAGTTAAATATTTTTACTTCTGAACTTATATTTGTAATTAATCAGAACAATTTCGAGAAATCATCAACGAAATAGTGAATATATAGTGATTATATCAATTATATAGTAATTATTTTGTATTATATTTTTTTTGTATTATTTGACTTATTCAGATTGCTTTTTCATTATAACAGATCCTGCTTTAGACGTTACTTTTTATGATAATTTTAGTTCTTTTTTGCTTAGCACTAA
Organism: Anastatus disparis; assembly: GCA_017163975.1. Lineage (NCBI taxonomy): Eukaryota > Metazoa > Arthropoda > Insecta > Hymenoptera > Eupelmidae > Anastatus > Anastatus disparis. The sequence goes on along the minus strand of JAFFSR010000349.1, from coordinate 7,312,127 downwards.
TATTAATATCCACGTTTCTTTAATTACCTAGCGCTTACAGCAGTCGTGTTACTTTTATTATACAACGTTCACAACAAAAGTCGCGTTTTATCAACAACACCATGCTCACATTGGCGGTCGAGTTCCTTTAACCACACAGCTTCCAAAATAGCAACCATGAATACTTAATAACACAGCACTAACAATAGCAGCCACGTATTTTTAACCACGCAGCGCTTGAAATAACAGCCGCAAATTCGTAACTACTCAGCGCTCAAAATATCAACTGTGAATTCTTAATTACACAGCGCTAACAGTAGCAGCTGCATTTTTTCAACCATAATGGGCTTAAAACAGCAGCCGCGAATTTGTAGCTACATCGCGCTTAAAATAGCAACCGTGTGTTTTTAATTACACGGCGCTTACAATGGCAGCCACGTTTTTTTAACTACAAGGCGCTTAAAATAGCAGCCACGAATTCGTAACTACACAGCGCTCAAAATAGCAACCGTGAATTTTTAATTACACAGCGCTTACAATAGCAGCCGCGTTTTTTTCAACTACACAGTGCTCAAAATAGCAGCCGCGAATTTGTTATTACACAGCGCTTACAATAGTTGTTGGTTTTTTAACTACACAGCATTTACAATAGCAGCCGCAAATTTTTAATTACAGAACGCTTTCAGTGGTTGTTGCGTTTTTCATCTTTAGCTATTAAAATAGTAGCTGCGTTTTTTAAACCAGATAGTGCTCTGAAAAGCAGTCTCAAATTTCTAATTACACAGCGCTTATAATAGTTGTGTTTTTTATTTTTAGCACTTAAAATAGCAGCTGCGTTTTTCAAATCAGATAGTGCTGTGAAAAGCAGTCGCGAATTTCTAATTACACAGCACTTACAGTAGTTTCAGCGTTCTCCCCCATTACAGCACTTACAATTTTTTATTTTTTTTTTAAAAAAGATTAATATATAAAGGATATTATCCTCTATACGTTAACCGTTTTTTATATGGTGGAGTCGAGGAAGTCCTCCCCGGCTTCTGTTTAACTCATTACATCAGACTAGACTGTCAGACCCACCATACCGAAAACTTCGACTACCGATGGATGATCAGCCACTTTTGTGACCAGCAATCAACCGATACCCAATGAGGTCGGATTTTTTAAGAGTCGCGATATAAATAACACATACACCAATTTTCTTCCGAAAAAAAGTTAAAGGTACCTGGCCAGAATTCAAACCCATACCCTTCGCGTTGAAGGTAAGAGCTCTATCCACAACGCCACCGCGCTCTCACACAGCACTTACAAAAGCAGTCATGTTTTTTTAAAATATGCAGCATTTGAAAGAGCGATCGCTTTTTTTTAATAGCACAAAACTAACAATAACAGCCGTGATTTTTAACCACACAGCGCTAAACTCTACTTCATAATTTTTAATTCTTTTATATTTAATGTTATTTTAGAGTTTCAAATATGTTTGATTTTATTTTCTTATTCGTTATATTTAATTATTCTATTGTAGTTTTCATAATATTTCTTTGTAAACGATGTTTTTAGTATAGACCATTTCATCTTTAACTTTTTTCGATTTTTCTGTTAATAATATTTTCAATCCTTTTTTATTAATCGTCTTTGAAAGTGCCACATATAACTGCTCATGACTAAAAATTGGTGTTGGTAAATACATTCCTACTTCTTTAAATGATTGTCCTTGCGACTTATTAATTGTCAGTGCATGAGCAAGTTTTACAGGAAATTGTTTTCTGGTCATATGGAATGGCAGTTCATCATTTGCTGATAAGGTCATACGTGGTAAGAATATAGCGCTCCCATTTTTACTCCCTGTTAATATTTGTGCAATAATAGTAAATTGTTTTAATGTCGTTATTACTAATCGGGTTCCGTTACAAAGTCCTTCATTCAAATTAACATTTCTTAGAAGCATTACTATAGCTCTTTTTTACACGCTTTTATGAAGCTTGCTTTCACGTCTGTCTGTCTGTCTGTAATCAAATCTTGCACGCTCGATTTGAGGCACTTTTTTCGATGGAAATTCCTGAAATTTTACACAGACCTTGTCCTCCGATCACAATGCAATAATCCGTCGTCAGGTCGGCGTTATTGAGTGTGCAAAGTCATCTCCGAGAAAGTTAAAATGGGAAGGCATTTTTGGGTCGAGATGAGTTGATAGAATATTATTGAATTGATAGTTGTAGAAAATGCATAGGGATAGGTAAATGTATACCGAAATATATAGGGGATAGGGAAATATATTGAGGATAGGCTAATATATAGGGGATATGGAGATATATAGAGGATAGGGGAATATAAGAGCAATAGGGGAATATATAGGAGGATAGGGGAATGTATAAAAGATACAATTAAATACAAGCTTTCGAAAAAAATTACTCATAGAAAATTTAATTTCAACTAAAAAGTAGAAAGTAAAAAATTAAAAAAAAACATTTTAAAAACACGATTTTATAATGGAGAAAATACACTAAAAAGTATTAAATAAATTAATTAACTTCCTTGAAATTACTTTTATACAGTTCATTGCAATAACTAAGAGAAAATTTTACAACAAAAATTTTCTCTTAATTATTGCAATGAACTGTTCAAACGTAATTTCAAGGAAGTGAATTAATTTATTCAATACTTTTTACTGTATTTTCTCCATTACAAAAGCGTGTTTTCAAAATGTTTGAAAAAAAATTTTTTTTAAATTGTAATCTATGTGGAGGTAAACCGTTGGGCGTTAAAGAATTTGAAAATTCTGTTTGCAAAATTGCGTCTAAACTTTTGTCATTTGCATCTTTTGCAGAGACAATGCTCAAGTACTCTATTACTGCCTTATTTATTTTTGATAAAATTTTTTCATTTATTTCTGTTACATCTACGTTTTTCGGTGCTTATATAATATATTTGTAATAGTCACAATTTTCAATATTTATATTATGCCCATGAATTTCATCAATTAGATTGCCATTTGACAATATTTCTTTTGGAATTTGTATAACTTTATTTCCGCTTACATATTTTGAATAAAAATCACCATTCCCTATATTTAGTAACTAATTTTTAAATTTATCATCTGATTCCAATAAACATATATTTTCTTTCAAAGACATACATTGAAAATGTTCCCACAAATAGCTTAGTTGACACAATTTTCTACTATCTGTGTTCTCTTTTTATGTTTTACTATATGTAATGTTTGTCTAAAATTACCTGATATGATAAATGTTTTTCCTCCAAACGGATAATTATTATCACATACATCTTTAAACATGCGATCGACGGCTTCAAAAGCGTATTTCGATGTCATTGTGATTTCATCCCAGATGACGATTGATACAATTTTCATTTTTTTACCTATTTCGCCGTTTGCACTAATATTACATATTGTATCTTCAGATATGTTGAACGGTAATTTAAATGCTGTATGTACTGTTTCCCGTCTTGTAATAAATTAGCCGCTATACCTGTCCATGATACAACTAAATAGTTGATTTCATGAATTTTTAGATAAGTTATAATTGTATTTAATTAGTAGCTTTTACCACTGCTACCTGGACCGTCTATATATATATATATATATATATATATATATATATATATATATATATATATATATATATATCTTTTCAGTTCAGATTGTATTCAATGAATTTATTACTGTATTAAAAATAACCTTTTAAGCATTTGTTAAAGTATCAATGATTGACCCAATATTATTAACATTATTTAAGGTACTATATTCAATTTTGTTATTTTTAATTTAGTATTCTGAAGTAGGTAAATAAAAGTCACTTAATGAGAATCCATTATTAGTTAAAATATCATTATTTATGCTTAATGCATATTCTTTACTTTTTTGTGTATTATAGAAATAATTAGATTGAATAGGCCATACTGTCTCAGTATATACTTCATTAAAATTATAACGACGATAACGTTTCAATTACAATTCAGTAATCCTTCTCAAGTCACTAAAAAACTTTTAAAAATATACAAAAATTAATCACATTAATCAAACATACAGAAGCAAAAATTAAAAATTTTTTAACAAAAGTCAGAAACTTTTAAAGTCATGAATCGTTGAAAATTATAAACTAAAAGTCTTAGTTGCTTGGTTATTTAAGATCTTATAAATGCTCCTTTTTATTATATTTTCGAAAAAATGTCTATATCTCCGTCTATGGGGCCTATTCAAAGAAAAGAAAAAACACGGGTTTATTTTTTTTTTCATCAAAAAATAATATCCTGCAGTTTCAGCCAAATCCATTTCCCGAAGGTCGGGTACTCTCCTTGTAAGTACATTCTGGTTAGAATAGGTTTCATAGTCTTTTTTCTTTTTGTCCATGTTTGATGTATTCGATTAAACACATAATGTTGCGGTATATCAGAATAAAAGTAATTATGTGCCTCTGGGTCACTTTTATTAAGTTTTACCCTTTAAGTCACAGGAGCCACTATAGTGGCACCCTGTCTCATTTTCTTTTTTTATTGTTTAATTCGCACTTTAAGTTTAATCTTTATTCTTTTTGCATTTTTATATAAATGAGTGTTCATTTTATAGGTATCATATGATATATTTTGAATATATGATTGTAAATAAATCTAAAAAATTAATGTATGATAGAAAATACGTGTTTTTGCGAAAATAATTCGTGACTGAAAGGGTTAAACTACGCTGTTAGTATTGTATTTACATTTTCCTTATCGATTCCGTATTCGGATTCTTCTTTAAAATACACATATTGTTCATTTTCATTATAAACGGCTGATCTATAAATTGTATGTGAAAGTTCACTAATATTATATTCCAATATGCGATGCATAGCTTCTGGCGAGCAAACGTATCTTGTGTTTGTATATTGTTTAATTTCATCAAAAACATATTTAAATCATTCGTTTTATCCGTTTCATCATTAGTATTACTTTTAGTATTTATCTCACTTGCTTTCATTTCTATAAATGCATAATTATGTCCTTTGAAGCAGTATTTAAATAAGTATCTTATACCTCCTATTGTTGAACATTATTTAATATTAATATGAGAGTTCAACTTTAGTAATAAATACGGGTTATCAGAAACCACAAATCTATTATTTGCATACTTGTTTTTTGTGTATAATGTCTCATTTTTATTATTTCTTCGTCGATAAATAGGATAACCATTTGTTATTATTGCAGTTTTATTAAATCGTTCCAGAAAATTTTTCATACACTTTCCTGATTCTTTATCCTTACAAGGTGAGTTTTTATTCTGATCTTCACGAGGGCCACGGATCATAAATTGTTTAACTATTTCATATAATCTGGGATTCTCATTTTTATTTGGAATTTCAGCTACTATAAATTTATCAACGTCAGCACTATTGTAAATTTTATTATCTTTACTTAAAAATATTAACATATAGACATGCGGTAATCCTCTCTTTTGAAATTCTACTACGTATGAATATGCAATACCTTTTCCCAAAATATGTTTTTAGAAATTTGCTCTATGTATGGTTTCAATTTTCGATAAAATACTTTAATAACAATATTTGGTCTATCTGTTACTTCTTTACTTCGTCCCATATTATTTGTGATTTCTTCCCATTTCGTATTGCATGTCATAGTAATGAATCTGGTTTTCTAATCCTTCGTATTTTTGTCATAGGATAAAGAAAATTTTGATATAAGGAACGTGGATTTTCTGTAAAAGTTAATGTTAACATAAAAATTTTTCTTATATTATGATTTTCAATAAGAATTATTTACTTTTATTAAAGCTTATTAATTTACAAAAAATAAAAAAATTTTTTATTTCAATGCAGTACAATATAATGATATGAATGTATAAAAAAATTGAATACATATTTTATATTGAACTACAATTGTCAATGAAATTAGAAAATTTATATATAATAATATAATATATGAAAATGCAACCGAGCGACGCCAGGAGCGAGGTAAATTTGGCTCTTTAAATATAATGAATAAGAAAATAAAATCAAACATATTTGAAATTCTAATATAATATTAAATATAAATAAAATTAAAAGTTATAAAGTAGAGTTTAGCGCTGTGTGGTTAAAAATCACGACTGTTATTTTCAGTTCTGTGCCATTGAAAAAACGCGATTGCTTTTTTAATACTGTGTGGTTGAAAAAAACATGGCTGCTATTGTAAGTGCTGTGATGGGGGAAAACACTAAAACTACTGTAAGCGCTGTGTAATTAGAAATTCACGACTGCTCTTCAGAGCACTATCTGGTTTAAAAAAAGGCGACTGCTGAAAATGAAAAACACAACAACTATTGTAAGCGCCATGCAATTGAAAATTAGTGGCAGATATTCTGAGCGCTGTGTAGTTACAAATTCGCAGCTGCTATTTTGAGCGCTGTGTGGTTAAAAAAACGCGGCTGCTATTGTAAGCGTTGTGTAATTAACTGGGACGAAAAGACGGAGACGGAGAAATGGAAACGGAGGGACGGAGACGGAGAGACGGAGACGAAAAGACGGAGACAAACAGACGGAGAGACAAAGAAGAAAATATGGAGACAGACAGACGGAGAGACGGAGACGGAGAAACGGAGACGAAAAAACGGAGATGGAGAGATGGAGACAGAGGGACGGAGACGGAGAGACGGATATTGTGTATGTGTATATGTGTTGATGAGTAAGTGTATGTGTATAGATGTGTGTATATATGTGTATGTGTGTATATGTCTATGTGTATGTATGTATATGTGTTTACGTGTACGTTAAAGACGCACGTGTGTATGTGTATGTATATATTTGACAATAATGCAAAAGATATTCACGTAAGAATAAAAAAAGTCTTAATTCTTCACTTTAATGTAATAGTAGTAATATAAGATGATTTATCCAATAATTTTTTTGTCTTTTTTGTCTTATAATATCAACTTTGAATATATTAATATACCCTTAAGAGGCGGTCGGAACCAAATCGGTGACTTAATTCAGTGCTTGTAATAAATGCTTATAATAATTTATTCATTTATTAATATGGTAAAAATATAGTCATTTCCTCTAGTCATGTATATAAAGAATGATTTAAAATAGTTAAAGCCACAAAAATATACAAAATATTGTTATAAAGCGAAAAATGCCACCGAACAATCGACACGACAGTTTTTTGCATGTGGTATATGTCAAGTCAGTTTGATATTTGTAATAAATGCTTATAATAATTTATTTATTTATTCATATGGTAAAAATATAGTCATTTCCTCTAGTCATGTATATAAAGAATAATTTAAAATAGTTTAAGCCATAAAAATATACAAAATACTATCGTAAAGCGAAAAATGCTGACTTGATATATACCGCAAGTCACCGATTTGGTTCCGACCGCCTCTTAAGATTAATATCCTGAACAACCTTAATAAAAATTTCTTAGTTGTCCATGCTAATACTAATAGGATTAAAACATATTTTTCTATCATATTATATCAATTTAGTTTGAAGAGTTATGATGTGTTTGTTGTTACGGAAACATTCTTAAGGGGAGACACAAGTAAAAAACGAAAAAAATGAGGTTTTTTAGTTTTAACTTTTGATCCGTAGCACCTACAATGTTATCCATGCGTAATATTATTCAAAATCATCTAAAGAATCTATAAAAAAATTTTCAGCTCGAAATATTAAAAACTGTGGAACTAGTTTCATTTTAACGACTGCTCGATTCAGTGATAAGTGAGGAAGCGTTAAAATGGAACTAGTCCCACAGTTTTTAATATTTCGAGCTGAAAATTTTTTTATAGATTCTTTAGATGATTTTGAACAACATTACGCATGGATAACATTGTAGGTGCTACGGATCAAAAGTTAAAACTAAAAAACCTGATTTTTTTTGCGTTTTACTTGTGTCTCCCCTTAAAGGCTGATGGCAATAGTAGCATTCTGGATGTCTACACTTATAGCTTTTTTAGGTTGGATTGTAAGGGCAAAAAGGAAGGTGAAGTTTGGTTTCATATTAAAAACTCGTATGATGTAAAAATTGTCTGTCGCTCTGATTCTGTGTTTGCGAATAAGGCGAAGTATTTTATGCTTAAGGTTAAAACAGATCATCTTAAACTTTTTTCATGTGTAGCATATGTGAGAGCAAAAGTGTTATTTGCAGAGGAATTTTTCTAAAGTGATGCTAGGTATTTACCAGATTACAATGACCTGATTATCACAGTTGATTTTAATGTGAATCTAATAATTAATTCTTATTCGTCAAATGCTTTGCCACATAATATTTTAGCACTTGATCTTAATTTGGTACTTTCGGGCTTAATTAATTATGCACTGACATCTGTAGGTACTTCTGATACATGTCTTGATCTTTTTATTATTATTGATAATGAAGCGTTAATATCCTATAATAAATCTCATACTTCATTTATTGCGGGTCATAACCTTATAGAAATGGAGTACAGTTTTTTCAAGGAAAATATTCTCAGCGAATCAGTTTTCTCGAGAAATTTAGGTAGAGTAGATGCTAGTCAGCTAAACATGTTGTTAGACATTAAGTTTACTGTTTCATGACCTGCAAACCAAACAAATGTTGATCCTGCTACGTATCTCAGGTCTTCTTTTAATTTGTGTAGTTCTATAAATTTGCCCTCGTTTTTTGAGAAGTGTAGTATCTAGTTTAGATAATCTTGTTAGTAAGTTTTTTGCGGCTGTTACATCTGTATGTTTACGAAGAAAGTTTATCAAAGCATCTGCCTTCGATAAACTTTCTCCTATGAATAAAAAGGTAATTCAAATTAATAAAAGACCTGGGGTGAGCTGTGGTATCCATTGATAAATCGGAAATAAGAATAATGCATATAAACTGGCAGTTAGAATGGGCTAAGTGTCTGATTTGGCGGCTTATTGGTCCCTTAGGAGCAGAGTGTCAACATGTTGGACACTATTAAAAACAATTTCATTGAAAATAAATTAGCTACTGCTACCAGTATCAAAAACAAATTAGCTACTACTACTAATGTCAAAAACAAATGGACTCTGTTACACAGAATTGGTTTAGTTCACAAAACACTTCCATTCCCATTACAACACTTTTCTAGTAAGGCCTTGCTTAACCACTACACTGCTGTGTCTTCGGAACATTTTTAATTGTTCCCTGATGATATACATGCTGTTCTCAAGTGCCCAGTAAATGAGAAACTTCCCATATTTAATTTTCGTGACGTTTGTATTAAAAATGTAAGACCCTTGTTAATCAAAGCTTCTTCTAAGGACTGCGACCCAAATAACATCTCAGCAGACATACTAAGAATGAGTGGTGAACGGGTCTTAAGTCCTTTTGTAGATATCATTAACACTCCAAGCCACTTTCACTTTTACTCTCTGTCTTAGTGGAAAAAGGCGTACTTGTCTTTGGCCAAATTTGCTGTGTTAAATAAAAACTTACATAAGTGACATTTCGATGAAAAATAAATTTTTTCTATCAATAGATCCGATAAAAAAAATAGCCCATTAAATGAATAAAAAAAAAGTTGTTTCAAATTTTTCGCTAAAAAATGAGAAAATAAAGATTACTTAAGTATTGAAAAATTAAAAATTGGATCGAACAAAATTGATATAATTTCACTTTATCACTTTTATTTATTTAAGACTCATGTAAGTTTTTACTTAACACGGCAGAAATCACAGGTAATGCATTCGCCTATTCAGACACGACCTATAACCTTACTTTGAAACATCTAAAGTTTTAGGAAGTGTTTCAATCTTAATTTAGTGTCTTTTTAGAATTGAAAACTTATACTACCGGTCAATTGCTTTTGCCCTCCCTAAAGTAAAATTTATTAAAGTAAAAAGTTTTATATCTTCAGAACTAATGATCGCATCTTCAAAATCCAAACGACGTTTGAAATATTGATCAAAAATCTTTAAAATAAAGTAAGTCCGGTATAAAAAAAGTTATTTTCTAATTTTTTTTTATTTACATAAAAGTGAATGCTATTTTTATGAAAATTATGAAATAAAAAAAACCAAATGAGTTCTGAAACTCTAATAGTCTTCTTTGAAATGAGCTAAGTAAAATGTTTCTATGACGCTTTTAACCACAGTTACGATGATTTTTCCAATCATGATTATCTCATAAGATAAGAAAGATAGAAAATTTTATATTGAAGAAAAAATGTTTTATTTTTAGTCTAGAATATATATATATATATATATATATATATATATATATATATTTAGTAGCCAATAAGTTTCGTGAAAAAAAATTTTTTTTACTCGTTTAATTAAAATTTTTTATTAATTTTTCATGAATTTCTCATAAGAAAATTAGTAAAAAAAAATTTTTTTTCTGAAACTTATTGGTCACTAAATATATATATATATATATATATATATATATATATATATATATTCTACACTAAAAATAAAACATTTTTCCTCTGATATAAAATTTTCTTAGTCTATGAGATAGTCATGATTGAAAAATAGGTCTTTTTTTCGAAAAATCATCATAACTGTGGTTAAAAAAGTCATAGAAACATTTTACTTAGCATATTTTAAAGAGGACTATTAGAGTTTTAAAACCCATTTGGTTTTTTCGATATCATGATTTCCATAAAAATGGCATTCACTTTTATATGGGCAAAAAAAATTAGTGAAAAAATTTTTTTTCACAATGCTGTAAGCAATTAGGAAATGACTTTTTTCATAACGGACTTACTTTATTTTAAAGATTTTTGACCAATCTTTTGAACGCCGTTTGGATTTTGAAGATGCGATCATTAGTTCTGAAGATATAAAACTTTTTATTTTATTAAATTTTACTCTAGAGTAAGCAAAAGCAATTGACCGGTAGTGTACTTCTTGACCACATACAAGCGGGTTATAGGAAAGGTCACAGTACTCAAACAGCATCACTGAAGTTGCTGGATGATGTGAGATATGGAATTGAAAAATGCATAATTATCTTTTTGCTCTTATTTAATTTTAGGCGTTTGACAATATTCCACATAAACTGTTGCTTATCAAGCTGAGAAAATTAAACTGCTCCGATAGAGTTATTATGTGGTTTGCTTCGTATTTTTGAAGTAGAAAATATTCAATTTTGAATTCGGAAAGTGATAATTTGCATTGGACTTCTACCTCAGCGAGTGTCCCACGGGGCCCTCTGCTGTCCTCAGTTTGCATCACTGATCTACCCTCGCTACTGAAATATTCAAACCATATTCTATTTTCAGATGACTTGCAAATTTACCATTTATTTGATTTTCGCAAAATGGATCAAAATGTGGTTCTGATGTACCTTGAGGTAGCGTCGGTTGTTCGCTGAGCTATATAGATAATGGTTTATCTCTTCATGCCACAAAAACTCAGACATGATCTTGGGTAGTGATCAATTTATATCTATGATCTCATTTGAAACCTGTCTCAAAATCAATGTTGATGGGCAACCGATTAATTATATATCATTGGTCAAGAATTTGGATGTCTAGATCTCCAATACATTTGACTAGACAAGGCAAGTGTATTCGGCTGTCAGCTGAACCTACAAATCACTCAAGTCGCTCAAGTTTCACCGGTCTGCGTTATCGAAGAAATTCAAAAAGGAACTTGTGGAGTCTTTGATTTTTCCAATTCTTGATTATTGCTGCCTTATCTATGACGATATACCACAAACATTAAATCTGAAACTTCATAGAGCCTTGAATGCGTATGTTTAATTTGTTTATGGTAATATCGGTAGTATGGGTAAAGTAACGCCGCACAGGTTGAAATTAGGTAAACTGAATATTAATTATAGACGTACTTATTCCAAGGCAGCCCTAACATACAGCAAATACTAAATCTCCCTATCTGGTGGATAAATTTACTAGGATCAATGTAGATGTTAATGTTAGGACCTCTGCTAGGCTCCCTCCAATTTTTCTACATCCTCCAGTTAGGGTCTCAGCTTTTAAAAATTCTCATGCATACACTGCTTGTGATTACTTCAACAAAAATTTAGCTCTTTTAAGTGATTTTACTGCAGTATCTCTTACCACCTTTAAGGGCTATATGTTTAGTAGATTAGCTGAGGAGGAGAAAGTAGAGTGACAGTGCGAACTAAGTGCTCACCCTGGGGAGATTTAAGCTTCTCGCACGTAAAATCTTATATAGTTATGTCATTTCTATTTTATTTTTTTTATAATAAATTTATGTTTTAATTAGTAGTGAAAAATCGAATATTGCTAACAATTTTTGTCATACTTTAACATATCGTCAGGTGGGAGGAAGAAGGTTACGATTCGAAATTGGCCACAAAAAAGTAACGATTCGGATAAAGCCACAAAAAGGTTCCGATTCGGGTTTAGCCACAAAAAGGTGACGATTCGGGTTTGGCCACAAAAAAGTACCGATTCGGGTTTAGTCACAAAAAAGTTACGATTCAGCTGCTTATTTTTTCCTTCGATGTTTTGGATGAGGACCGCTGTTGAAAACATAAGAATTTGTCTCCTATATCTAAGTACTCATAAATATTATTATTATGTTTTCATTTTTTTCATGAAGAGGCAATTTTATAAATCTATAGTTTTCAATTTAGTGAGTATAAATCATATATTGAAATATATTATTACTTTTCTTAATCTTATTAAATAAAGATTAATTGATTTATTTCATAAATTAAAAATCTTTTCATGAAATATTTTAAAAGTAATTTTTGTTTTCTTTAAAAATTATGTTTAAATTAATTCAGTAAATAATTTAAAACAATTATTACAGTATTCATTTACATTCATCAAAAAAGCGAAGATAACATTATTATAGAAGGAATTTTACAATTGATTGCTTTTTTATGGAAAATATGAAAAAATAATTCTAATATTTATGAATGCTTGGATATCGGAGATAAATTTTTGTTTTCAACAGCGGTTCTCATCCAAAACATCGAAGGAAAAAATAAGCAGCCGAATCGTAACCTTTTTGTGACTAAACCCGAATCGGTACTTTTTTGTGGCCAAACCCGAATCGTCACCTTTTTGTGGCTAAACCCGAATCGGAACCTTTTTGTGGCTTTATCCGAATCGTTACTTTTTTGTGGCCAATTTCGAATCGTAACCTTCTTCCTCCCACCTGACGATATGCTGTTTTCTTTTTTCTCTTATTTATATTAAGTTAGCAAACATTGCTATATTCATAGTTACTAAACCATAATATTAAGTACTAAAGAATGAAAATTAAATCTACAAATCATAACGCTACTTGTAATTCACAGATATACTACTACTAAACCAAACTCTTTATTTGTAACAAATCTAAAATAATAAATCCTTTATTATATTTAAAGTAAAATCACCTTTTCTTCGGCTTTCCGGATTCGTGCATTTTTTAAATGTGTCTAATTTTCTTGTAATAAGAGTAACAATTTTTTATTGTTTCCTATATAATTAGAACTTATTATTATTTATAAGCTTTTCTTTTTGGCCTTATTTTTAGGCCTCATTTTTGAGCCTTATTTGGGCCTCAATATCAGTATTTCTCTCTTCATCTATTTTTCACTATATTTAGCTTTATTATCTTTTCCTCTCCGTCCATTCTTCTTTCCTTTCTCTTTTTCTTACCGCTCCATCTTCCCTTAACCTCTCTTATTTTCTCTCTTTCTCTCTCCTCAAGTATAGACTTTAATTATGATATATTATTAAAGTCTGCACTTGACTAGCTTTTAAAAAAAAGAGATAAGAAAAAAGAAAAAGATATGTGTGTGGGTGAAAATGGGAGTGGCATAAGTCACATTTTCAAAAAAATTTAGTTATGCGTCTTTTTTATATTTTTTCTTTAATATTATGAGCACTGCAAGAAGTGCACTTAACAGAAAGGTAAAAGGGTTAATTATGAAAATGGCAGAAGTCACATTTTAATAGAATTTTAATTCTAAATCATATTGATTGTTTGAAGCTGTTCTAAATAAATTTCAAGTTTTTGTATACATTATTTCATAGCCTTCAATAGAGGACATGAGATAAATATGCCGTTCCGCATTTCTGGATAGGACAAACATATTTATATTCATAAATACGATTGCTATGTATATTACAGTTAGTAGTAATCAATTCAGTCACAGTTATTCATATATGATATAAAGCAGTACGTTTAAAGTGTGTCCGAATGACATAAGTATTTAAATAAATTATGTCGTCGGATAATAGCTCTGATTATATTTCAAGTAATGATTCAGAATCACAAAGTATTGACACAAATAATGTATTTAAAAAAATGATAAGTTGCTGAAAAACTAGAAAAAGACAAAGGAACCCCAAAAATTATAGTCAACAAAAAAGATATGTTATACTTACTTTAAGAGGAGGTTGAGTATATCTGTCCTTTTCTAATCAAAGAATTGATTTTTTCACAAAAATTAATAACTAGCAAAAAATAAGAAGAAAGCCCCATCTCGTATAATAAAAAGGAAGATTTTCTTTGATGAGGGAAAATTATTTTTATCGATTCGTTTTGAAGAAAACCTTGAAAAACTGAATCGTCTATCCTAACCTTTATTTTTTAAGTTTTTCAAGGTTTTCTTCAAAACGAATCGATAAAATTATTATTGTCGAAAGTCTTGGAATATGTTTCTTTTAAAGACCCTGATTCATTATTATTAGCAGTGCGAGGAGCTCTTCTAGCGTGCGGATGCAA